>SOZL01000487.1:0-21557 GCA_009733165.1 Naja naja | reverse complement strand
CTGGACTTTAGACAGTGGAGCAGCAGTGCATGTCACCTACAGAAGAGATCTTTTCAGAGATGCGAGCCTGAACCTGACATGTGTGGTGCTGTACACTTTCAAACTATCCTGTTCGGTCAGGAAAAGGAACTGTTTATATTGAAGAGCTCGATGCATTGATTCTTTTTTTTAAGTTTTATTATTTTCCAAAAAACAAACAAGACAAACAAACATACAATACATAAACCAATCTCAATTTCAAGTCTGTCGGTTGGTCACAAATCTCAGTGCCCTCTCCTCATCATGCATACTCTCTGTTACAGAAAAAAAAGCTATAATCGTTATTATTAATTCTCTATCATGTTATAATCTCTATATTATTTTCCTTTCAACAATTCTATTTATCTCCATTATTCCATATATATCAAGCTTTTTTATTAACCATTGATAAAACATATTCCATATCTTATAAAACTGCTTTTCTTCTTGATCCCTAATTTCAAATGTTAATCTACTCATTTCACAGTCCAAAATCTTCTTAATCACTTCCTCCTGCATAGGTATCTTATCATTTCTCAATTTTTGCAAATACAATTCTAGCAGCTGTCAGTACATTGACAATCAAATATTTCAGTTCTTTGTTAATGTCTCTGGTACAATTCCCAATAGGAATATCTTGGGTTTCAAGTCTATATGTTGTTGTGTCATTTTTTCCAACCACATGTGGATTTTAGTCCAGTATCTTTTGGCATCAGTGCAAGTCCACCACATGTGGTAGTAGGAGCCAGGTATCTGATGACATTTCCAACACTTATCCGATTTGTCCTTGAACATTCTTGCAATCCTTCTCGGGATAGGTGCCACCTGTAAAACATCTTATACAAATTTTCTTTATATGCAGTTGACATTGTCATTTTATAATTCTGATCCCACAGTGTTTGCCATAATCTCTAAATCTATCCCATAACCAAAATTTTTCCCCAAGCAAACATTGTTTCCTTAACCTGCTCCTCTTCCATTCTAACTTCTAGTAGATGACCATAGAGTTTTTAAATCATTTTTTCGTACCCATCAAGATTTTATCTAGTTCAGTTTGCTTTTATAGATACCTTCAGTCCTAACATCCTCATCATATCTAGATTATATTTGCAAATATGAAAACCAATTCATTTTTATTCCTTGTTCTTGTAATGTTTGCATCAATTTGAGTTCACCCTTTTCATTTAAAATCTCTCCATATCTAATTGTTTGTTCCTTCTTATATATTATTGGATATGAAAAGCTTCAATAGTAGATACCCATAATGGAATTTGTATATAATGTTGTTTTCTAATTTTTCCCAATTTAAAAATAAAGCTTCTCGAACATGGTGTCTTCTAAAATATCCTTGTTTTTAGTTCCCTTATACCATAAGAAAGCATGCCATCCTAGTAACAAATCATGACCTTCTAAAGTTAATAATCTATTATTTCTCAATGTTATCCATTCTTTTACCCACATCAAACTTGCAGCTTGGTAATACAATTCCCAATTAGGTAGTGCAAATCCCCCTCTTGACCTTGCATCTTGCAATAGCTTAAATTTAATTCTTGGTTTTTTGCCCTGCCATATGAATTTTAGTGTAATTTTATTTAAATCTTCAAAAAACTCTTTCCCAAGTCTAATTGGAATTGTCTGAAATAGATATAAGATTCTGGGTAATACATTCATCTTAACTGTCGATATTCTGCCAATAAGAGATAGCTGCATATTTTTCCATCTTTCAAGATCTCTCGCTATCTGCTGTTTGAGTTTTATATAGTTGTCTTCTTTCAATGTACTGCATCTTGATGTAATATATATTCCTAAATATTTAACTTTACTTGCAGTCTGGATCTCTAGTAAATCATCTAACTCTTTCTTCGTTTACTAACATGTTCTTTGTTAGGATCTTTGTTTTATCCTTATTAATTTTTAAACCTGCCACCATTCCATATTCTTCTATTTGCTCTATCAATTTAGGTGCTGATTTAAGTGGATCCTCTAATATGAATACCAAATCGTCTGCAAACACCTGTAATTTATATTCTTCTTTTAATTTTCATTCCTTTTATTTCTTCATCTTCTCTAATGGCTCTGTTCAGTACTTCTAATGTTAAGACAAACAGCAGAGGCGACAGAGACAACCTTGTCTAGTTCCTTTTCTTATCTCTATAAATTCCGTCAATTCTCCATTTACCAAGATCTTCGCTGTTTGCTTATTATATATTGTCTCAATGGCCTGTATAAAGTTTTGTCAAAGCCCATTTGCCATTTGCAATACCATAAATTGCCAATTCACATTGTCAAATGCTTTTTGTGCATCTAAAAACATCAGTGCCATCTGTTTTTCAAGGTGTGTGCGTAATACTCCAAAGTATCTAAAATTATTCTCACGTTTTGCTTAATTTGTCGTTTTGGCAAAAATCCATTTTGATCCGTGTGAATAAATTCATTTAAGTATCTTTTCATTCTTTCTGCCAGGATTGAGGCAAAGATTTTATAATCTGAATTCAACAGTGAAATAGGTCTATAATTTTTGACTTCTTGTAAGTCCATTTCTTCTTTAGGTATAAGGGCAATGTAAGCTTCCAGCCATGTCTCAGGTATTCTCTTTTTTAATAACACTTCATTCATCACTTCTAGAAGGTAGATGCTTAATACTTCCTGAAAGGTCTTGTAGAATTCGCCGTAAGCCATCTGGACCTGGTGCTTTTCCTGTATTTTGTTTCTTCAAGGCTTCTGTCAATTCCATCATGGTTATGTTCCCTTCTAACATTGTTTCAATATCTTTAGGTATCTGTGGTAATCTTGTCTTTTGTAAATACTCTTTAATTTTTCCTTCTGCAATATCTTCTTGAGAGTACAGTTTTTCATAGTAATCTCGGATAATTTTTTTTTTTTTTTTATTCCGATATTGTATATTCCTTTTTCCATCTATTAATTGACTAATTTTCTTTGTTTCTCTTTCCTTTCTAATTTTATAAGCTAACCATCTTCCTGGTTTATTGGCATTTTCAAAATAGTTTTGTTTAGCGCCTTTAATCTTTTGGGCAATTTCTTCTTTATCCATTAAAGCCATTTTATGTTTAATCATATCCATTTTCCTTTTAATATCTTTCCTTTGCAGTGATTATTGTAGTTCTTTTTCTAATTTCATAAGGTCATCTTCCAATATTTTAGATGTCTTTTCTGTTTAATATTTCTTTTCCTTGTATAGTCAATTATCATACCTCTTATATAAGCCTTCATCGCATCCAATCGAATTTGTAATGATGTATCTCCTTTTCTATTTTCCTTGGAAAAAAAAGGTAAGTTCTGTCTCAATTTTCTTTTTAAATTCTTCTTCTTTCAAAATCATATTATTTAATGTCCATCTAGATCTTCTCCTCTGTCCTTTCCAGGCAACTATCAGTGGATTATGATCCGTCCAGGTCCCACTTTCAATTTGATTTTTTTCTATATCAGAGAGCATATCTGCAGATGCCCATGCCATATCTATTCTTGACCATGATTCATGCCTATTTGAGTAAAAAGTAAATTCTTTATTTCCAGTATTTCTCTCTCTCCATATATCTTTAATATTCATTTCTTCTGCCATTTGAAAAAAGGACTTGGGTAACTTTCTTCTAGTTTTCTTTTTAGTTCTCTTAGATTTGTAGTCAAGTTGATCATTAATTATCCCATTAAAATCTCCCATCAAAAAAATATTTGCATAGTCTAATTCGATCAATTTTTGATATAATTTCTTATAAAATTCTTCTTGATTCTCACTTGGTGCATATATTGCTATCAAAAGCATTTTAGTGTTGTTGTCTATTATCTCCACCATTAAAATCCTCCCATCTTCATCTGTATAAATCAATTCTGCAGTAATTATATCTTTAATGTACAAGACCACTCCTCTCTTTTTGCATTGAGCCAATGATGTAAATAACTTTCCTAACTTTTTTTGTCTCAATACATATTCATGTTGTTTTTTAATGTGAACCTCTTGTAGGCAAATTATATCAAGTTTTAGTTTCTTTAATTTATGAAATATTTTCCTTCTTTTAGTCGAATTAAGTCCATTTATATTCATCCATGCATTGATTTCTGATGCTTATTACATACCAACAGCAACCTGCAGTTTGTAGCCAAAGTCATTTGTCGAGGGTGTCCAAGTACCAGGTTCACCATTTTGAAAAAGCAAGTTATGTGGTTAAAGAGGGTAATATTGTTGCTGAAACCATATTGATTGGTGGTGTTTATTACCTACAGCCAAAGTCTAACTTGCAAGCATAGGCAAGTATAAAATATCAAAGGAGAGCACAGGCCCAGAGAGAGATGCTCCAGAGAGAGATCCTGTAGCTACTCCTAAGGCTCCTAAAGCCAATAAAAAGAAACAGTTTGCCCAAAGCAAGCCTGAGGTTCCTAATAAAAAAGTTATAGATTCACTAACAGGTAAAGCTTTGCATTCCAGGTGTATCTATAAAACAAACGTTTGGGGCACGCCAGTTTTCGTGTCTCAGAAAGATGCTGGAATTCATGAAAGGTTTGGATCTGAAGGGGTGTAAGGTGTTCTTGGATTGTGCTGTCTGCAAGAAAGCCAAATCAAAGCAGCAGTTGTTCCAAAACCGCTACACGCCGGTCAACACGCATTTTTGATTTGGTACACACTGACATAGTAGGTCCATTTGCACCAACATTTGGCAAAAAATATTTCTTAACAATTGATGATAATTATTCTAGATATGGATTTGTATTTCCTATGAAGGAAAAATCAGAGATCTTTCAGATCTTTAAAGACTTTGCAACTTACGTCAATACCCAACACAATGTAATGTCGCTAGAATTCAAAGTGATCGTGGTGCTGAATTCATGTCTCAGTGTTTTCAGGACTGGATGTGTAAGAATGGAATAACTGGGACACAGCAAAAGCTGTAATGAGGGGGGTGTCTATTAAATATATGGCTAAAAAGAGCAAGGAGAGAAAAACAGCAGAGAAAAATTACAACAAGAGTATAAGGAATGGGTTGACAAATTGCAAGTTTCACCACAAGATAAACAAATCAAATTACAATTAGATTTGGTTAATCATAAAATAAATTTACTTGATAAAGATGAACTTGCCCAGAAATTAAAGAAAACGAAACAATATCAATTGAACCAAACAAACCAGGGCTGGTTAGCCTCTAGACTTAAGAAACAACATGAAAAGAGGTGGGTTACTAAACTAAGAAATGAACAAGGAACCTATGCTTTAAGGAGGATGAAAAAAAGTCTATTATCCAAAAATATTATAGTGACCTGTATACAGAAACTAATCATATAGCAGAGAACCAGATCCAAAACTACCTGGAGAAAATTGACTTTATAGAAATTTTAGATGAGGATAAAGAATTTTTAAATCAAAACATAACCCTCCAAGAAGTATATGGGGCTATCATAAAGCAAAAAACTGAAAAGCCCCAGGACCAGATGGCCTACCCTTGAGAAATTTATAAATCACAACAAGAAATTTTAGGGAAAAGAATTGTTGAAGATCTTTAATGAAGTTCTCGACAAGGCAAATGCCCCAATCTTGGCAAGAGGCTAGAATATCTATCATTCCAAAAGCAGGGGCTGATCTGGCAGAACCAGGCAACTATAGACCAATCTCTCTCCTCAATGTGGATTATAAAATTTTTATGACATTATAGCTGAAAGATTTAAAAGAATACTTAATAAGTTTATCTCTGCAGATCAAAACGGTTTCCTCCCACAAAGACACCTTAGAAATAATATTAGGGTAACATTAGACACATTAGAGTACTATGAAGAACACAGTGCTGATCAAGTTGCGCTATTATTTCTAGATGCCCAAAAGGCATTTGATAATGTGAAATGGGAGTTTATTTTACAAAAATAAAATTTCTAAATTTAGGACCCAAATTTATAAATGTTATTACATCTATTTATCAAAAACAAGAAGCCCAAATTTTAATAAATGGGGGACTGACGAGAAGATTTTCAATACAGAAAGGAACTAGACAAGGATGCCCATTGTCCCTCTGCTGTTCATCATGACCTTGGAGGCCTTAATCAGGACGGTCCAACAGGAAAGCGACATAAAAGGATTAAAAATTAAGAAGGAAGAGTTTAAACTGCAAGCATTTGCTGATGATCTGCTCTTTATTCTGGAAGAACCACAAACCTCAGGACTCATATTGTTAAAGAAACTGGAAGAATTTGGTCTGGTAGCGGGACTTAAAATTAATAAAAATAAAACTAAAATGATCACGAAAAATATGACAGATAAACAAAAAGAATCACTGGCCACTATAATGGATATTGAAATTGTGGAAAAATAAAGTATCTAGGAATTACTATATCATCCAGATTTAGCTCCCTTAAGAAAGATAATTATGACCCCTTATTAAACGAATATCGGAGGATTTAATAAAATGGAACAATCTAAATCTATCCTTTATGGGCAGGATAGCCACGGTAAAAATGAATATTTTACCTAAATTACTATTCCTTTTCAAAATGCTCCTATAATACTCAACAGAACCTTTTTGACAGGCTGAACAAGATAATATCAAGTTTTATTTGGCAAAAGAAAAACCGAGGATAAAATTAAAATTACTACAAGATGCCACAGAGAGAGGTGGATTGGGCTTGCCAAATTGGGAACTGTACCATAGTGCTGCAATAATGACGTGGTTAAAAGATTGGATTAACCATACCAACTCGAGAGTATTAACATTAGAGGACACAATCTTCAGTCAGGTTGGCATGCTTTTCTTGGACAAGATAATATGAAAGGATATAGTTATGTGCAAAAACACAAACTTAGACAGACACTTTTACATACCTGGTTTAAGATCAAGAAACAAATGTACATCCAAACCCCAATTTGGCTATCAACATTAGAAGCTTTGATGCACCCACATTTATTAAGATATGACAAAATTATAACTTATGAAGAGCTCTTAGACGTAAAGGGTGATTTACTAACTAGACAACAATTGACTGATAAAGGAATAGATTTGGAATGGTGGGCCTATCTGCAACTCCAATCTAAATATGCAAAGGATAAGAGGGAATTGGGTATCAGTACAACAAGGACTGATTTGGACGAAATCTTGCTAGGGCAGGAGAAAAGATGATCAAAAAAATTTATTATGTATTATTAGAGGCTAAAATGGAAGAAGAAATTGTGAAAGAAACAATGGTACTATGGATGAGAGACTTTGGTTATAACATAAATTTGGATGATTGGCGCAATATTTGGATTAGAAATAAAAAATAACCCTAGCAACCCGCACAAAGAAAACCTCTATAAATTATTTTATAGGTGGCATATGACACCAATAAGACTAGCTAAAATTAATAATAAACTCTCACCTATCTGTTGGAAATGCAACAAGGAAAAAGGCACTTATTACCATATGTGGTGGCGTTGCAGAAAGGCCCAGGAATTTTGGAAACAAGTTCATAAATGGCTACAGGAAATGTGCAAGGAGGAGATACAATTTACCCCAGAATTTTTCTTTGGAATTACAAAAAGAACATATCCGAAAGACATTTTCTATTTAATGATACATATTATCACTGCAGCAAGGATGGCTTTTGCTCAGAACTGGAAAAATAGTGAAACTCCAACTGAAGCAGAAACACTAAGAAAAATTATGCAGAGATGGACAAATTGACTATGGAATTAAAAACAAGGAAGAAATGGACTATTATAAAATATGGAACAATTTTATGGATGGCTGGATAGAAGAAAGATCCAATAACTTATCTTAAATTGGATCTGATCTACATTGGACAATAAGTGAGATGAACTTAGCAATACCTGTTCAATTTAATGTATGATTTGTGCGTGTGTGCTATATATGTCGCTTAAGTTTATGTTTGTTTATGTGTGATTATATATAATAAAAATAAAATAAATAAATAAAAAAAAAAAAGAATGTAATTTGCAATTCAGACCTCAGCCCCTTACGCTCTCAGGAAAATGGAGTATGAAACGAAGGAATGGAGTTCTGTCAAACCATGATGCGATGTCTCCTAAAAAAGATGCTAATTCTCAGTCTCCCATACTAGGGGTGAAGCTATTAAATATGCAAATTACATTATTAACCACATCTGAGTAGTGTAATAAATCAGACTCCTTTCAAGTTATATGGGTACAAACCCGATCTTAAAAACTATACATATTTTTGGTTCATATTGTCACTGCATTTTTGGGGGTTGTCTGTTCAAGCTTCTAAGCTCATATTCTAGCAAACAGGTTTCTGCTAGCCAGCACTGTATTATCTTGTCTCCATAGTAAAAAATAAGATAAGAAAGTCTTGTGATGTTTTGATCCACTGCACATGTGTACAGAGTTTATACTTCACTTCCTTTTAACTTCCATTATATTTTCCCTTTGTTCTTTTTCTATATGCCTTGGTGGAGATTAGGTTGCAAACATGTAGCTGTAGGTTTTTCTTTATTTTATAAATAAAAATGTTTTAGATTACTTTCCAGGTCTAATTTTATCATCATTGACAGCAAAGAGGAACACAGTCTATCACCTCTAATTAGCAGAGATGTTTTGGAAGAATTTTACCCTGGCAGAAGGTTTTTCCAAGCCTTTGAGAATGGTAGCAGAGAAAGGCTTGACACTGGTAGAGAGGATGGTTTTTCAAAGCTTCAAAGCTTCAAGGTTAATTATGTTTTTCTTTGCTCGTTGTGATGTTGGCTTATTTTGTTAGTTCCCAGGTCTGAGGACCTGGTGAATAACTGCAAGATAATGCCTCGAAAGAAAGCAAAGATGAAACAAAGGAGGACTCTGTCCGAGGACGATTTATGGCAGTCACTCCCACATACTTCTGCCGTGGAAGAGCCACGAGAGACCAGGTCTGTAACTTCTTTCTATATCTATGATGCATGCTATGATACTTGCCAAGAGAAAGCTCAGTCTGGAAAAGCATATACTCAAGATTATGAATTACTTGGAGCAAAGCCTAAAGTTGTACAGTCAGCTGAGCATATTTCATCCAAAGAGAAAGGTGAAATTCTTTATTCTCCAATGTCTCCAGAGCAGACAGCGAGGCAGAATCTTATGCATGGTTTTTTGAGAGAAATTGAAGGTTATGAACAAGATATAAAGCAAACTAAGGCTTTTGCATTATCCCTTCAGCCAGATATGGGTGTGGTTCAAGTTCCTGAGCCCTCCATCTTGCCTTCTTCTTGGAAGCCAAGGGTCCACCCACAAGTTGGTCACATGGGTGTGGTGTCAGACCAATCAGAGCAGAGAGCTGTGCCTACATCACGTGGAGTGTCTTATGATCCTGACTCAGCGAGAACTCCTGTGTTTTCTAATGTTGTAGCACCATCTGCTGATGAAATGCATGCAATAAATGAACATAAAAAAAATTTACACATATCTTTTGATGAGATGTTAATGAGGAAATCTTTTTTACAAGATAATATATCTCCAGTTATGCAAATGCCTCCTGAGGTTACCCAAATTGCATCAACTCGGCTTCCTGATATAGCTGCTAGTAAAATGCCTCAGATGCCAGCACCAATTGGTGGTGCTCAAATTCCAATAGCAGCTCAACAGCAACAAGTCCACCTGCAGCCACAAATGCATTTAGCAGGTCAACCAGTGCCAGCACCAGTGCAAGCTCAAGCTCCCCCTGGTGGCCAAGCAGGTATTGCTCAGCGCAGAGTTGATCATGTATGCAGAATTTTAACTGAAGAAGAAGTACTCATGCCACATTTGAGAGGACCACCTGCATCAAGAGCTCGAGGAGGGGTCCTTCTGAGGAAGAGGCTTCATTCCAAGGATGCCAATATATCTGCAATTGTGTGGGACATGCCACCTGGGATTGTCCCCAACGACTCCAGCACCGGTACCAGCCCAGAGGAACAGATTCCAGAGCAGAGGCAGAGGCAGAGGAGACAAGGTCGCCGCGTCCCAGGCGTGATCTACAAGCTCCACATATCACATTGGCACAACCAATGATCCACAACCTGATCCAGAGTATGACAGACGACTGCTCTGGACTTTAGACAGTGGAGCAGCAGTGCATGTCACCTACAGAAGAGATCTTTTCACAGAGATGCACGAAAGCCTGAACCTGACATGTGTGAACTGTACACTTTTTCAAACTATCCTGTTCAGCTCAGGGGAAAAGGAACTGTTTATATTGAAGAGCTCGATGCATTGATTTCTTTTTTAAGTTTTATTATTTTCCAAAAACAAACAAGACAAACAAACATACAATACATAAACCAATCTCAATTTCAAGTCTGTCGGGTGGTCACAAATCTCAGTGCCTCTCCTCATCATGCATACTCTCTGTTACAGAAAAAAGCTATAATCGTTATTATTAATTCTCTATCATGTTATAATCTCTATATTATATTTCCTTTCAACAATTCTATTTATCTCCATTATTCCATATATCGCCAAGTTTTTAGTTAACCATTGATAAAACATATATATCCGAATACACAAGACCTATATATATATATATATATATATATATATATATATATATATATATATCCTAAAAGAACTGAAATGCTCTATGCACAAGCAAAGCACCTAAAAGCAACTTCAACAAGGAAGAGAGAAAAAGAGAAAAATGCCCTACCTAGACTCCCAGCCAATCGGGATGAAGAAAAAAAAACATTCAAATGGAACACAGGGCCAGCACCGAATTCAAACAGAAAACGGCTACCAAACATGAAACACACAATTAAAAAGAGCCCGGTACACAGGCCTGAAGATGGCAGATGAGATTCTGCTGAAACGTCGCTATAAAAGTACAACTATTAAAACGTGGGATAATACCTGAAGAAACCTAAATAACATACATACATACATACATACATACATACATACATACATACATATATACATACATAACAGTGTATTGTATTGCACCATTTTACAAAAGAAACGAAAAAATAACAAATATCCTGAAGATAAAAATAATAATACAATATAATAATTCTAACCATATTTACAATTATATTCACTTATTTATGTTCCTGTTAATTATATTAGCATACTTGTAGTTTTGAACATTCATATTTTACTTAAACATAGCACTTTCTTCATCTAATTTCTACCTCTTATCTCTGATTTTATCAAAGGTTTTACCATTGATAAAACCTATTCCATGTTAAATAATATTCTGTGTTTCTTTTATCTTTTATTTTCAATGACAATCTATCCATCTCTGCACAATTCAATATGTTCTGAATTATAATTTCATCTGATATATTTTGTGATTAGATATTTCAAGACAAATTTGTTGTCAATATTAGATTATTCTTATGCTTGATTTATTATAAAATCTATCTGGCTTTTAACTCTACATAAAAACTTTTGGTTCTCCTGCAAGGAATGCATTTGTCTCACGTTGAACTTGAGGATCATGACATAAATTTTAGCCACAATATCTGCCAATCTATTTGGCCTATAATTGCTAGAGTCCTTTTATTCCACATTTTAGATAGATAAAATGCTACTATTGCCAACTTCAATCCCACTTGATATGGCAGGCATTATTTATATGTGAAAATGAAGATGCCAATAGAGGCCCCAACAACTAGGATATTTTTGATCAATTAAATAGTTGGTAGAATGTCTTCTCCAGGGAATGTATTCCTTGCATTTCAGGCCTTTTATGATTAATTTAAACATGAACATAATGGGGTAAAATATTGACATGTTCACTAATATGGAGAAAAGCAACTCTTGAATTCCATGGAGAAGACATGATTGTCTCTATTGCTCACCCACCAACACCTTCCACTCACTGTACCAGACAGAGAAAAACACACACAAACCTGTGGGACTTTGTAGGTGCCTCCTAATGTTGAAATCTGGATAAAGATGGTCCTTTCAGCTCGATCAAGAAGAGCCAGAAGGTTGTCCTTCCTTCCACAGCTGTAGTTGGGGACATTGGCGTCTCCAGTGGAGAGCATGTCCAGCAAGGCATCTGAAGTGTGGAAAGGGCTCCAATAGTTGTCATAGATGTTGTAGCCCAGGGTGAGATTGTGCAGGAGCTGGGAGTTCTTGTTGACCATTTGAATGGCAAAAATGAATAGAAGGCCACTTAAAAATAATAATTCCTGTTGTAAAAAAGTTATAATCAACAGCAACAACAAATACTTTTGTTATATATGATATAGATATAATCCTCCACAAACCTACCGAACCTTAAGCCAACACTTATCCAAAAGCAATGATCAGTTACACAAATACAGAAATTGGCTGAGGTATGGCAACTACAACTGGTTCAACCACCACTTTAAATAAAATTCATTCTTCAAGTGATAAATTAGGGATTGAACTGAAGAGGAAAATAATCTGCAGTCCTTTCAGCTTTTTTCCAGACCCTTTTGGATGTGAGTCGTTTTCACAAAAATCAGACAAAAGAGAGAAGCCATGGAAATCCAAATCATTCAGGAAATTAGAGTTATCCCCCAAAGTAGGAATAAGTGAGGGAAAAAAAACAGAAATGGAGAGAATGGAGGGAGTGCAGCTCCATCACCCAGAATGACTTACAAATCATGGGAAACAAACTGAAGAGAAGGAGCCACGTTGAAAAGCAAATTTACATGCGATATTTTCTGTCCACTGGAGACTATACCAATGAGATGGTCTCCTGGGCTGTAAAAGCTGCTTGGATAGTTTCTATCCTGGTGCTTGAAATTCGGAGGGCATTTCCTTCTCAGCTTCCCAGAGACTGGATGGGACATCAGCAGCAGCACAAGCAGAAATAGGAGGTCCATAATTCATGGGGGAATCAATCAATCCCTTCCTGTTTCTAAAGGAGAAATAGAAGAATTCAAAGGACACTCACAAGGTGGAATATCCAATCACTTTCCTGATTGAAACACAGAGAAACACTCAGCTGCAAAGAGAGAGAGATGTACATTCAGGAGCACAGACCCTGCCTCTTCCCAAACTCCCTATTTCTCTGCCCAAAGTCTCACCTGGAAGATTCGGCCAAAGAGCAGAGCTGAAACTTTTATCATAATTCTCCCTCTCAGGAGGGATCCCTGGATGATTCAACTAGATCTTGGACTCAAAGATTGTTGGGCAGTTCTCTGGAGAGAAATGAGAGGGGGAATAAGCCCCATATGGCTCATAATAGGGGCAAACATTTGTTGACATTGTAAAATCCCAGGGCCCAGTTAATGCCAGAGCATGTCATGGATCTGAAATAGCTGCCTGCTGAGTTGCAACCAAAATTTACTTTATTTTGAAAGCTAATGCTCAGGGACACCAACCCAAAGGGGCGATGCAATAGTGCAGCCATGTTCTAAAAAAAAATCAACTGGTGGGAAGGGAGGGATCTCCTCTTCCCAGGACTCTTCCATTGAGGGCTGAAATGGCTCCTCCCCTTGGCTCTCTGGCCACTTTTCCTCCGGACTTGGGGTCCCGCTGAGATGGAGGGCCTCTCCTCCCAGGTTACGTCCAGTTCCTGGCAGGATGTGGCTGTGAGTAATCCTCACCCACTCCTTGACTCCAACAGAGAAACTCCCATGGAAACCCAAGGGGGAGAGACCCGTCCACCTCCTCTGTGCATCTCCTCTGACCCTCACCCAGACTTCTTCCCCTCTGCTGAGCCTCGGGGGGACCCTGAGGGGCTTTCCCTCCTGTCTCCATCCCGACCATTCCAGGCAGCCTGGCTGGGCCACCCCTGTCGGTCAGCAGAGGAACCACCTCTCTGCTGCCCCCCCCTCTCTAATGAGGGGCTGGACTAGATGACCTCCCAAGGTCCCCTTCCAACTCTCGCTGTTCTGAGTGGCAGGTCCCCTGTCTGATGAAGGGGTTGGACTAGATGACCTCCCAAGGTCCCCTTCCAACTCTCGCTATTCTGAGTGGCATAAGGTCCCCTGTCTGATGAGGGGTTAGAGTAGATGACCTCCCAAGGTCCCTTCCAACTCTCGCTATTCTGAGTGGCATAAAGTCCCCTGTCTGATGAGGGGTTGGACTAGATGACCCCCAGTGCCCTTTCCAACTCTCGCTATTCTGAGTGGCATAAGGTCCCCTGTCTGATGAGGGGATTGGACTAGATGACCCCCAGTGTCCCTTTCCAAATCTGTCATTCTGTAAGGGTCTCTTGTAAGCGGGGTGGACTAGATGACCGCCAGGGTCCCTTCCAGCTCTCTTTTTCTCTTACACCTCAATGTTACAGGGTCTCCTGCTTCAGCAGATCATTCGACTAGATGACCTCCCAAGGTACCTTTCAACTCTTGTTATTCTGAATGGCATGGGGTCTCCTGTCTGACGAGGGGGTTGGACTAGATGACCTCCCAAGGTCCCTTCCAACTCTGTCATTCTGTGCTTCGGTAAGGGTCTCCTGCTTCAGCAGAGGGTTAGACTAGATGACCTCTGGGGTCCCTTCCAGCTATGCCATGCAGCCCATAGAGTAATAGAGTTGGGAGGGACCCTGGAGGTCATCTAGCCCAACCCCCTTCTCCAGCAGGAGATCCTTAGAAAATCATAGTCAGTAGGGACCTTGGAGGTCATCTAGCCCAACCCCCTGCTCAAACAGGAGATCCGTACATAACAACAGAGTTCGAAAGGGGCCCTGGAGGTCATCTAGCCCAACCCGGGTGCGGCAGAGCGACACCGACTCCCATGACAAGGCATCCCTCAGCCCACCTCCACCACCCCCTGACTCCCGGCACCCTCCCCCCACGCGGGGAAGCCCACCTGTGCTGGCGTTCCGGCTGTGGGCCCAGCCTTTCTCCCCGTCGCCCTTCATGGCTTCGATGTCATCCACCTAGGACACCCGGCGGATACTGCAGCAGCTCTCCCGTGAGCGGCTGTGGGTCAGGCTGCAGTTGGAGAAGGAGGCTTCCAGCTGGAGGAGGGCGGCCTTCTCCATCCGGGGTAAGGAGTGGGTGACTGGCGGGAGGTCCTCGCTGCCCTACCCCCGGTGCTCCCGCAAAGCCCGCCGCTCCTCGGCCTCCGGCTCCTCCTCTTCCTCGCAGCCCAGGGAGGAGTTGACCTCGTCCAGTGCCACCGACTCACTACTCGGCTTGGACAGGTCCACCACCACGACGGTCTCATCCGGGTCGCCATGCGGTAGCGACTGCTTACTCCCGGCCAAGGCGATCAGTGCCAGAAGCTTCAGCCGGAAGGACTTGCTGTGATGTGGAAAGGCAGAAGCGGGACGTGGTTTAAGACGGGTCAATCGGACCGGTCACGCAAAAGTAGCCTCCTTTCCATCTGCAGGCTGGGCTCGACGTTACAACAACGACGCCGATCAATAATGGTCCGTACTATCCCTGTGGTAGTGGGAACCCAATTCACATGCTCAGCAAACGGACTCATCTTTACAACGGTTGCTGCATCCCCGGGAGTTTGCACGATGACCGGATGACTAACTTAAGGACCAGAGGGATTCACTTAACAACGGGGGCAAGGAAGGTTGTCAATTGGGGCCAACTCATGGAACATTTCCGGATGCGATGGCCTCCCGCAGCCGTCCACCAGCTAAAATGGAGCCCGGCGGTTCGTGTGTGGCCCATTACGGGCTCCGTTTTCAGCCACGACGGCATCCTGCAGTGCCCCACCAGCCAAAACGGGGCCTTGGGATGCCCATGGAGAAGGCACTGTTGGTCGACCCTTCTCCGTTTCCAACGGGGCAAATCTATGCCACCCGGCGGGGCCCAGATCCATCCCACTGGCCTTGAGTTTGGACCCCCCTTCCATAGGGGGGGAACACGGATGCTTTGGCCTCCAGCGATCAACGGCACTGCATACGGCCTGGCCCCATGGACGATGGATGGTTCAAAGGCATCCCCTCTGTCTCAGTTCTTTGATGGAAAACCAGCCCTACCAGTAAGAGGAAACTTCTCTCCTCCTCCTGGCACTTTCTCACATTCCCCCCTTCCTCCTACCAAGGGCTTTTACTCCCAAAAATGGTGCACTCTGCAGTCAAAGTCAGAAGTTATGATCTTTGGAAAACAACCTCATATCCATAGATGCCTATTTGATGGTGATCCAAGAGCAAATAACACCATTCTTTACCGGAAGAAGTTTTCTCTGAGACTGGATATTGCTTCCCCCATCATTAAAGGAACCAGTTAGAGAAAGGGTGTGAGTGAATTTACTGCTTAAACCTTTAAAAAAAATCCTAGCTACCCAGTTTTCTTTCTATTGATTACAATATATAATCTCAAAGTTACCCTCAAGTCCTTACATTGAAGTGAAATTTTGGGCTTAATCTATATCACTACTAGAACAAATATAATCACAGCATCTGAGGAGAATCTGGAAGGTGGATAAAAGGATTCAGCAGTTGAATTGAGAATTTATACAATTGGTCTTTTGTCTAAAATCAGGTTTATAATTACTAGTGTACAATTAAAGCAATGAAACCGGACAGACTCCCAAAATTCTCTGCTTTAGAACTGCAAAATTTCAATTAAAGTGACAAATTGTATTAGGAGCTGTGGTCTCCCCATCTCTTGCACAACTGGAGAACACATCTACTAATGGAATTCCAACTGTTTAATAAGGAGAGAGATCAGTAATTTGGACAGTACATTAGACTTTAGACAAATGACCAACTGGGATTCACATATTAAAATCAACTATTCCCTGGGCAGTCAGAATTCAAAAGTTTAATATAATAAAGCCCCTTATTTGAGCAAAACAGTTCAGTTGTTATTGGGGTACTTGGGCCTGATTGTGATAAATTATAGGGGAAGTCCAGAAGCGATTTACATTCTTTAATCTTATTATTTCTTACTGAATTTATTCTTGCATTCTGTTTTTATACACCAACTTATTAATGTTTTGTGTTCTACAATATGCATTTTGATATAGCTTAATGGCTAATTAATCATAAATTATTGTAATATGTTGAAGAGAACCAGGCTGGACTCCCAAAAGCAAATATTTAGTGTTAGATTTGCATGAAGAGTCAGGCGGAGTGCTTCAGTGAAGAGTTTATTAGTGACTACAGCTCATAACAGACCCAATTTGGCTGGACTGCTGCTACTTATAGCCAGCAGCCGCGGTTGCCAACCAATCAGAGTGCAGGGTGTTCCCGCACTATTTAAACCAATCATTTCTGACATTTTACAAGAACAGTTCAAACTTAACCAATGTCATTCAAACCTGCATACATAACACCCCTCCCCACTAGGTTCAGTCCATACTCAAACCCCAACCTATCTAATGTATTCTTTTAAATAGGTGGGGCTCTTACGTATGCGTTGAGACCTTCGTGGTTCAGAAGTTTTAACGTTCTCACCCAGTGAGAGGAAATGTGTCTGTGGACATTTCCCTAGTTGGGCTTCCTGTGAAAGAAGACCCTGTTTGACTGTTAGAATCTGGTCTCTCCTCCCAACCCATCTCCAGCCCAATGTCAGCACCCAAGTCAGGTAGTGATGTGCAATCTTCCACTTGTAAGGATGGATTTTGGCATTGTGACAGGTTTTGGGATGGTTCCTGTCATAATGGCTCGTTACACATGGGGTTGATTCTTGTTTGCTGATTATCCTCATGTTCCTCCCCTCCCCTAGAAAAAGCATTAGATATGGGAACTAGAGAGGAACAATTGCGATGTTCCTGAGGTAACCTGGATCTAAGCTGATCAATGTGCCTGCTCCAGAGGACTCCATCCTCTGTTTGTACCCTGTAAGAATGAGGGCCTGTGATTTGAGTTATTTCAGCAGGAATCCATGAAGGCTCACCCATAAGGTTCTTAGCATAAACAGAATCACCCACACTGAACGTGCGAACTTTGCTAGTGGAATCTAGTGGTGCATTGGGTGCGTAAGTGGGATGAAGGCGGTCAAGGGGAGACCTAAGTTTCAGACCCATCAACAACTCTGCCGGGGATAAGTTAGTTGATGGGTTAGGAGTGATGTGCTGAACACTAAGAAGTTTTTCAACTTTCTCAGTGATGTCCCCAGGACCTAATTGCTGAAGCTTTTCCTTGGTAAAACGTACCATGCGTTCAGCCCGGCCATTAGCCGAAGGGTGCCCAGAGGCTGTCAGGGCATGTCTGATACCCAGTTGTGCTAGATAGGATTCAAAAGGGTTGGATGTAAATTGAGGGCCATTGTCAGAGACAAGAACATCAGGTAACCCATGGGTTACAAAAGCTTTTAAGCTGCTTGATGACAGCATCGGTTGTGGTGGATGCCATAGGGATTACCTCTAGCCATTTGGAATATGCATCTACTATAATAAGGAAGGTGTGCCCTCTGGTAGGGCCAACGAAATCAATGTGAATCCTAGACCATGGGCCCCTAGGACATTCCCATTCCTGTTTGGGGGAGAGGTGGGGCAGGCCTGACTACCTGACAGTTGGGACAAGATGCAACCCAGTTTTCAACCATTTTGTCAATACCTGGCCACCATACATAACTCCTGGCCAATCCCTTCATCCTTACAATACCAGGATGACCCTCATGTAACATTTCCAAAACCTCTCTTTGCAGTTTTGTAGGAATAATCACCCTGTTACCCCACAAAATACATCCTCTTAATACAGATAATTCAGTTTGCCTGGACTTAAAAGGTTGGGCAAGGTGAGGTAGATATTGAAGAGGCCAACCTTTCTTAATCCAGCCTATGACAGGAGCCAATAAAGTGTCTTTGGCAGTCTCTCTGGCAATTTCAGCAGCGTGTACTGGAAGCTTGGCAACAGTTTCTAGGAAGAAGGTGTAAGTCTCAGGTGCAAAGTCCTCTGTGTGAGAAGGGAGTGGGCAGCAACTCAAAGCATCAGCATGCCCAATGTCTTTGCCCGGCCTGTGGATGAGCTTGTATGAATAAGCAGCAAGAAATTCACTCCACCTCAGCATACTTGGTGACAGGATATTGGGCGTAGGTTTGTCTCCTGCCACAATGCCTAACAGAGGTTTGTGGTCTGTGACAATGGTAAATGTTCTCCCATAAAAATACTCATGGAATTTCTTGACAGCTGCAACAATTGCCAATGCTTCCTTGTCCAATTGGCTATAATTCCTCTCTGCTTTGGTCAAGGTGCGAGAATAAAATGCAATAGGGGCTTCTCTCCCACTGGGAAGCCTGTGGCTCAAACCCCCACTCCAAAGGGGGATGCATCACAAGTCAGTACAACAGGTAAATTCTCAGAGAATTGTATTAGTACAGCATCAGACGTGATTAGTCTTTTAATACTGTTAAATGCTGATTGTTCCTTCCTGCCCCAGACCAAAACAGACTTTTTGTCAAGTAATCTGTGTAATGGCTCAGCAATGGTTGCCTTCTGAGGTAGGAACATGTGATAAAAGTTAATGAGTCCAAGGAAGGCTTGCAAATCTGTTTTACATTTTGGTCTAGGGGCTTCTTTGATTGCTTGAACCTTGGCATCTGTAGGGTGGATGCCATGCTTGTCAATCATATAGCCCAAGAACTCAACCCTGTCAGTTCTAAGAGTGCATTTTTCTTCCTTGACCTTTAACCCTGCTTTCCTGAATCTGGTAAGGACTTCTCTGAGTCTTTCTTGTAGCTGAGTGTCATTTTCAGCAGAGATTAACACATCATCAAAGTAAGGCACTACCCCTGGCAGTCCTTGGAGCATTCTTTCCATAAGGCTTTGAAAGATGCCTGGTGCCACGCTCACTCCAAACTGTAACCTTTTACATTTGAAGGCACCTCTATGAGTCACAATGGTTTGGGCCTCTGCAGTGGCATCATCAACTGTTAGTTGCTGATATGCCTGGGCCAGATCTAAATTGGCAAAGACTGTACCCCTGCCAAGTGAAAGTAGTAAATGATGCACTACTGGAACTGGATATGTGCTCTGTTGAAGTGCATGGTTCAATGTTCCCTTATAGTCCCCACAGATTCTTACTGACCCATCAGTCTTGACTGGCATGACTATGGGTGTCTCCCACCTGGAGTGGTCAGTGGTAGATTTGCATGAAGAGTCAGACGCGGAGTGCTTCAGTGAAGAGTTTATTGTGACTACAGCTCAAAACGGACCCGCTTTGGCTGGGCTGTGGCTGCTACTTATAGTGAGCAGCCGCAGTTGCCAGCCAAGCAGAGTGCAAGGTTTTCCCGCATGTTTTAAACCAATCATTTCTGACATTTTACAAGAACAGTTCAAACTTAACCAATGACATTTCAACCTACATACATAACAGTGCCCTCTGACTATTGTTAAGTGTTGGACCTGATGATTCTTGATTCTTGAAGAATGTATCTTTTCCTTTTATGTTCACTGAGAGCATTTGCACTAAGACAAAATTCCCCAATCACACTTGGACAATGAAGCATTCTTACACACACACACACACACACCCTTACCACAAATTGTGCTGTCCAACTTTAATGCTAACCAACCTAGCTGGCCTCCCTCTTCCACCTCTGCAGGGACCCCTAAGGTGGTTTCCCCAGCCATCACCCCAATGGGAAGAGGGGGAAAGGAGTTGCCCAACTACAGCCAGGACCCCCAACCCTCCTGGGCAGAAAGAGGGGCCTTCTGGGGGGAAGGAATCCAAGGCACTCCAGGAGAAACTTTCAGCCCTTGAGTTGTAAGGAAGCAGTGATGGAAAGGGGGCTTCTTGGGGGCTCCGTTTGCCTCCAGCCCTTCTTCTCCCAGGGAGCAAACTTTGCTGGGAAGGGATCCATGCAGCCCTGATCTTTAATGGGAGAGAAGTTCAAAGTCTCAAATTGTTCAATGAAACTGTTTGCCTGAAGCCAAGTTCTCCAGCAGGAAAAGTTTCCATCCGGGGCCTTTGGGGTCAGGGGGAGAAGAGAGAAGCTGCCACAGACTCCTTGTCTCTGCCCAGAGTCTCCTGGGAGGATTCGGCCACAGAGCAGAGCTGAAACTTTTCTCATAATTCTCCCTCTCAGGAAGGATATCTGGATAATTCAGCTAGTTGTTGCATTCAAAGTTTGTTGGGCATTTCTCTGGAGGGAAATGAAAGGGAAATAATCCCTATGTGGTCCATAATGACAGGGGAAGAGATCAATTAAATCCATCACCTAGAATTGAGAGGTTTTGGAGCTTCATCCTTGAAATTGGCCCCAGAGGAAATACACGGCACCTGTGGCTGAAGATAAAAAGAAGTGTGACATTTGTTGGCATCATGGTTAAAGAGACAATCCCAGGGGACAGTTAATGTCTGAGCATGTCACGGGTCTGAAATGGCTCCCTTCTGAGTTGGAAGCAACATTTTCTTTATTTTGAAAACCGATGCTCAGTGACAACCTCACAAAGGGCTGAGGCAATAGTGTGGCCAGATTCCAAGAATAAAATGAACTTTCATGAGAAACTAGTTATCAGAACTTTGCATAGTTGAAAAAAATCACATCCAGAAACAAACACACAGAGAGAGGGAGAAGTCAGAGAAAACTGAAAAGTGGAGAAATCAAGGCTGCCTCTCACCCCATGGGAGGGAGAGAGAGGAGAGAGGAGGGAGAGACAAAGAAAGAAAAGAGAGAGAGAGGAAAGAAAGAAAGAAAAGAAAGAAAGAGAAAGAAAAGAGAAAGAAAGAAAGAAAGAAAGAAAGAAAGAAAGAAAGAAAGAAAGAAAGAAAGAATATATTTATTTATTTATTTATTAAGGATTTATATGTCA
>SOZL01000048.1:0-59599 GCA_009733165.1 Naja naja | reverse complement strand
CCTCCCCTCCCCACTGGACCCCACCAGCCCCACCTGGCCTGCAGGTGCCAGGGCTCATCTTGGAGGCCCATCTGTCCCCTCGCAACCAATCCTAAGGAGGCCCCTCCCTCAGAGGCGGGCTTTCCGACAGCACCTGAGCTGCCCAGACCAGATGGGGGGGCTTCCCCTGCCTCCCTCTCCCCAGCCCCCTCCCTCCTGCCCTCACTGGGGAGGGGGAGGACCCCCTGCAGACCCCCCTGGCCCTGCAGGACCCCTCCATGGCCCCCCTCACAGCACAGCCCCCTGCCAAACCCTCTCCGAATCCAGCCCATTGGAGGCCGCTTGACCGGCGAGGAGGAAGACAGGCCCAGAGAGGCCCCTCAGCCTCGGCCAGCTGGGCAGGAAGGTTGTCCGGAGCCCTCAGGGGAAGCCAGCCCAGTGATCTTGGAAGGCTGCTCAGAAGCGGTTGCCATTGCCTCTTCCCAGGGCTCTCTGCGGGAGCAGCTGGCCCAGAGCCTCTAGCTGGCTTGGTGCCCCAGGCAGGACTGGAACTCAGGCCCTCCGGGATTGAACCACCACCCCACCCAACTGACTCGGTGGGATCCACATGACCCACTGAACCGGTCTCTTCCCCAGTGCCGCATTCACACCTGCACCTCTTAACCATGGTTTGTTTCCCGAGGTTGAGCCTGTTGGCCGAGGAGTCAGTGGATGATGGGAACTCGGAAGGAGATGAATTCCTGGGAGAGAAGCTGAACAAGAGGAGCTGATACACAGGCAGGCCTCACCTTCCAACCGTTCATTTAGTGACCGATCCAAGTTACAACTGCCCTGAGAAATGGGACAGGACCATTTTTCACAGTTAATGACCTTTGCAGCATCAAATGCAGTGATCAGAATTCAGGTGCTTGGCCACAGTTTCACGTTTATGACCATTATGGCTGCATCCCAAGTCACATGATCCCCTTTTGCAACCTTCTGACAAGCAGTCAGATTAACTTAACGACCGGCTTCCTAATTTATCCACTACAATGATTCACTTAATGACTGTGGCAAGAAAGGTCACTTGGTGGATGTCTCACTTAACGACATAAATGTTGGGCTCAATTGTGGTTGTAAGTCGAGGGCTACCAAGGGTAGCTGGGGACCCTTTTCTTCTGGCGAGGACCCTGTTCACACAAGACACTGGACCAGGCCAGGGTCCTTGCAGCTTTGGTGCCAGGCTCAGACCCGAATTGGGGACAACGATCAACTGAAATGATCTGGGGATACTTTTCTCCCTGCAAGGATCATAGTCACCTGACATAGTGGACCAGGCTGGGGAAATGTTTCTCAGGACCTTTAACAAACGTCAGGGGACAACAGGCCAAGGAGCTCCTATGGAGGTCCCTCCCTCCAGTTAAGAACTATAATCCCTCCAGATAAACCAGGAGTCCCAGCTGCACCTTCAAGGCTCTTGGAAGTCTTTGGGGGAAGGGATTCACACAGCCTCAGAGATGGGAATGTCTGTGGTGCCTCACCCCACAAAGTGCATCCACACAAACACCAGAAGGAAAACCAGTTTCTGGATGGGTGTGGCCAGAAATCAGCTCACACCTTGCACTGTGCTGTGAGCACTTCCATGATCTTCATTCACTCTTCATTCAAGAAAGTAAGAAACTTCAAAAGAAAAAGAAAAGAAAAACAACACAGAAAGTGCCAGGGAAAAGTGAAAAAAAATGCATTTTATGACTTTCTCCCTAGTTACACGTCCCTATCCTGGCACTTTCCTTCACCTTAATCATCTCATCCAAAAGTCTTCATATAAAGCGAGCCGAGAGTCGCTTGTCTTAACCAGTTCGAAATGCAAAGCAAAATCATTCAAAACCACCACACTGTTAATTGAACAGTGGATCCAGTTGCCTGAGGCCTTTAGGCCAATGGTCAAAACAAAGAACCTCCCTTTGCCCTTCTCGAGGAATTTGTGGCCCACCAGGCACAGACGTGCAATGACCTCCGGACCCGCAGACTCAGAGCTGATAGTCCCCCAACTGACAAAAGAGCCAGCAGGAACTCTGCACCGTCCATGGGTCTGGCACAAACTGCAAGGAGAGAATCCCTTGTGTCTACACATAAAACGGGGGTCGCTACCTCGCCTGTAAAGAATATGGGCAAAAACCAATTGGAGACAACCCAAAATAGGCTTCTGAGAACAAAGAAAGTCCAGATTTGTCCACTCCACAAATCCCGGCACCCGCTGAACAGGTGCAAGGTGTTTGGAAAGAAACCAAAGGAAAGCTTTGATTGGGGAGCACAAACTCTGCTACAGCTAGATAGGGGGGTCAGCAGATGCCCAGAAGCCAAGGCCGCTGTGTGGGATCCCTGCTGAAGGGCGCAGCATTTAATCTCTGGAGATCTGAGAATGTCAGGCTGGTTCAGTTCTTTGTAGCTACCAAACAATCCAAAAAGATCCCACTTTCTCCGCTGCTCTCTCTCCCTCCCCGCACAACCGTCTCTCCTCCTTCAGGTGAAGCCCCAAAGGACTCTGCCCGGAGACCGATGATGCTGAAGCAGGGCGAATTCTCATTGGTGCTGCGCTTCCTCCCCCCAAGGAAGAACCGCGGAATCCTCCTCTGGGGCTGGAAGCCTCTCTCTCTCTCTCTCTTCCTCCCCTCCCCTCCCTCCCTCCCTCCCTCTCTCTCTCTCTTGTTTCTCTTCATAGATGAAGAAGATTCTGCCTTAGGAAGAGTTGCTGCCTGGATGACAGGGGGAGGGCGAGCCCACAGCCAGCCAGGACTTGGGGTCACAGACTGACACCCCACAATCTGAAGGGAAGCTAAACCAGGAAGAGTCGGAGAGGATCTTCAGGGATCCCTAATAGCCTCCCCCAGCCTCCCCTCTTCCCGGGGAATCCTCCACTCGGCTCTCTCGGGAAAGGCGCAACTTCGCTTTATGGGAGAAAAACCCAGTATCCTTCCTTGAAACCCGCATCTCTCTTGCTCAGAACATCTGGACGGAGCGGCTCCTTCCGATTCTCCACCCCTCAACCCCAAATGGGAAGGAACCGCCCCTCTTTCTATGGGCCAGGAAGACATTTTGCCAGCATAAAAGTGCAGGTGGAGAGAGGGATTGTGGTGAGTTTTTCCCCAGGAATTTGCCTATTTCGGCTGTGGAATGAGAAGCGCTCCTAAAACAAAAGGCTCCTTTTTATTATTATTATTATTATTATTATTATTATTATTATTACTACTACTACTACTATTTATTATTAAGATTATGCATAAGATAAGATAAAATAAAGGTAGTAAAGGAGAGGGAAAGGAAGGGAAAGGGGAATAAAGGGGGAAAGGAAAGGAAGATAGAAGGAGGAAAGGAAGGAAGGAAAGGAGTGGAGGGGAATGGTAGGGCTCAAAAGTCCAAAGTCAGAGAAAAAGGCTTCTTCCCCCCATTCAGAACCACGGATTCCTCCTCTGGGGCTGGAAGCACCTGGCCAGGAGCCCCCTCCTCCCCCATTCATTCAATGGGAAGATTCTGCCATAGGAAGAGTTGCTGCCTGGATGACAAGGGGGGGGAGGGGCAGCCCCTCAGCCAGCCAGGACTTGGGGGTCTCAGACAGACACCCCCCAATCTGGAGGGAAGACAGGAAAACCCTCAGCTGAACCAGGAACAGGCAGAGAGGATCTGCAGGGATCCTCCTCACCCAGAAGGATCCTCCTCCCTCCAGCCCCTCCCAATAATCCCACCTCTAACAGCTGCTGCTGCAGCTGTTTTCTTTTCCCCCCCCCCTCATGTCTACATAGGAGTTATGGAGGAGGAAGGGGGGGCAGAGGCAGCCCCTTCCTTCAGCCAATCCCCCTCCAGGTTCCCAAGGAGCCGCTGAGATGCTGCGCTGCCTCTCCGGAGGGGACTTCTACGCCCAACCCCCCTTCCGGCAGGAGCAAAGTCCAGCCACTGGGCTTCCACACCCGCAACAACCTGCTTCAAAGTTCTAGGGTGGTCCAAAAATATTCAGGCCTGAACCTTTTCGGTGTATGTTTTTTTATACTTAAAACAGTCATTAGGGTAGAGAACCGGGTGTTCAATTATTTGAATCCCATCACTGGTGACAGCTGTCTGTTCGGGGGCAAGGGGGGGCAGGGAGGGACAGGGGAGCCTTTGGGGTTGAGGAGGGGGGTGGGAGTGCCAGGTGGGGTGCAGTAATCAAAGCCAGCTGAGGGACTTTGTGTCCATCACTGAAGGTCTAATCCCACCTCCAACATCAAAGCCAAAGGACAATCATCAGGGACTTGGAGTTCTAGTCCTGCCTCAGGCATGAAAGCCAGCTGGGTGAGTTTCAGCCAATAAAGAGGAGGCTCTGAGTTCTAATCCTCCCTTAGGCATGAAAACTTCCTGTGGGACTTTGGGCCAATGAACCCCAGAGACTCTTGAGTTCCAGTCCTGCCTTACTACTTATTCATTCGGGGTGTGAAACTTGGAATAATTTTCTTAGCTCAATCTGGGATACCAGAACTGGGGATTCCCAGAGTGTGAGATGGCTGAGTGTCCAATACGGTGTGGTGGGATGGAGGAAAGTGAAATTGTGGGGAAACAACTGCTCCATATTCTATGTCTCTGCCTTCTTCTGCTTGTGGGAGAACCAGAGGCATCTCTGTGCTAGCTGGGAATCTTAGACTGACCTTCTATCAGGGCTTTTATCATCTTTAAATGGAATTTGCAAAAGGATCCTATTCTTAGTTAGGAGCCATTCTGAGACCTAAACATTAATTACCCATTAATTAATTAATTAACTGTAGAGCGGAAAATTAAAGGGCCTGAAAATGCTATTTTATTTCTCTGGTTGAGGAAAGAAAAAAATATACAGTGGAAATTGCTTTACACACTTTATTTTTTATTTACTTTTTTATTTTTTTGGTGTGAAGTACATACCAAAATGAAAACAATCCTAAACTGAAGTCCCAGACAGCTGTTCTGCTGAATTCTTTCTGCAAAGGAGGTTTTATCAGGAAATCAAGAAAGAATCACATAAGAAGGATGAAGATTTCCTCCCAGCTGAGAGCGGTCAAACAAGGCATTTCACATCATTCCAGCATTCTCAGGGAGAGGATCAGAAAACCAGGCTGGTATTTGGTTCCCACAGCTTCTTCTTGACGTCTTTTTATATTCTCTCTCTCAAACACACACTTTTAGCTGCTGTCAGTAGGAACAAGGGCCCACTTTATTTTTATAAGGTGTTGTTCAGTAGCTGTTGCTGAACAGCAAATTCCTCTAAATGGATTTCACAGAGATTTATTGAGCTGAAAGGAAAGGAAGCTTCAAGAATTCCTTGTATAAGTTGTTCAACAATTTCCCATTTTGAAATATATAGATACAATTTTCTTTCACTCCTGCATACTATAAATGAAAATAATATCTCCTTTCAAATAAAAGAAACTTCAACAATTCTTCCACTATCACAATGATGTTATACCTCATGTTTTTACATTCAATCTAGCTGTGAGATGCTCCTTTGTGTTCAGCTCTGGCCTCAGAAGGATAATGTAGCACTTGGGGATGAAGATGCATCCCAGCAGCCCAGCACTGGAGGCCAGGATGCAGAAGACCTGCACAGCCACCATGTATTTCCCTTTGGTGCTCAGGTAGGTGGGCACAAAAGTCACCCAGACACTGCAGAAGACCAGCATGCTGAAGGTGATCAGCTTGGCTTCGTTGAAGGCCCCAGGTAGGTTCCTGGCCAGGAAAGCCACCGTGAAGCAGATGGCAGCCAGGAAGCCCATGTAGCTGAGGGTGATGTAGAACATGACCACGGCCCCTTCATTGCATTGCGGGATGATCTCTCCAGGCTGGGAGTGGAGGTCAGAGTCAGGGAAGGGGGGAGAAAATCCCAGCCAGATGGAGCAGATGATAACTTGGACACCAGAAGAAGACAGGATGATGGAGTTGGCCAAGTTCTTCCCCAACCATCTCTTCACTTGGTTTCCTGGTTTTGTGGCCAGGAAAGCCAGCACCACCGTGATGGTTTTGGCCAAGAGAGAAGAAAAGCAACTGAGAAGATGATGCTGAAGACCATTTGTCGTAGAAGGCAGGTGGCTTTCCTTGGTTGACCAATGAAGAGAGAAGAAGACAAGAAGCAAAGCAGGAGAGAGACCAGGAGGATGTAGGAGAGGTCCTGGTTGTTGGCTTTGACAAGGGGAGTTTCTTGGTACTTAATGAAGATGATTAAAACAAGGCCTGTGGTTAGGAAGAAGAGCAGGGCAAAAGAGACCAGGATGATGCCCAGAAGTTCTTCATAAGACAGGAAGGTTATAACTTTGGGGATACATTGGACTCTCTCCTCATTTGGATACTTATCATCTGGACACTTGGTGCATTTTTCTGTATCTGAAAAATCCAAAAGCTATAAATACATATAATATACAACTTTTTATACATAATTTTGGAGGATGATATAATGTGGCGCAGTGGTTAGAGTGCAGCACTGCAGGTTCCTTCTGCTGACTTCCGGCTGCCTGCAATTTGTCAGTTCAAATCTCACCAGGCTTATGGTTGACTCAGCCTTCCATCCTTCCCAGGTGGGTCAAATGAGGACCCAGATTGTTGGGGCAAAATGCTGACTCTGTAAACAGCTTAGAGAGGGCTGTAAAAGCCCTGGGAAGTGGTATAGAAGTCTAAATGCTATGGCTATTGCTAAGTCTGCTTTAGATGAGGAAAAACAATGAACCTAAGACCTAAGACAATTCCTAAAGTTTCAAAGAACTGATATGTTCTAGGAAAAAACTATGGAAGTACACATCCAAACTAAAACATGGAAGAATTATCCTGGAAACAATCTGCCTTACTTCCTATCTAGCTGCTCCTTCAAGATCTTTTGATAAGTCTTCCCTTTAGATAAGAAATTGTGCATTTTGAAAATAAGCAGGAAGACAGTTAAGCTTCAATGTGTTTTTCAACATGTGTTTCGTGAAAATGCTCTGGATAAATCCATTTCCACAAGACCTTCCCTAATTCCTCAGTGTCACCCACCTTCCTGAGTGGAGAAGGTCCCCTCCGGACAAGGAACGCAGGCGTAGCAGCAAACTGGCTCTCCTTCTCGAGCCCTCTTGACAAATCCAGCAGGACAACTTTCCACACATCTGGACTGAGGCAGGGACTGAGCAGAAAAAAATAGGAATGCAAAGAAAAGAGTTAGGACTCACCATCGAGGGAAAATGGGGGTGGGGAGAAATGGACATTAGGCAAGTAGCCTCTGGGCCTTCACTTAGATAAACATGAAATCTGTGACTCTTTCCAAACAGGTGTAGGAGGTACAACCATGGGAATATTATCCATTGAGTTCCTGCCGTTTGTTTTTGGCGTATCATGGATGGAATTGAAAAAAAGATTTAAGCATTAAGTGACACCGGTCAGTTTCTCCTCATTAACAGGCATCCCTCCATTCTTCTCATACCCCTGGTTTTCAAGTATGAGGATCTATCCCAAAGTTTAGTGTAGTGTAGTTTTAGTTTAGTTTACTTTATTGTCATTGCACCTCGTACAATGAAATCAAACACCGTCTTCAGTGCTCATCATGACCATGAAAATAAACACAAACACACATCCTTCACATTCCACACATTGAACTGAAAACTCCTGACACCACACCAACTATACAGCAGAATTCAACAGAGCTACTGCCCTGGGATAGAAGCTGTTTTTCAGCCTATTTGTCCTTGTTTTATTATTCTGTACCATCTGCCAGATGGTAATAGTTCAAAAAGGGTTCCCAGGATGAGATGGATCTTTGAGGATGTTCTGAACTTTCTTAAGGCAGCAGGAGCTATAAAGCTCTTCCAAAGAGGGGAGAGGGCAACCAATGATCTTCTGGGCAATGACATTAACCCTCTGGAGTGCTGTCCTATCTGCCACTGTGCAATTGGCAAACCATACACAGGTGCAGTAAGTTAAGATACTCTCTATGGTGCAGCGGTAGAAGGTCACCAGCAGTTTTCCATTCAGTTGTTTTCTGAGAAGCCTCAGGTAGTATAATCTCTGCTGGGCCCTTTTGACCAGGGCTGTGAGCACCCCAGGTCAGGTCCTCTTTTAGGGTAACACCCAGAAACTTAAAACTGGCCACTTGCTCCACTCGGTCTCCATTGATAAGCAAGGGCT
The DNA here is from genome assembly GCA_009733165.1 of Naja naja. Lineage (NCBI taxonomy): Eukaryota > Metazoa > Chordata > Lepidosauria > Squamata > Elapidae > Naja > Naja naja. Next base: position 51,496 of record SOZL01000048.1, on the reverse strand, counting down.
GGATATCTGAACTGTTCCTCTATAGTCCACTATAAGCTCCTTGGTCTTATTGGTGTTGAGGACCAAGTTATTGTCTCCACACCATGAAAGCAACCATTGGTCCACCTCATCTCAGTAGGCAGACTCATCCCCCACCAGAGATGAATCCCACCACTGTTGTAACAAAGGTCCTCTGCACTTTGTTTTTCCTCAGGGATATTTCGTGTCTAGTCCAGTTGCCTTTTGAAAAAACACCTTCAGGACAACTGTGACCTGGATGACTGAGAATCTCCATAGATATCACCATCTGTTTCCATTAAATTATATAATTTGTTGAATTTGGAATAAATTTTAGATTTATTAAATTTGTAGATTATCTGGTTTATTGAAATAGAGTGATGAAGAAAGAAACTCTGATGAGCTGCAGTGGCGCAGTGGTTAGAGTGCAGTACTGAGGCTCCTTCAGTGGTTACAGTGCTGACTGCCGGCTGCTTACAATTTGGCAGTTCGAATCTTACCAGGCTCCATCCTTCCGAGGGGGGTCAAATGAGGATCCAGGTTGTTAGGGCAACATGCTGACTCTGTAAACTGCTTAGAGAGGGCTGGAAAGCACTGGAAAGCAGTATGTAAGTCTAAATGCTATTGCTATTGGTAAGTCTGCTTTAGATGAGGAAAAGCAATGAACCTAAAACCCAAGACAATTGCTAAAGTTTCAAAGAACTGAGATGTTACTAGAAGAAAAACCATGGAGTAGTTTAAGGTCATGCTATTGTGTGCATATGTGAAGAGAGGTCTTCAGTTTGGATGGATGGTGATTGGGACATGTGATGTGATGATGGGTATAGGGGGTTGGATTTGTAGTTTTGATTATTGCAAGGAAGCCCGGGATTTTCAGATTTGGGATTCACCCAGTTGTGCCAGTTACTATCCAAACTTTTCAGCATGTCTGTCTCAGAGTTATTGGTTGGAGGGTTGCTGGAACACTGACATGTAGTGTGGCTGTAATGCTTTTTATCCTTATTATCTTCTTTACTTCCCTTTTATTGGCATGATGATGGTGGATGATTGCTGTTATTCTGTTGCTTCTGTACTAGAGACAAATTCCTTGTGTGTTTCATCACACTTGGCCAAATAAAGTTCAATTCTATTCAAGCATTTTTCAGATGAAGAATCCTCTTACAAGCAAAGTTAAAATCTAAGCAGCATTCCTTTCAAATGCTCCCTCATTACACTTGATGTCATGAAGGGTTTTCTTTGGCTCAAAGAAATCTTTCAGTACGGTCAGTTTTCTGGGTCAGGGCATGATACAATATGAGACATTATACAAACAATACACTATTGTAAGCTACGCAGAGTCACTCTGGAAAGAGAGACAGGCGGCATATAAATGTGGAGAAGCTGAATTCTAATTTCAAGACTTATTTCCCACTGTGACCCACAGGACGTCCACTCAGTCTCCAATAAGCTTCATTGGATTCAGTCCTAACTTGAGGTCAGGAACCAGTCAACATAATTGCCTTCTTCTTCCCTTCTATTTGAGGACAAGGAAGAAGCGATTCTACACTTCTACCAGCACCACAATCCCCAGCACTTGATGGCCTCTCTCACCAAGTTTATGGAGATCATAGACATCAGAGAGGAGACTAGAGGGCCATCATCCATGTTCTACAGAATCATCACCCAGATCCCAGGTTGGCTGAATCAGCAGAGAACATTGTTCCAATATTACAGCACCTGGAGGTCACTTTCTTATACACTACTGAAGCCCCTCAAGCACTCGAAGAAAACCATCATTGCCCACATTCCATTTCCTGGGAAGGTCATCCATCATGGTGACTGGGCTTAGCCCACTTGAAATGGGGCCACAGGCTTTGCAAAACAGGGAAAAGGGACCAATATTCCACCCACCTTGTTGAGCAACTTTAACCGTGAAAGAGCATCTTGGTTGATCATAACTCTCCCTCTTTCAAAAGTTCCTGGGTGCAGATAAATGTGATCCAACTTGGGGAGAACAGCCCAGGTCCTGATGTTCAGATCTGCTGCTACCTCTCCATTTTGGTCCAAGTACAAAATAAAAGTGGAAAAATTGCAAAACTCATTCTTTGCCAGAAAGGGATGAAACTAAAATGGAATGATCCAGAAATATTAAAAGCAGGAATTTTGGTTTCTTATCTCATGTGCACTTTTCACTTTTGAACTTTTCTTCCACCATTATCTTACTAGCAAATTTTCCTAGTTGGGGAACAAGAGTTCCACTAAAAGTAAAAACAAAAGATTCAGCAAAATTTGGCAATCATATGTTGATAAAACAAAATTGACAAAATTTGTCAATTATATAGAACATTGTAGAGCAGTCATAACTGAAGAAACAAACCAATATAGAGATTATTCATAAACTCCTTGAAAACAACAGGGTAATTACTACTAAGAACAGATTTGTCTAGAAGTAAGTTCCCAGGTTAATCTTCTCCCAGGTAAACAGATGGGAAACATGATCAGAGGAAATAATTCTAATTGATTGTAAGGCCACATTTACAGAATCTTGCAAATCTAAAAGCACAAATCTCCCGCCAAGTTTTATGCAGGGAAATGTTAGGCAGAAAATCTTCTGAGTTTCTTTCTCCACCTGCTATGCAGCTGAGGGCTCCCTCCCTGTTATCTGATCATTTCTAGTCAGGATCTCTTTACTCATCCCAAGATCATCCCCACGAATCACTACAGTTTGTTAATAGATTGTGGGAATGCTTTTAAAATAACCTGATTTCATTAAAGTATTAACATACTACTTCAGGAAGCAATGTTTGGGAACCAAGTTAAGTGAGGGGTTGGGTAGTGTGATAATTAACTGGAAAAAGACTATCTTAAAAATTGTACTCAAATTATTTTCACTGCTTCTTGGAGAACTGGGAGATATGAATAATAATTGGTCCTTGATTACCTATTTTTCAATATATTCATTAACACAAGCAGATTGAACCAATAGATTATGATATTATGATAAATGATTTATTCCAATTCTTAGATAAACCTAGTTTAAAAATTCATAGCTTTCAGAAAAATATATAATTTGGCAATACGGTAGAGATAGATGTGCATAAATAAAACCTAATAGAAAAATACCTTCAGCAACCTGGACTTGACAAATTATGGAATCCCATATAAGAACAAATGGATTGGAGCTCCAATGTAGATCTCTCATTAAAGTGTCCTTTATACTTGGTTGATACTATTATGTATGTATACTGATCACTGCTTACAATAAACTGGTAGTAGTAACTAATTTATTAGATAAGCAGTCATATAACTTGATCATTTTGTTACTGATGCACCGGAAAAAGGATGAGAGATAAAACTTAAAAGACTCTTTAAGATGATCTATTAAAATGTTGTGTTGAATTCTAATAAAATTATGGTAAATTTCTAGTGAATTTGTAGACAATGATTCACTGTGGTATTTAATACCTGATGTATTTTCAGAGATATATAGTGTTTCAAATATTTGTTGGAAATGTAATTATAAAGAAGGTATTTTTAATTATATGCAGCTGACTAGTGATAAGGCAAAAAAATATGGCAACCAGAGTTATGTTTCAATCCAGAAGAATCTTAAAATACGTATAGAATAAAACCAGTGTTTTGGACTTCTTTATGAGGAATTGGTGAAAATACAGAACTTATAATTTAAGTCAGTCCTTTTTACCTGCCAAGGTTGCAGCCTTGGAGCCCCCAACCTCTCTTTGACCCCCTTCCTTCTCTTCCTGGAACTGGAGGAATATGCAGTGTTCAAGGCATGGACCAGAGTCTGAATGAAAGTATACAAATAGGGGTAATTTATGATCTGCCTTCTGTTTCTTTTCTTCTGGGTATCCAGTGGGGCTTTCTGGGTGCATCTTCTCTGGCCTTTGACAGAAAAGATGTGCTTTGAAAGAGAACAGCGGAAATAATGATCTTCAACCTGGGGCTCCACAAATAAATTGGGTTCAAAGAGATGATATATTTGCCTAGATTTCGCTGAAAAGCGAAGGCCCAAATACTATGGACATATTTAAGAATTTTGTGTCTTCTAATTGCAATATGACCCAAGACTGTCAAGATCCAGACTTTCCCTTCAATGGGTCCTGGCAGACGCCTCAGTGCTAAATGGAAAAGAAGAAGTCTGTCCCAAATGGAATTATATTCCATGAAGTGAACAAAGACGTTGACTTGTCTCCACTTAGAGAGGGCCTCCCTGAGGGATGCTGTATGACCAGTTGTTGAGAACAGTTGTGATATAACAACACAAATTCCATTCTGGACAAACATGGGAGTTAAAGTCCTCATGAAATTCGCTCCCTCCACTGTGTCTGAAGCAAAGACACCAATGAAGGTCCATCTGAAATGGAGCAGCAGCTGGACAATTCCTGGGTTCTGGATCCCTTGTTTTGGGAGCATCAGGTGGAAAAAGGGGAATTGACATTTATCAGTCAGAGTATTTGAAACAGGTTCAACACTGATCTGAAAAAGCAATGAAGAATGCGGTGTTATATTTGGAGTCAGAACAAGTCCCAAACACTAGATTTTAATAGCTCCTTATCGGTCTCATGACCACATTAGTATAATTTATTATAGCCATTAAGCCATGTTAAAATGCATAATGTAGAACACAGAACATTAACGAATATATGTGTTAAGTCTGCATGAAGAGTCAGACGCGAGGAGTTCCAGCAAAGAGTTTATTAAGTGACTACAGCTCGAATGGACCCGTCTTGGCTTGGCTACGGCTGCCTCTTATAGCCTGCAGCCGTGGTTGCCAGCCAATGGGAGTGCAGGGTTTCTTCCCGCACTATTTAAACCAATACCATTTGACATTTTACAAGAACAGTTCAAATAAACCAATAACAACCTACATACATAACACCCCTCCCCACTAGGTTCAGTCCATACCAAACCCCAACCTATCTAATGTATTCCTTTAAATAGGTGGGGCTCTTATGCGTTGAGACCTTCGTGGTTCAGAAGTTTTAACGTTCTCACCCAGTGAGAGGGAAATGTGTCTGCTGACATTTCCCTGTTGGGACTTCCTGTGAAAGGAGACCCTGTTAGACTGTTAGAATCTGGTCTCTCCTCCCAACCCATCTCCATTCCAATGTCAGCACCCAAGTCAGGTAGTGATGTGCAATCTTCCACTTCTAAGGATGGATCTTGGCATTGTGACAGGGTTCGGGATGGTTCCTGTGCAATGGCTCGTTACACATGGGGGTGATTCTTGCTTGCTGATTTTCCTCCTGTTCCCCTCCTTCCCCCCTAGAAGAGACATCAGGTGAGGGACCCAGAGAGAGACAGGGGCGATGTTCCTGAGGGAACCTGGATCTAAGTTGGTCAATGTGCCTGCTCCAGAGGAGTCCATCCTCTGTTTGTACCCTGTAAGAACGAGGGCCAGTGATGTGAGTTATTTCAGCAGGAATCCACAAAGGTTCACCTATAAGGTTCCTAGCATATACAGAATCTCCCACACTGAAAGAACGAACTTTGGAAGTGGAATCCAGTGGTGCGTTGGGTGCGTAAGTGGGATGAAGGCGGTCAAGGGAAGACCTAAGTTTCCTACCCATCAACAACTCTGCTGGGGACAAGTTATTTGATGGGCTAGGAGTGATGTGCTGAACACTAAGAAGCTTTTCAAGCTTCTCAGTGATATCCCCAGGACCCAGCTGCTGAAGCTTCTCTTTGGTAAAGCGTACCATACGTTCAGCCCGGCCATTAGCGAAGGGTGCCCAGGGGCAGTGAGGGCATGTCTGATACCCTGTTGTGCTAGAAAGGATTCAAAAATGTTAGATGTGAATTGAGGGCCATTGTCAGAGACAAGGACATCTGGTAACCCATGGGTTACAAACAATTTTCTGAGCTGCTTGATGACAGCCTCAGTTGTAGTGGATGTCATGGGAATTACCTCTAGCCATTTGGAATATGCATCTACTATAACCAGAAAAGTGTGCCCTCTCGTAGGGCCTGTGAAATCAATGTGGATCCTAGACCATGGGCCCCTAGGACATTCCCATTCCTGTGTGAGGGCGTGAGGTGGAGCAGGCCTGACTACCTGGCAATTGGGACAAGATGCTACCCAGTTTTCAACCATTTTGTCAATACCTGGCCACCATACATAACTCCTGGCCAAACCTTTCATCCTTACAATCCCAGGATGACCCTCATGTAACATTTCCAAAACCTCTCTTTGCAGTTTTGCAGGAATAACCACCCTGTTACCCCACAAAATACATCCTCTTAATACAGATAATTCAGTTTGCCTGGACTTAAAAGGTTGGGCAAGGTGAGGTAGATCTTGAAGAGGCCAACCTTTCTTAATCCAGCCTATAACAGGTGCCAACACAGCATCTTTGGCAGTCTCTCTGGCAATCTCAGCAGCATGGACTGGAAGCTTAGCAACAGTCTCTAGGAAAAAGGTGTGAGTTTCAAGTTCAAAGTCCTCCTTGTGGCAAGGTAGTGGGCAACGACTCAGTGCATCAGCATGTCCAATGTCCTTGCCAGGCCTGTGAATCAGTTTGTATGAATAGGCTGCAAGAAATTCAGTCCATCTCAGCATTCTTGGTGACAGGATATTAGGTGTAGGTTTGTCTCCTGCCACAATGCCTAATAAAGGTTTGTGATCTGTAACAATGGTGAATGACCTGCCATACAGATATTCATGAAATTTCTTAACAGCTGCAACGACTGCTAATGCCTCCTTGTCCAGTTGGCTATAATTCCTCTCTGCTTTGGACAAAGTGCGAGAGTAAAATGCAATAGGGGCTTCCCTTCCACTGGGAAGCCTGTGACTCAACCCCCCCACTCCAAAAGGGGATGCATCACAAATCAGAATAACAGGCAAATTCTCAGAGAACTGTATCAATACAGCATCAGATGTGATTAGTCTCTTAATACTGTTAAATGCTGATTGTTCCTTCCTCCCCAGATCCAAACAGCTTTTTATCAAGCAGGCGATGTAAAGGCTCAGCAATGGATGCTTTGTGAGGTAGAAACATGTGATAAAAGTTAATAAGTCCAAGGAAGGCTTGTAAGTCTGTCTTGCATCTAGGTTTAGGGGCTTCCTTGATTGCTTTAACCTTGGCATCAGTAGGGTGGATGCCATGCTTGTCAATCATGTACCCCAGGAACTCAACTCTGTCTGTTTTGAGTGTGCATTTGTCTTCCTTGACTTTTAAACCCGCTTTTCTGAATCTGGTAAGGACTTCTCTGAGTCTCTCTTGAAGCTGAGTGTCATTTTCAGCAGAGATTAACACATCATCAAAGTAAGGCACTACCCTGGCAGTCCTTGCAACATTCTTTCCATAAGGCTTTGAAAAATGCCAGGTGCCACGCTTACTCCAAATTGTAGTCTTTTACATTTGAAGGCACCTCTATGAGTCACAATTGTTTGTGCCTCTGCAGTGGCATCATCAACTGTTAATTGTTGATATGCCTGAGCCAAGTCCAGTTTGGCAAATACTGTCCAAGGGAATGGAGCAGATGATGCACAACTGGTACTGGGTATGCGCTCTGCTGCAGCGCATGGTTAAGTGTCCCCTTATAGTCACCACAGATTCTCACTGACCCATCAGCCTTGACTGGTGTGACTATGGGTGTTTCCCATCTGGAGTGGTCAGTAGGCTCTAAAACCCCTTGAGCAATAAGTTTATCTAATTGTGCATCAATTTTTTCCTTTAAAGCAAATGGAACCCTCCTGGGCTTTAAATGAATTGGGGGCACCTTGGGGTCTAGGCTGAAAGCAATAGGGGTCCCCATATACTTGCCCAGTCCTTCGCTGAAGACCTCTGGAAACTCAGACTTCAAGGACTCCTCCCATTCAGAGCTGCTCACGTGATTGATGCCAGTCACCTCGATGCCTAGTGGCTTGAACCACTCAAGTCCCAGCAAACTTGGGCGATCCTTGTCCACGATGGTCAGGGGCAAACGTTTGGTGTGGCCTTTAAACTGCACGTTGAAATCTCTCGCTCCAACTACTGGAATCTTGTTCCCTTGGTAGTCTTTGAGAGTCAGTGCTTGCTTCTGGAAATGCTTCTTCTGAATGTTGGGAAAGAGTCTGTGGATAGTGTCCCATGACACCATAGATAAATAAGAGCCTGAGTCCACTTCCATTTGGCAAGGCCTTCCTTCAATAAACACCTTCACGTGTACTTTTCTGCTTTTTAAGGGTGAAGAATGACCAATAGTGATTGTTTGGTGAGTTTCATTCTTGCCATTTGCTTCTAAATTTCACCCCATCTTTTCAAGGAAATTGTTGGGCTTAAAGTCTTTATCAGGAAATTTTTCCTAATCGGTGGAGTTCTGGATGATTTGCAGACTCTGGCTATGTGACCCGTTTCTCACAACGTAGGCAAATGGAGTCAAAGAACTTGCATTCAGTGCGGGGTGGCCCCCACAGCCTCTGCAATAGAAACCTTGCCTGTTTTTCCCAGAGTCTTTTCTCTTCTTCTCCATTCTGAGTCTAAAAATCCCTCCTCTGCCTCACTGCCATCAGAATCAGAGTCTATTTGTTCGCAATGGGCTGTTGTGGATTTTTCCCCATCAGAATGGCTTGAGGCCTGGCTTGAGGCCTTGTTAATCTTTTCATGGCGCTGCTGAGGACTTGGTGGCTTCCGCTGAAACAGCTTCTTCAATGGCCTCTTTAAACGTGATCTTAGGTTTCATTAACAGTTTGCTTTGTAAGACCTTATCTTTGAGGCCTAAAACAAACCGATCACGCATGGCCTCTTCTAAGTTGGTAAAATCACAAGCACCCCAATGTCCCTTAAACTTGCCACGAAGTCATTAACATTCTCGCTTTCCCCTTGATCCCGACGGTAAAATTCGTGTCTCTTAATGAGGCACGATACTTGGGGCGTAATGGGCTCTTAAAAGTTTCTCTAAATCGGGCCATTCCATTACCTTCAGCTATGCAGCTCCCGCTAACGCCTTCGCCATTTTGAAGACTGCCGGACCGCAGTGCGTGAGAAATACCCCCTCTTCCGTCTCTCGGGATGTCGGCGAGGTCGTTTCCTTCCAGGTACATCTGGAAGCGATCCGCATACGATTCCCAGTCTTCCGCTGCCAGATCGAACGGGGCTGGGGGGGTGTTCAGCACAGCCATCTCGCTCTGTTGCTTGTTCTTCGCGTCGTCTTCTCTTCAGGGAAATCCCACCTTCGTCGCCAGTGTTAAGTGTGCATGAAGAGTCAGACGCGAGGAGTTCCAGCAAAGAGTTTATTAAGTGACTACAGCTCGAATGGACCCGAGTTGGCTGGGCTACGGCTGCCTCTTATAGCCTGCAGCCGTGGTTGCCAGCCAATGGGAGTGCAGGGTTTCTTCCCACACTATTTAAACCAATACCATTTGACATTTTACAAGAACAGTTCAAATAAACCAATAACATTCAAACCTACATACATAACAATTTCCATGGTAACCCTTTTAAGGCATTCTGCAGACTGAAAACTACTTTTGCTTTTTCATCATGCAGGCTGCAATTGTGAAGAGTTCACTGTATATCTACAGCTTCTGAATTAATATAAAAGAATATGCAGCAGTTTGCATGGACAGTTTGTTTTTAAGATGAGTTACTTATAAAGGAACTATGGGTCAGCCTACATGCAGCCTACTGTCAGCACATTTTTACTACAGGAACCACAATCTAAATTGATTAATTAATTGATTAACTTTGGGATAGGTTTGATCAGAATGGATGTTCTATCCAGTCAGCTGGACAATTTCCTGAATTCACTTCAAGGAAAATCTGGCCAGATGGAGCTAGAGAGAGAGAGAGAGAGAGAGAGCGAAGAGAGTCTTCTCCCCACCGGCGTGTCCTTCCTAACCCCCCAGTCTCCACGCAGGGCTCGCTTACCTGCCGAAGTGGCCGAGGGACTCGAAGAGCAGCTCGAAGTTGCGAGCCATGGCTGGGGACGCGTGTGCGAGGCAGACAGAGTCCCATGGCAAATTCCTCCTCCTGCCCCACCAGAGCCGCCTGTCGGGAAGGGGCATCACCTTCACCCTTCCCGTCCAATGGACCCTTCAACCAGGGGAGTGGGCTGCGATATCCCGAGCCCTGGCAGCAAGGGGGGGCATCCCTCCCCATGGGTGCTCACCGGCGCGACCCCACCTCTTTTCCCCACAGCCTCCGCTGCCCACCGCTAGTCCCATCCTTTCCAGCAGAAGTGACCCTTGCAGGGATTCGACCCGTGAGAAGGAGCGGGGGCTGGGAAAATAAGCCAAGCAGCTTTCCAAGAAACGCCGTCCCTCCCTAATGCTTTCACCAGCCCAAGCGCAGGGCGGGGAGAAAAAGTGTGTGGCCCCACGCGAAGGAGGCCTCTGCGGTCAGTGTTCAATTCTGCGCCTGAAAGAAGGCCTGGGAAAACTTTGGGAATCCTGGGGATTCCATTACTTGGACCGTATTCTTTCTAATAGATGAGACGCGGACTCATAAAGTTTGAAAGAGCTGCTTTCACCCTAAGTAAAGCAAGTAAGTACCTGATAGACTTCTGCTAATAAAATGGGACTTTTTAAAATGCCGCAGGACGCGGGACAAATTATTAAAACTCAGGACTGTCCGCCAAAAGCGGACATCTGGTCACCTTAATTATACTACAACCTTGTCCTCTTTTATTTTATATAGTTTCTAGGCACTTCAAAGTCTGCTCTGAAAAATACTTCACCCTCAGTGCAGGCAGCAGATTCTTCAAAGAGCAATCTAATAATAGAGGAGTTATTGCTCCTGTATTACCAAGTGAGACTGGAATTCTAAATAAATTCTAAATATTAAATGCTGGTCTCATTTAGCAATGGACCCAGTTAAAAACTGTTTGTAGATTCAGTTGGATTTATGGCAGTAAATTAAGGTGACCAGACGTCCGCTTTTGGGGACAGTCCCAGTTTTACCAATTTGTCCTGCGTCCCGGCATTTTAAAAAGTCCCGATTTTAAGAGACGGAATCCCTGGAAGGGCATTTCCTGAAAGAACTTTTGCTTTCCTTTCCACGCCCCTTTCTCACATTGCACCTGGGTGTCTGCCTAGCAACAATGACGACATGGGAATACCTTTTTCTTTTTTTTTTTATAAAAGTTTTATTTTTCCAAAACACAAACATAACAAACAAACGTACAACACATAGATCCATATCAATTTCAAGTATGTCGGTCGGTCAAAAATCACAGTGCCTACCCCTCATTATTCATACTCAATATTACAAAAGGATAAGCTATAATCATTATTATTAATCCTTTATCATATTATAATCTCTATATTGTTTCAACAGTTCTATCTATCTTTATATTCCCAAAAATACATTACCAAACTTTTTATCTAACCATTGGTAGAACATATTCCATATCTTATAAAACTGCTTTTCTTCTTGATCCCTAATTTCAAATGTTAATCTACTCATTTCGCACAATCCAAAATCTTCTTAATCACTTCCTCCTGCGTAGGTGTCTTATCATTTCTCCAGTTTTTAGCAAATACAATTCTAGCGGCTGTCAGTACATTAACAATCAGATATTTCAGTTCTTTGTTAAATGTCTCTGGTACAATTCCCAACAGGAATATCTCAGGTTTCAAGTCTATATGTTGTTGTGTCATTTTTCCAACCACATGTGGATTTTAGTCCAGTATCTTTTGGCATCAACGCAAGTCCACCACATGTGGTAGTAGGAGCCAGGTATCTGATGACATTTCCAACACTTATCCGATTTATCCTTGAACATTCTTGCAATCCTTCTCGGGATAGGTGCCACCTGTAAAACATCTTATACAAATTTTCTTTATATGCAGTTGACATTGTCATTTTATAATTCTGATCCCACAGTGTTTGCCATCTCTCTAAATCTATCCCATAACCAAAATTTTTCCCCCAAGCAATCATTGTTTCCTTAACCTGCTCCTCTTCCATTCTAACTTCTTTTTTTTTTTTTTGGATTTTATTATTATTATTTTTTATTATATATAATCACACATAAACAACATAAACTTAAGCGACATATAAGCACACACGCACAAATCATACATTAAATTGAACAGGTATTGCTAAGTTCATCTCACTTATTGTCCAATGTAGATCAGATCCAATTTAAGATAAGTTATTGGATCTTTCTTCTATCCAGCCATCCATAAAAATTGTTCCATATTTTATAATAGTCCATTTCTTCCTTGTTTTTTAGTTCCATAGTCAATTTGTCCATCTCTGCGCACGTAATAATTTTTCTTAGTGTTTCTGCTTCAGTTGGAGTTTCACTATTTTTCCAGTTCTGTGCAAAAGCCATCCTTGCTGCAGTGATAATATGTATCATTAAATAGAAAATGTCTTTCGGATATGTTCTTTTTGTAATTCAGTAGAAAGAATTCTGGGGTAAATTGTATCTCCTCCTTGCACATTTCCTGTAGCCATTTATGAACTTGTTTCCAAAATTCCTGGGCCTTTCTGCAACGCCACCACATATGGTAATAAGTGCCTTTTTCCTTGTTGCATTTCCAACAGATGGGTGAGAGTTTATTATTAATTTTAGCTAGTCTTATTGGTGTCATATGCCACCTATAAAATAATTTATAGAGGTTTTCTTTGTACGGGATTGCTAGGGTTATTTTTTATTTCTAATCCAAATATTGCCAATCATCCAAATTTATGTTATAACCAAAGTCTCTCATCCATAGTACCATTGTTTCTTTCACAATTTCTTCTTCCATTTTAGCCTCTAATAATACATAATAAATTTTTTGATCATCTTTTTCTCCTGCCCTAGCAAGATTTCGTCCAAATCAGTCCTTGTTGTACTGATACCCAATTCCCTCTTATCCTTTGCATATTTAGATTGGAGTTGCAGATAGGCCCACCATTCCAAATCTATTCCTTTATCAATCAATTGTTGTCTAGTTAGTAAATCACCCTTACGTCTAAGAGCTCTTCATAAGTTATAATTTTGTCGTATCTTAATAAATGTGGGTGCATCAAAGCTTCTAATGTTGATAGCCAAATTGGGGTTTGGATGTACATTTGTTTCTTGATCTTAAACCAGGTATGTAAAAGTGTCTGTCTAAGTTTATGTTTTTGCACATAACTATATCCTTTCATATTATCTTGTCCAAGAAAAGCATGCCAACCTGACTGAAGATTGTGTCCCTCTAATGTTAATACTCTCGAGTTGGTATGGTTAATCCAATCTTTTAACCACGTCATTATTGCAGCTATGGTACAGTTCCCAATTTGGCAAGCCGAATCCACCTCTCTCTGTAGCATCTTGTAGTAATTTTAATTTTATCCTCGGTTTTTCTTTTGCCAAATAAAACTTGATATTATCTTGTTCAGCCTGTCAAAAAGGTTCTGTTGAGTATTATAGGAGCATTTTGAAAAGGAATAGTAATTTAGGTAAAATATTCATTTTTACCGTGGCTATCCTGCCCATAAAGGATAGATTTAGATTGTTCCATTTTATTAAATCCTCCGATATTCGTTTAATAAGGGGTCATAATTATCTTTCTTAAGGGAGCTAAATCTGGATGATATAGTAATTCCTAGATACTTTATTTTTCCACAATTTCAATATCCATTATAGTGGCCAGTGATTCTTTTTGTTTATCTGTCATATTCTTCGTAATCATTTTAGTTTTATTTTTATTAATTTTAAGTCCCGCTACCAGACCAAATTCTTCCAGTTTCTTTTATGAGTCCTGAGGTTTGTGGTTCTTCCAGAATAAAGAGCAGATCATCAGCAAATGCTTGCAGTTTAAACTCTTCCTTCTTAATTTTTAATCCTTTTATGTCGCTTTCCTGTTGGACCGTCCTGATTAAGGCCTCCAGGGTCATGATGAACAGCAGAGGGACAATGGGCATCCTTGTCTAGTTCCTTTCTGTATTGAAAATCTTCTCGTCAGTCCCCATTTATTAGAATTTGGGCTTCTTGTTTTTGATAAATAGATGTAATAACATTTATAAATTTGGGTCCTAAATTTAGAAATTTTATTTGTTGTAAAATAAACTCCCATTTCACATTATCAAATGCCTTTTGGGCATCTAGAAATAATAGCAACTTGATCAGCACTGTGTTCTTCATAGTACTCTAATGTGTCTAATGTTACCCTAATATTATTTCTAAGGTGTCTTTGTGGGAGGAAACCGTTTTGATCTGCAGAGATAAACTTATTAAGTATTCTTTTAAATCTTTCAGCTATAATGGTCATAAAAATTTTATAATCCACATTGAGGAGGAGATTGGTCTATAATTGCCTGGTTCTGCCAGATCAGCCCCTGCTTTTGGAATGATAGATATTCTAGCCTCTTGCCAAGATTGGGGGCATTTGCCTTGTCGAGAACTTCATTAAAGATCTTCAACAATTCTTTCCCTAAAATTTCTTGTTGTGATTTATAAATTTCTTGGGTAGGCCATCTGGTCCTGGGGCTTTTTCAGTTTTCTGCTTTATGATAGCCCCATATACTTCTTGGAGGGTTATGTTTTGATTTAAAAATTCTTTATCCTCATCTAAAATTTCTATAAAGTCAATTTTCTCCAGATAGTTTTGGATCTGGTTCTCTGCTATATGATTAGTTTCTGTATATAGGTCACTATAATATTTTTGGATAATAGACTTTTTTCATCCTCCTTAAAGCATAGGTTCCCTTGTTCATTTCTTAGTTTAGTAACCCACCTCTTTTCATGTTGTTTCTTAAGTCTAGAGGCTAACCAGCCCTGGTTTGTTTGCGTTCTCGAATTGATATTGTTTCGTTTTCTTTAATTTCTGGGCAAGTTCATCTTTATCAAGTAAATTTATTTTATGATTAACCAAATCTAATTGTAATTTGATTTGTTTATCTTGTGGTGTAACTTGCAATTTGTCAACCCATTCCTTATACTCTTGTTGTAATTTTTCTCTCTGCTGTTTTTTCTCCTTGCTCTTTTTGGCCATATATTTAATAGACACCCCCCTCATTACGGCTTTTGCTGTGTCCCAATTATTCTGTAGCGAAGTATCTTGAGGATTATTTTCTCGAAAGAAAAGTTCTAACTCGCTTGTCAATAACTTATTAAATGATTCCTCTTTTAAAATGGACCTCTGGAGCATCCAATTTCTTGGTTGTTGCTTCCCTTCCCACCTTAGCCTGATCACACTGTGATCTGCTAATGCATTTGGTTCAATTATTATGTCTGCAATTTCTGAGTTTAATCTTTTTGTCATCCACATCATATCCAATCTTGACCAGGACATATGGCGATTGGAGTAGTAAGTAAATTGTTTTTATCTAAATTCCTTTCTCTCCAGACATCATTAATGTTGAACTCTTTAATAAGGTCTAAAAATGTTTTGGGTAGCTTTTTCTTCTTTTCCAAATTGATATTATTTCCCTTATAATCTAATAATTTATCCATGACCGCATTAAAGTCTCCTATGATAGATAACTCCTGGTACTGCAGTTCTTTAAGCTTATTATGTAATTTTTGAAAGAAGGATTCCTGGGGGCCATTTGGTGCATAAATTACCACTAATAAGCTTTTTATCTCTCTTATTTCAATCTCTACCATTAAAATCCTACCTTCTTTGTCCGAGTATATTAATGAAGCTGGGATCTTTTCATTTATATAAAGTGCCACTCCTCTCTTTTTCTTTTGGTCTAGAGATGAGAACAAATTTCCCAATTTTTATTTTCTAATAGGTGTTTCTGTTTTTGTGAAATGTGAGTCTCTTGTAAAGCAATAATGTCAACTTTTTGTGATTGTAGGTATTTAAAAGCTTTTTCGTTTTATTGGGAGTTTAAACCATTGATATTCCAGGATAGCAATCACATACGTTTACGTTTTTATTGAATTCTATACTTGGTACTTCTAGTGACTCTAACATCTTTGGGTTCTTCTGTACGTTCCTCTTTCCCATTGTCGTCATCTTTAGTTTCTATTATATTCACCTTTTTATTTATATCTGGGGTTTCCCTTTCCTCTCTCCTCCTTAATTCTCGATCCTCCACTTCTCGTTCTCTGTTCATTTGTTGATCAAAAAACATCTCTGCTTTCTGTATCGTGTCTAATTTATATTTCTTGTCTGCCCAAGTCAACATTACACCTTCTGGGACTAGCCATCTAAAATTAATGCCTCGTTTTATAAGTTTGGTCGTTAAAATTGATAGGGTCTTCTTAAGTCCCTTATTCTTTTAGGGGTCTGTTTGAGTATTATGATCTGCTTACCGGCGTACTCTACGGTGTTATCTCTGGCTCTATGCAGAATTTCATCTCTAAGTGATTTTCTTACAAGTTTTACATGGACCTCTCTCGGTAAGTTAAGTCGTCTAGCATAATTGGTTTGCACCCTATACAGTTCGTCCATGTCCTTTATCAACTCTTCCTTTTCCATTTCCAATAAATCAGCAAATATGTTAGAGATCACCACCCATAAGTTTTCACCTTTGTCTTCTTTTACATTTTGCAATCTCACATAATGGGCGCTTTTTCTGCCTCGAGATGTATTATCGCCAATTCTAATTCCTTGTTTTCCCTTTCTAATTTGTCAGTTATTTCATCCACCCTCTTCTCCTCCATGTTTACCTTCGTTTCAATTTCTATTATTTTTCCTGATTCTTTTCATCTCATGTTGAAATAACTCAAATTTCTCATCTATTTTTGGATTTTTCCTTCAAATCCGTTCTCACCGACCCTATCTCTTTTTCATATCCTCATGATTTTTAATCATCATGTCTTGCATTTCTAACATCAGTGCTTGTAAGTCTTTCGGGGATTGGGGCGTTCTTTGGGTAGCATCTCATCAAGTACCCTTTGTGCAGATGGGCTCGACACAGTTGTAGTGGTCACTGATTGGGTGGGTGGTTTCCTGATTGCACCGGTTTTGAACATTCGACATTTTTCAAATTTACTCACAATTTTCCCCACACCAGGAAATGAACTTAACGTCCCCTATGCCTTTAAACCAAATAGTTCCGTTCCCGATTTCCTCCCCTCTTCTACAAGTTGTCTAAGATGAAGATTACAACTAAAAGCCTTCTATAACTAATCAGATCCCCACAATGTCCTTATATCAACAAGTATAGTTATTAATGGTAAAGTCCGTTAAATTCTTCCACTCAATAAGTAATTATTCTAATACTATTTTAAGTTAATTGTCTTATCAATTATAAATTCGAATATTTTCGGTATTCTGGTGCTTTAAATAGATAAAAATCTAATTACAAAAAAAGGAGCAGAAAGAAGAAAAAAAAGGGAAAGAAGGAAGAAACAACGAGGGGGAGAAAGTGAAGAAGGAGGATAGAAAGAAAAGGGGGAGAAAAGAAGTATCCAACTTAATAGAGTGAAGTCTAGGAGAGGAGAATAGAGCAGAGAAAAGATATAATGTATCACTTTTCAATCCGCTGTTCAGTCCAAATCCTGGTGCTCTAGCGTGACTTATGCAGATCTGTGTAACTTTCTCCACTTTCCTCCTTCCTGTGGGTAATTGTCTTCCGGATCTGCTATTATAGAAAGTTTCCTGACTTGAAGTTTCACTATGACTCGACAGTTCTCTTAGTTGAGCGGTTTTAAAAGGCTTCAAGGCGTAAAATCAAATATAATCAATTTTCTTGAGGGATTTTAAAGTTTGCTCTCTTTAGGTCTTGTTTTACTTAAATCACTTCGTTTCACTTTTAGTGCGCTGATCGTCTTAAAAGAGTCTTTTAAATCTTAAAGCCCAAAGTGTCAAAGCTTTCCTTCCAGCCTCATATATAACTGGTCAGTTAATTTTCTTCCAATCTGCAGTAACTTTTAAGTCTCCTTCATTACTTTTGGCTCAACGCTCAGCCACCCGTTCAATCTTAGTAAGCTCTTTTAACTTTTAATTCATTTACAATTCTTCCCTTGGGTCTAGCCGCTGCCACCCTGTCATCACAAATTTATCATGAAGCTTAATCCTTGATCCCAAGTTGACTCCTAAGCCCCTGCAACCGGAGAATGAAGATCTGTGCTCCGCAGAAGCCTCTGCTAGCACGTCTCTTCCCTTTGACAGCTGACCGGAATCAATTTCTAACTTCTAATAGATAAACATAAAGTTTTTAATCATTTTTTCGTTCGTGCCCATCAAGATTTTATCTAATTCAGTTTGCTTTTTATAAATCCCTTCAGTCTTAACATCCTCATCATATCTAGATTGTACTTGCAAATATGAAAACCAATTCATTTTTATACCTTGTTCTTGTAGTGTTTGCATCGATTTGAGTTCACCCTTTTCATTTAAAATCTCTTCATATCTAACTGTTTGTTCCTTCTTGTATATTATTGCATATGAAAAAGCTTCAATAGTAGATACCCATAATGGAATTTGTATATAATGTTGTTTTCTGGTTTTCCAATTTAAAAACAAAGCTTCTCGAACATAGTGTCTTCTAAAATATCCTTGTTTTTAGTTCCCTTATACCATAAGAAAGCATGCCATCCTAGTAATAGATCATGACCCTCTAAAGTTAACAATCTATTGTTTCTCAATGTTATCCATTCTTTCACCCACATCAGGCTTGCAGCTTGATAATACAATTCCCAATTTGGTAGTGCGAATCCCCTCTTGACCTTGCATCTTGTAATAGCTTAAATTTAATTCTTGGCTTTTTGCCCTGCCATATGAATTTTGATGTGATTTTATTTAAATCTTCAAAGTATTCTTTCCCAAGTCTAATTGGAATTGTCTGAAATAAATATAAGATTCTGGGTAAAACATTCATCTTAACTGTCGATATTCTGCCAATAAGAGATAATTGCATATTTTCCCATCTTTCAAGATCTGTCGCTATCTGCTGTTTGAGTTTTATATAATTATCTTCTTTCAATGTACTGCATCTTGGTGTTATATTTATTCCCAAATATTTAACTTTATTTGCAATCTGAATCTCTAATAAATCTTCTAAATCTTTCTTGCGTTTTGCTAACATATTCTTTGTTAGGATCTTTGTTTTGTCTTTATTAATTTTTAAACCTGCCACCATTCCATATTCTTCTATTTGTTCTATCAACTTAGGTGCTGATTTAAGTGGATCCTCTAGTATGAATACCAAATCGTCTGCAAACGCCTGTAGTTTATATTCTTCTTTTTAATTTTCATTCCTTTTATTTCTTCATCTTCTCTGATAGCTCTATTCAGTACTTCTAGTGTTAAAACAAACAGTAGGGGCGACAGAGGACAACCTTGTCTGGTTCCTTTTCTTATCCCTATAGATTCTGTCAGCTCTCCATTTACCAATATCTTTGCTGTTTGATTATTATATATTGCCTCAATAGCTTGTATAAAGTTTTTTCCAAAGCCCATTTGCATCATTTGCAATATCATAAACCGCCAGTTCACATTGTCAAATGCTTTTTGAGCATCTAAAACATCAGTGCCATCTGTTTTTCAGAATGTGTTTCATAATACTCCAAAGTATCTAAAATTATTCTCACATTTTGCTTAATTTGTCGTTTTGGCAAAAATCCATTTTGATCCGTGTGGATAAATTCATTTAAGTATCTTTTCATTCTTTCTGCCAAGATTGAAGCAAAAATTTTATAATCTGAATTCAACAATGAGATAGGTCTATAATTTTTAACTTGTTGTAGATCCATTTCTTTTTAGGTATTAGGGTAATATAAGCTTCCAACCATGTCTCAGGTATTCTCTTTTTAATAAGACTTCATTCATCACTTCTAGAAGGGGTGCTTAACACTTCCTGGAAGGTCCTGTAAAATTCGCCGGTAGACCATCTGGGCCTGGTGCTTTTCCTGTATTTTGTTTCTTCAAGGCTTCTGTTAATTCCATTATGGTTATGTTCCCTTCTAACATTGTCTCAATGTCTTCAGGTATCTGTGGTAGTCTTGTCTTTTGTAGATACTGTTCAATTTTTCTTCTAGAATATCTTCTTGAGAGTACAGTTTTTCATAGTAGTCTCGAATAATTTTTTCTTTTCATCATTCCCATGCTGTATATTCCCTTTTCCATCTATTAATTGGCTAATTTTCTTTATTTCTCTTTCCTTTCTAATTTTATACGCTAACCACCTTCCTGGCTTATTACCGTTTTCAAAGTAAAAATAGGAAGGTATCAATAAAAAAGGATAAAAATAGTAAAGTAGTAGAATTCCCTTTAGGAATAACAAAATATATTTTTAGGGGCTCCAATTATAAAAATTAAATTCCAAACAATAAAAAGCCTTGGCAGGAAGCAATATCACTCTTTATTCCATTGCCACTATGCAAAATCCAGAGCTTAACTAGTGAAAGCGGAAGATAGCAGCTCCTCTGTTTTTGCCTCTCGAAGAAATCCAATTCTTTTATTTGAAAAAGCTCTCCAAGGTCACTTTACTCTTCAGTTCCAAACTGAAGGCTCAAAGATATTCCAAAAGCACCTATCCGGCACTTTCTAATCAACGGAGCCTTGGATACAGTCCTTGCAAGTGTGTATGTTTATATAAGATAACAGGTCTCTAGTAGCAATATTGTATCTCACAACCAACTTTCACTTCCTTGCCAAGTGACTTCCAAAATGTATCACTTCCTGTCTTATTCAAAACAAGAAGGACAGTAAAAAATCTCGGTGGCCATTTCTTATATGCAAAAATAAAAAGTAACCAGATCAAAATAACCAAATTACATTAGAGCCCCTGGTGCCAAAAAGGAAAAAAGGGACAAGATTCAATAAAATATAAAAGGTATTCAAGGACTCCCAAGAGGAAAAAGTAAAAAGAAAGTCTTTAAAGCCATAAAAGAAAGAAGAAACAAAACTCTTTACTTTCAAACACAATCTCTTCCGCCGCCTATTCCATATCACTCTCAATTTCACACCATTAGAGTTGCTAGGGTGTTCCCAAAGGGTTAAAAACAAGATGATCTCACCGACCGACAAACTTCTTCCGATCTCATTCCTCCGGAGCTGTCACAGCTTCTTCAGCCCGATGGCTGCCTCAGCGCGCGGGTAAAGGGCTGTCCTGGATCAACCAGGGACTTTGAGACATCCCTGGGATCAACAGGAGGCCCCCAACTTTCACCAACCCTACGAGTCAGTTTAGATCCCGAGGGACCGTCCCGGCGGCAGTATCAGAGGTAATCTCAGGAGTCAAGATCACCTCCGTCGCGGCGACTCCAGCTCCGCCCATCTCCGGGAATACCTTTTTCTATTGGTTGAGGTTGGCCAATCACCGGCTTCCTCTGGATTGTTGCACTGTTGATCACAGGAGGGGGCCCTCTTTTCCCTGCGACTGTCCAGGAGATCCGAGGGCTGGTTGAGGGTCGCGGCCAGGATGGCTTTGCGCTCTGCGCCCTCTGGCTCCTGGTGCTGCTGGCAGTCGCCCTTTGGGAGAGCTGCGTTGGTGAGTCCCTGTGGGGCCTTCGGGAGATCCGGCCCCTTTTTCTTCCTGGGAATCTTTCTCTCTCGCCCCCAAAAGTTTATTCCCAGACATAGAATGCTGATTCGGTCCTCTTTCCAGTCCGCTCCCCTCCCCCTGTGGCCCCTGTTTGATTAGGTCCCAAAGCATTGAGGGGACTCTGCTGCCCTCCCCCCATCCCCAGGAGAATGGAAAGCGGCGTTTGCAGGGGATCAGGGCAGTTCACGAACTTCCTGGCTGCCTTCGCCCAACCCCTCCCCCTGGGTCGCCTTTCCTGCCCTTATGGGGGCTTTGGGGCTCTTTGGGGCTTCTGGTGCTGGGAGGACCCGGCTGGTTTCTCCAATTGGATCCGTGTCTTGGCAGATGTTGGTGCAGTGGAGCGATGGGGCTAAGGTTGTCCTGTGAAGATTCCTCCTTCCTGATTGTCGTAAACCCCAATAGCCCCAGAGCTTTTTCCTGGCACAGGCACAGATTATTCCTTAGCAATCAGGAATTTGGGGTGCTCCTGGCTGTTTGCTCTGAGAAATTATCAATGTAGCAACTTTTCAAAAGATATTTAAAAATTGGCAGGAATTTAAGGATTAAATAAACTGGCTTGGATGTAAAAGAAAAGAGAAACAATTTTGGATGGTGACCATGAAATGAACCACTTGCTTGGACACAGACAGGCCCAAACTCACCAGCCTTTCCTGACTGGAGGCACATTCACCATTGTGAGGATGCCAAACCTGTGTTGTAGTCACACGTGTCATTTCTGACTTGAGGTGGATTCGTGACTGTGAGGAGGCCCAACGTGCGTTACATGCACACATTTCTCCTCTCAGGCAGACTTCAGACTTCATCCTCACTGCTCAGCCCCACAAGGGAAAGAAGCCAGTTCTGGATCACGGAGAGTCCGATCCCCCCTTCTTCTGTTAGGGAAAAGCTCTGATCCCTTTTGGATTCTGAAATCTCCCCAGAGCAGGAACTGGATCTGGGGATCCCTCTCCAAAAGCTCTGAGAAGCCCCTGGGATTGTGGGGAGGAGCAGGAAGAAGGAGGCCCAGGCCTTTGCCTTGGACTGGGAAGGATTGGGAGGCCAGACTGGAGGGAATGGGCAGTGGGACTACAGCTAGTCCTCGACTTACAACAGTTCATTTAGTGACCAAGGTTGCAATGTCATTGAAAAAGTGACAGTATGACCATTTTTCACACTTATGACCATTTTAGCATCCTCATTGTCACGTGACCGAGATTTGGATGCTGGGCAACTGGTTCATATTTATGACGGTCGCAGTCTCCCCTATCACGTGAGCCCCTTTGCAGCGTTCTGACAAGCAAAGTCCACGGAGAAGCCAGATTCACTTAACAACCAAGTTATTCATTTAACAACTGCAATGAATCATTTAACAACTGAGGGAAGAACATTTGTAAAATAGAGCAAAAACTCACTCAACAAATGTCTCACATAGCAACAAACAATATGGGCTCAATTATGGTCATAAGTTGAGGACTACCTTTATTTATGTCTCTGGGCTTTGGAGGTCCTGCCCTTTTGTATGCAGACCCAGGTTCTGCCCAAATAAATCCCATGAACGATCGTGAAAATGATCTTTAAAATCTTTGGTCCCCTGGAAGAATTTCTGATCTGAAGAGCTTTCAGAATGGAGACCAAAAAGGGGCCTTGAGGATTTTCCTGGTTAATTGATTTTGTTATGTATGTAGGTTTGAATGTTATTGGTTTATTTGAACTGTTCTTGTAAAATGTCAAATGGTATTGGTTTAAATAGTGCGGGAAGAAACCCTGCACTCCCATTGGCTGGCAGCTACGGCTGCAGGCTATAAGAAGCAGCCGTAGCCAAGCCAGGACGGGTCCATTCGAGCTGTAGTCACTAATAAAGTCTTTGCTGGAACTCCTCGCGTCTGACTCTTCATGCAAACTTAACACTGGCGACGAGGATGGGATTTCCCTGAAGAGAAGACGACGCGACGAACAAGCAACTGAGCGAGATGGCTGCGCTGAACACCCCCAGCACCGTTCGATCCGCAACGGAAGACTGGGAATCGTATGCGGATCGTTTCCACATGTTCCTGGAGGGGAACGATCTCGCCGGCATCCCGAGAGACGGAAGAGGGCGGTCTTTCTCACGCACTGCGGTCGGCAGTCTTCAAAATGGCGAAGGCGTTGGCGGGAGCAGCAGAGCTGAAGGTAATGGAATGGCCCGATTTAGAAAAACTTTTGAGAGCCCATTACGCCCCACAAGTATCGTGCCTCATTAAGAGACACGAATTTTACCGTCGGGATCAAGGGGATAGCGAGAATGTTAATGACTTCGTGGCAAGTTTAAGGGACATTGGGGGTGCTTGTGACTTTACCAACTTAGAAGAGGCCATGCGTGATCGGTTTGTTTTAGGCCTTAAAGATAAGGTTTTACAAAGCAAACTATTAATGAAACCTAAGATCACGTTTAAAGGGGCCATTGAAGAAGCTGTTTCAGCGGAAGCCACCAAGTCCTCAGCAGCGGCCATGAAAAGATTAACAAGGCCTCAAGCCAGGCCTCAAGCCATTCTGATGGGGATAAATCCACATCTACTCATTGCGAACAAATAGACTCTGATTCTGATGGCAGTGAGGCAGAGGAGGGATTTTAAACTCAGAATGGAGAAGAAAAGAAAAGACTCTGGGAAGAACAGGCAAGGGTTCTATTGCAGAGGCTGTGGGGGCCACCCCGCACTGATTGCAAGTTCTTTGACTCCATTTGCCTACGTTGTGAGAAACGGGGTCACATAGCCAGAGTCTGCAAATCATCCAGAACTCCACCAGCTAGGAAGAAATTCCCTGATAGAGACTTTAAGCCCAACAATTTCCTTCAAAAAATGAAAAAGGCCATGAAAAAGATTAACAAGGCCTCAAGCCAGGCCTCAAGCCATTCTGATGGGGATAAATCCACATCTACTCATTGCGAACAAATAGACTCTGATTCTGATGGCAGTGAGGCAGAGGAGGGGATTTTTAAACTCAGAATGGAGAAGAAAAGAAAAGACTCTGGGAAGAACAGGCAAGGGTTCTATTGCAGAGGCTGGGGGGCCACCCCGCACTGATTGCAAGTTCTTTGACTCCATTTGCCTACGTTGTGAGAAACGGGTCACATAGCCAGAGTCTGCAAATCATCCAGAACTCCACCAGCTAGGAAGAAATTCCCTGATAGAGACTTTAAGCCCAACAATTTCCTTGAAAAAATGGGGCGAAATTTAGAAGCAAATGGCAAGAATGAAACGCACCAAACAATCACTATTGGTCATTCTTCACCCTTAAAAAGCAGAAAAGTACATGTGAAGGTGTTTATTGAAGGAAGACCTTGCCAAATGGAAGTGGACTCAGGCTCTTATTTATCTATGGTGTCATGGGACACTATCCACAGACTTTTTCCCAAAATTCAGAAAAAGCATTTCCAGAAGCAAGCACTGACTCTCAAAGACTACCAAGGGAACAAGATTCCAGTAGTTGGAGCGAGAGATTTCAACGTGCAGTTTAAAGGCCACACCAAACGTTTGCCCCTGACCATCGTGGACAAGGATCGCCCAAGTTTGCTGGGACTTGAGTGGTTCAAGCCACTTGGCATCGAGGTGACTGGCATCCATCACGTGAGCAGTTCTGACTGGGAAGAGTCCTTGAAGTCTGAGTTTCCAGAGGTCTTCAGCGAAGGACTGGGCAAGTATATGGGGACCCCTATTGCTTTCAGCCTAGACCCCAAGGTGCCCCCAATTCGTTTAAAGCCCAGGAGGGTCCCATTTGCTTTAAAGGAAAAATTGATGCACAATTAGATAAACTCATTGCTCAAGGGGTTTTAGAGCCTACTGACCACTCCAGATGGGAAACACCCATAGTCACACCAGTCAAGGCTGATGGGTCAGTGAGAATCTGTGGTGACTACAAGGGGACACTTAACCATGCGCTGCAACAGAGCGCATATCCTGTACCAGTTGTGCATCATCTGCTCCATTCCCTTGGCAGGGGTACAGTATTTGCTAAACTGGATTTGGCTCAGGCATATCAACAATTAACAGTTGATGATGCCACTGCAGAGGCACAAACAATTGTGACCCATAGAGGTGCCTTCAAATGTAAAAGACTACAATTTGGAGTAAGCGTGGCACCTGGCATTTTTCAGAGCCTTATGGAAAGAATGTTGCAAGGACTGCCAGGGGTAGTACCTTATTTTGATGATGTATTAATCTCTGCTGAAAATGACACTCAGCTTCAAGAAAGACTCAGAGAAGTCCTTACCAGATTCAGAAAAGCGGGTTTAAAAGTCAAGGAAGACAAATGTACACTCAAAACAGACAGAGTTGAGTTCCTGGGGTATATGATTGACAAGCATGGCATCCATCCTACTGATGCCAAGGTTAAAGCAATCAATGAAGCCCCTAAACCTCGATGCAAGGCAGATTTGCAGGCCTTCCTTGGCCTTATTAACTTTACCACATGTTTCTACCTCACAAAGCATCTATTGCTGAGCCCTTACATCGCCTACTTGATAAGAATGCTGTTTGGATCTGGGGGCGGAAGGAACAGTCAGCATTTAACAGTATTAAGAGACTAATCACGTCTGATGCTGTGTTGATACAATTCTCTGAGAATTTACCTGTTGTTCTGACTTGTGATGCATCCCCTTTTGGAGTGGGGGGTTTTGAGTCACAGGCTTCCCAATGGACGGGAAGCCCCAATTGCATTTTACTCTCGCACTGTCCAAAGCAGAGAGGAATTATAGCCAATTGGACAAGGAGGCTTTAGCAGTTGTTGCAGCTGTTAAGAAATTTCATGAATATCTGTATGGCAGGTCATTCACCATTGTTACAGATCACAAACCTTTACTAGGCATTGTGGCAGGAGACAAACCTACACCTAATATCCTGTCACCAAGAATGCTGAGGTGGACTGAATTTCTTGCAGCCTATTCCTAC
Organism: Naja naja; assembly: GCA_009733165.1. Lineage (NCBI taxonomy): Eukaryota > Metazoa > Chordata > Lepidosauria > Squamata > Elapidae > Naja > Naja naja. The sequence continues at coordinate 25,248 of SOZL01000048.1, read as the reverse complement.
AAACTGATTCACAGGCCTGGCAAGGACATTGGACATGCTGATGCACTGAGTCGTTGCCCACTACCTTGCCACAAGGAGGACTTTGAACTTGAAACTCACACCTTTTTCCTGGAGACGTTGCTAAGCTTCCAGTCCATGCTGCTGAGATTGCCAGAGAGACTGCCAAAGATGCTGTGTTGGCACCTGTTATGGGCTGGATTAAGAAAGGTTGGCCTCTTCAAGATCTACCTCACCTTGCCCAACCTTTTAAGTCCAGGCAAACTGAATTATCTGTATTAAGAGGATGTATTTTGTGGGGTAACAGGGTGGTTATTCCTGCAAAACTGCAAAGGGAGGTTTTGGAAATGTTACATGAGGGTCATCCTGGGATTGTAAGGATGAAAGGTTTGGCCAGGAGTTATGTATGGTGGCCAGGTATGGACAAAATGGTTGAAAACTGGGTAGCCTCTTGTCCCAATTGCCAGGTAGTCAGACCTGCCCCACCTCACGCCCCCACACAGGAATGGGAATGTCCTAGGGGCCCATGGTCTAGAATCCACATTGATTTTGCAGGCCCTACAAGAGGGCACACTTTTCTAGTGATAGTAGATGCATACTCCAAATGGCTAGAGGTAATTCCAATGACATCCACTACTACTGAGGCTGTTATCAAGCAGCTCAGAAATTGTTTGTAACCCATGGGTTACCAGATGTCCTTGTCTCTGACAATGGCCCTCAATTCACATCTAACATTTTTGAATCCTTTCTAGCCAACAGGGCATCAGACATGCCCTCACTGCCCCTGGGCACCCTTCGCCAACGGCCGGGCTGAACGCATGGTACGCTTTACCAAAGAGAAGCTTCAGCAGCTGGGTCCTGGGGACATCACTGAGAAGCTTGAAAAGCTTCTTAGTGTTCAACACATCACTCCTAGCCCATCAACTAACTTGTCCCCAGCAGAGTTGTTGATGGGCAGGAAACTTAGGTCTTCCCTTGACCGCCTTCATCCCACTTACGCACCCAACGCACCACTGGATTCCACTTCCAAAGTTCGTTCTTTTAGTGTGGGGATTCTGTCTATGCTAGGAACCTTATAGGTGACCCTTTGTGGATTCCTGCTGAAATACTCACATCACAGGCTCTCGTTCTTACAGGGTACAAACAGAGGATGGCCTCCTCTGGAGCAGGCACATTGACCAACTTAGATCCAGGGTCCCTCAAGAACATCGCCCTGTCTCCCTCTAGGTCCCTCACCTGATGTTTCTTCTAGGGGAAGGGGGAACAGGAGGAAAATCAGCAAACAGGAATCAACCCCATGTGTAACGAGCCATTGCGACAGGAACCATCCCGAACCCTGTCACAATGCCAAGATCCATCCTTAGAAGTGGAAGATTGCACATCACTACCTGACTTGGGTGCTGACATTGGAATGGAGATGGGTTGGGAGGAGAGACCAGATTCTAACAGTCTAACAGGATCTTCTTTCACAGGAAGTCCTAACAGGGAAATGTCAGTAGACACATTTCCCCTCTCACTGGGTGAGAACGTTAAAACTTCTGAACCACGAAGGTCTCAACGTACACGTAAGAGCCCCACCTATTTAAAGGAATACATTAGATAGGTTGGGGTTTGGTATGGACTGAACCTAGTGGGGAGGGGTGTTATGTATGTAGGTTTGAATGTTATTGGTTTATTTGAACTGTTCTTGTAAAATGTCAAATGGTATTGGTTTAAATAGTGCGGAAGAAACCCTGCACTCCCATTGGCTGGCAGCTACGGCTGCAGGCTATAAGAAGCAGCCGTAGCCAAGCCAGGACGGGTCCATTCGAGCTGTAGTCACTAATAAAGTCTTTGCTGGAACTCCTCGCGTCTGACTCTTCATGCAAACTTAACAGATTTCCCAGCAGCATTTTATTCATTTTCTTTTCTTTTGATTCTTTTAACCAATTTAGAACTAAACAGCGACTTAATGTGATTTTTTCCCCTCGTTGTTAGTAAAATTTTATGTCTTGCGAATTGAGCCGTACTCCAGGGAAGGGCTGGAAAAACTCTGATGATCAGTCAGGAGTTTGCATGATGGAAGCTGAAATAATTTTCTTTGTTTAATCTTTGGTTCACCAGAGGGGCCTTAAAGGTGACAGGACCCTCCCCACAGAGGATGAGTTTGGGGAGAGGACCCCAGCTTAGCCCCCTCGCACAATATGGGTGTTTTCAGCAGGAACTCCCTATCATCCCCAGTGGGGGCAGGGTGGAGAGGCCCCCTGGGTTTCTATAGGATGAGGGGAATTAGAATAGAATAGAATAGAGTAGAAATACCTGCCTCCCCTCCCAGAGTTCAGCCGTCTGAGCAGAATCCGCCTTGAACCCAGGACTCAGAAGGGCTCCCCCTCACTTCTCAGAGAATTTCACTGGGATTATCCCAAGATTGCTTCATTTCAACAACCCAGTTAGGGCCCTGAGACCATCATTGACGGACGCTTTCCATTGGACCAGATTTCCTCTGAATCTCACCCTTCACTTTCCCCAAAAGCTGCTCTGAAACCTGTCCTCCTCTGGGGCTGATCCTGCACTTTGTCAGGTAGAAATGCCCCTCAGCCAACTTGGGAGGGGATTGTGATCCTGGCTACTCAACTCTTTCCATGATCAGGGACTCTCAACGGAAAGGCCTAAATCAGAGTTAGTTCCTCAGACTCAGCCATTTGGACTTCAATTCCCAGAATTCAGCAACTTAGAACTAAGGAGAAATTTCCTGGCAGTTGGAACAATTAATCAGTGAAACAACTTGCCTCTAGAAGCTGTGAATGCTCCAACACTGGAAGTTTTTAAAAGATGTTGGATAACCATTTGTCTGAAGTGTAGGGTTTCCTGCCTAAGCAGGGGTTGGACTAGAAGACCTCCAAGGTCCCTTCCGACTCTGTTATTCTTTTCTATTCTATTCTATTCTATTCTATTCTATTCTATTCTATTCTATTCTATTCTATTCTAATTCCCCTCACCCTATAGAAACCCAGGGGCCTCTCCACCCTGCCCCCACTGGGGATGATTGGGAGTTCCTGCTGAAAACACCCATATTGGGGGGGGCTAAGCTGGGGTCCTCTCCCCAAACTCATCCTCTGTGGGGAGGGTCCTGTCACCTTTAAGGCCCCTCTGGTGAACCAAAGATTAAGCGCCCCCCTGAACTGTCTTCTGGGATGTCCACCCCTACGGCCCCTGTGGGAAAAATGTTTAATTCTGAAAATGCATATGGGGAAAGCACATTACACACAATTGCCTCGGATTTTGTTCTAGCACAGGCAAATTTTTGTTGAATAACTTTTTGACAACTTGTGATGTACAGTCCATAGATCTGAAGGAATGATTGTGATTAATAGTATGAAAAGACATAACTCCTTCTGCTAATGCTAATTTCTTTTCTTCGTCTCCATAAGTTGTTTTCCGAAAAAATTCCTGTATTTTGGAGGAAGATGCAGCAGTATTTAAATATCTTTTATGTTTCTGTGTTTCCAAGTGCTTTGAAATATCATTCTTCCCGCCATGCAAAATAGAAAATTCACCATTACATTTCTCACATTTTACCATGTAATCGCTTTTGGTTTTTTAATAAAAGGAAATTCACTTCTTAGATCATCGTTGAATTTGCATCCTCTTTTCTTACTCATTATGTTAAAATCTAAAAAATAATTTAAAATTATATTATAAATTATTATATACATATTGCTTAAAACACAGTAAGTAGGTACATAATTACATGAACATATTTTATTGTTAGTTTGTAAATTAAATTGATTTGATTATTATAAAGTAACTATATTTTAAAAATTATTTTAATTTTAATCCTATATTTCTTTCTAAATAATAACAATACTAACTTTGACTCCTAGCGACTTGCACTGCAAGTGTTAGTGAGAGGGTGTTAAGAGGTTCTTTGGTTAAGCTGTTTACTGTTGGCTTGTTTGACTGAGGATTTTTTTAACTTTTATTTTCCCAGTTTGCTAACAATCTGGTTTTTAATTTCTGGATGTTAATGAAATGGGTTTAAATACTGCAGGATAATTTTAAAGTTTGTGGGTAGCACTGAATTCTGGGAAAGGTGGCATATTACTAAACTGAATTTTGGGATATCTAAGAATGGATTTGTTCAGGTGTCCAATTTTCAAGACAAAAGTAAAAGTATATTGTGTGGTCTGCTTGCTTTTGGAGTATGGTAATATAGTTGTTTGCTCATTGGTTTCTTTAAAGAAGGAACATGACTCCAAACTATATGGCTACAGCAAGAAAAACTGGAGTAAAAAATTAAAAGAATCCGCACAGACTATTATTCAAACTGTGTTGAATCACATAGAAAACTGGATGATTCAGAGACCCAAAATAAACTTGGCAAAATCTGTAATATTGGGATTCAGGAACTGCTTACTAATAATAAAACAACAACACAAACACAACGAAAGGCATGTCTAAAGCAGAAATTTTAACAATAAACTCCCCAAAGTTCATTATTTCAAAGAACTCTGGGAATTACAGCCTCATGAAAAGAAAAAGTGCTTGTAAAACAATCATCTTCAATCTCTTCCCAAAATTACAACATCTGAAATGGCTTGTTAGAACAGTTTATTAAATAGAATTTATTCAGCCTCTAAGTCTCACCACAGATTTTGTACCTTGGAAGACTGCTGAAATATTCTTTGTGTTCATCCCACACATAATTATTGGGAAGGGTATGTCAGATAGATGAATTCAATCATAATGCCCAAATACCATTGGCATTCCTCAAAAAGGGAAGCAAAATAATCTAGTTTAACATTTTGTTGTTAAAAAGTTCTTTTGGGCTGCAGGAGGAAGAGTTTAAAAATGGCGTATTATTTGCTAAAGGCAAACAAGATGAACGCAAAGTTTTTTAAAAAATATTTTAAATGGGCTTCAACACTCCTAACTCAACCTTAATTTTGCTCAGCTGCTCAGCGAACCAAGCACCCCTTTTTCTAAGGCAATTTAATTCTTGCCACTTTTAATCCAGAAACTGAACATAATAGAAACCACATAGAGAGATTAATAGTGTCTTCTATCTACTCCAATACTTTGCTTCTTTAGCATGTCTGCACATGATAGTATCCGATAGACTCAAGGTAGATTGCCACTGGGCATGGAATCTCCCATTTGAGCTATCCATGCAAACTGGCAAATGGAGACACCTAACCTGTGGGCACCATTACATCTGGAAAGCAGGAAGCCATTGTGAGCTATAGATTTTATTATTATGAGACAGAATCGCCTCTTTTTAAGGGAGGAGGAGGTTTTAAGACATTAGACTGCATGAAGCCTACATGAAAAACTTGTAATCTATGGGGCTTTTAGCCACTGCCTTGTAAAGGTAGGAAGTAAGGACAACATAAACCGCAGGTCACTATTCTTAAAGGATCTACTTCAAGTTCGCACATGGGTTCTTATAGCAGAGGCAGGCGCTGTCTTTCTCAAATATCATTAGCTGACTTCGAATGTGCCCTCCAATTGATCCAATCAAGTCAATTGTCTGGGTCCAAGGGTATCCCGAACCCTGAACTAACCACCCTATATATCCTAGCCATTAATGTGCCATTAATCTGCCACTCTTTTTTCCTCAAAGTTTTCCCGCCGTTCCTTTAAAGGGAAGCGTGCTATCACAACTATCCTCTTCCCCTGCCCCTTCCTATGCAAGCCCGGTTTTCCATCCTACTCTACGGTGGGGAAATAAGACAAGCTGGAGTCCTTCCACAGGCTCCTTTTTGCAGAGGCTCTCTGATACTCAGGTCTAGCGCCTGGAGAATGCAGGGACAGGCCGGCATGGAAATCTTTGCATCACGAGTCTGCGTGGAATAAGTTGTCCCCCTCCCCAGCCTGTAGGAAAGGAGAAAGCAACTGTCACGGGAAGGAAAATCTAGAGGGGGAGGGAAATGCGATTTCTAGAGGGAGAGAAAAGACGTCCGAATGAATTGCCAACGGATTCCGCGGGGGGGCAGATGGTGGGAAAAACCCCACGTAGTCGCTGGGAGCAGAAAGCGATTCAGTGACACGTCAATCAATTGAGCTCATGTAAATCACATTGCGGGCGATCAATATTTACTCGAACCAATCAGAAAATGCATGGATGCTATAATCCAAGCAGCTTTTACTGAAACGCAAGGAAATGCAAAGCGCAGCCCCACGCGCGTTTCATCCCCATTAAAGTTTTTACCCTGCTCCCTTCTGAATCGGTAAGCAGAGGAGCAGAGTTCACCGCCGTTGCCTTTTTGTTCTCCTTTCGTTATTTCCACAGTATTTAGCTTGGCTTTTTGCCTCAACCGAGATCTCAACCAAGGGCTCTGCAGCCGCTTCGTTCCTGCCCCTGCGAAGTCGCTCCCGCTCGTCCGCAACTCACGAGGGTTGCCACCGCCCAACTTTCAAACCTTCCTTGTGGGGAGATTCTGAGAGGCCGCGAACGGCAGCCGGTGCAGCCAATGGCCACTGGGTGAGGATGTTGCTCCTCCCGGTAGCTTCCTTGAGCCAATCTAAGGCGCAGAAGGTGGGATTTCCTCGCCGTGCAAGCGGCCTAGTTGTTAGGGTCCTGCATTCTCTCCAGAAATGGGACTTCTTAAAACGCCGGGACGCGGACAAATTGTTAGAAATCGGGACTGTCCCGCCAAAAGTGGGACCTCTGGTCACATTGCACCTGCACCTCTTAACCATGGTTTGTTTCCCGAGGTTGAGCCTGTTGGCTGAGGAGTCAGTGGATGATGGGAACTCGGAAGGAGATGAATTCCTGGGAGAGGAGCTGAACAAGAGGATATGATACGCAGGCAGGCCTCGCCTTCCAACCATTCATTTACTGACCGATCCAAGTTACAACCGACCTGAGAAATGGGACTTAGGACTGTTTTTCACAGTTAATGACCTTTGCAGCATCAAATGCAGTGATCAGAATTCAGGTGCTTGGCCACAGTTTCATGTTAACCCCTCTTTTAAAACCAAACATCTTCTTAGTTGTGACTTATTATATGCCATCAATTTGTTTTTGACTCCTATCACCCACATGTAAATAAACCCTCCTTCACCACCTTGGTTGAAGAGATGCTCCCCAGGTTAGGCAGACTAAGCTTAATTTGACCTCACTTCCATCCACTTTCTGAAGTGGAAGCAGTTAGCAGGGTTTGCTAAGATTCATTGGAGGAGAAATTATCAAATTATGTAAAACTATGTTTGTCCCGCCCAGGGTGGGATTCAATCGGTGTAACAACCGGTTCAGTGAGCACGTGCTTCGAGCACATTCACAGCATTCGCAACTCACCTTCCGCTGCAAGCCCTGTGTGTAAAACAACTGACGTGTGGCAATCTGCTGTGCTGCGGGAAGCAGCTGAGCTGGAAAACCCCAAAATAAGCACAGACTAGAGACAGGGCAGGTGGGTGGGCCCAACAGCTGATCATCAGAGAGAACCAGTTTGCCCGAACCAGGCCGAACTGGTAGAATCCCAACCCTGGTCCCACCATAATTACAGCAAGAGAAGAAACTGGTATGATTAAGTAATTCCTTTTTCTTTGGTAAGTCTGCTTCTATTGATCATCTCCAGTAAGAAAAATATTCTTAGAGCTTCTACAATTTATCCATCTGATTTTGACCATTTTGACTATCTGGCTGGATCTCTCAAGACCTATTTCAAAAGGAATCCCCAAATATTGCTCTCCGGGTCTTCTGCCTGGAAAATATGTACCTTATCTTTAGCGAGCTTCCAAAATCTGTGTATGAAAGTGCAGTTCTCTTTGAGTGGTTTATATGAACAGAGGGAGCCTGGATCAAAAGATTTAGGTAAAAGATTTCACATGAAACATATAGCAAGCATTCAAAGAGCTAGCACCAGCTTATAGCAATAGCACATAGACTTATATACCACTTTAGAGTTCTTTACAGCTCTCTCTAAGTGGTTTACAGAGTCAGCATATTTCCCCCAACAATTTTCCCACCTCAGTAGGATGGAAGGCGGAGTCAACCTTGAGCCTGGTGGGATTTGAACTGCCAAATTGTAGGCAGCTGGCTGCAGCAGAAGTAGCTTGCAGGACTGCATTCTAACCACTGTGCCACAGAGGCTCCTGTATTATTCTTTGGTGGCCAATGGCTGAACTAATGATCTAGAATGAAACAGTCTAATTGTCTAATACTGACAGCCATCAAGCTGTCCCATTAACCCTGCTAATCTCCTGAATTTATAGGCAGCTGTTTGGTTGTGTTAACCTGTGGGTTAAGTTCACTATAGGTTTGGTTTATCTAATTTTCCTGGCACCGAACCCCCCTTTTTTAAAGAGAAACTGCTTGACTCCATCACATAACAGAACATGGGTGTTTCTGTTATGATTTTGGCCATATTGGTGGAAAAACTGAACTATCAGATCCCTAAGGACACAGAGGGAGGAAATAAGAGCAAGCCAGCTTTATTGGAAAAAGATTCTCAGTTTTGCTGAAAACTTTTCTTCCCCAGAATCTCAAGAATACTTTAAGTGCAAAACGTAATGACCAAACTGGTAGCAACACTGGTTGAATCCCACCCCTGAGTCAGCCCATATTATAGTCATGTATAGCATATACCATATTGGATTATTTACTTTGCTCTTGAGGTGCTTAATTACTTATTTCTTCACTAATGTAAAGGGCCTAGTATTATAATTTATAGAACTCAATTCAATTTGCAAAAGTGAGAGTTCAGGTAAATAAGTTGTCATCTGACCGCTTGTCCAAAATGCCTTTGGACATTTTTCTTACATGAATTTATCTGCTACGTATTATCAATAACTTCTCTCTTTCTCCAAGAAGCTCACCATCCCACAGATGTGACATTTGTTACAATTTTATAAGACCCTTGTCAGAACCCTGAAAACTGGAAAACATTCAAGGGAATCTTAACAAGTTACTTCAAGTATTTTTTTAGTTTATGCCCAAAATTTTTACTGCAGTTTCTCAGCTGTTCATTTCAAACTGATGGTGTTTCTGAGCTGGCAAAGGGTGTGATGTTACTCTATTCCACATCTTTCTGTCATGATGTCTACCTTGTGATTTAATGGAAAAGGGAAGCTGCAAAACCATAGGAGAGCTGTTTGGAAAAAGAAAGACAGGAGGTGTCTATCATCCCTCTGTCACCTTTTAAATTAAGTAGTGAATGAATGCCACACCCAGTCATGAGAAGTTCACCAACATTCTTTTCACATTTGACTTCACTTGGAACACAAATTTTCTTTGATCAGCTGGGACGAGGAGTATAGAAAACTAGTTCCACAAACCACTCATTTCCTCTACTTTTTATTCCCTTTAGAATTAATCTAGACAATATATTAAAGACCTACAGAACAGCTATTTCGCTTTCCCTTTTAATTGAAAATTATCACAAGAGATGAAAACTGAGAAGCACAGAAGAAAAAGTTTTAAAGTCTTATCCTTTGTGTGATCCTGGTCCAGATGGGGCTTCACTTTGCTGCCATTTATATTTCATGAACTTCAAGCGTTGGTTCTCCCTAAAACTGCTCCTTCCAGGAAGTGCAGCCTTGGGATGAGGTGCTACTATTTGCTAAACTATCTGCCCTATAAGATGCTCTCAAAGGCACAAGGAAAGCAGTTATAAGCGGTTCAAAAGATCTTCCAAATCAGGTAGGAACTTGCTGTCTTATGGTCTGCCTGCATTTTTCAGATCCTGTTTATAACACAGCCAAGCCCTCCCAGATTTCAGTACCCAAAGTAAATGGCAAACATTCCGAAGTTGATTATATTAAAAATCAATAAATGGAACTTTGGAAATAAAAAGTTGAGCCTTCAATGTTTTTTTTAAAGTAGACTTTCAAAAACTCCAAAAAGGAGGTGAAAGTAAAACCGCTCTTGCCTTTTCCAGTAACATCTCTGTAACAGCATCATCTCCACCTCAACTGCCCCACTTGGGATCAGGGGGTCAGGTGTGAGTCCCAAATACACAATGGTTTCCAATCTCCCTGTAGTGCATGACTAGTTGAGCTTTGTATTCATTCATTCATTACCCATTTGTCTATCCATTCACTGAATCTCCATATTATAACCAAAGTTCTCTGACATTGGCTGTAGTAATGGTGGGGGTAGGGAAATCAGTGTATATGTTGCTCCTCATGATTCTTCATCAATACAGGTGGGGAGAGAGTTTTCACAATACAGAGTGCAACACTCAGTCCCTAGTAGCAGTAATATAGATGATCAGCCACAAAGTGTTCAAGCAGATGTGAGCCTGAGAAATCTCCTCCAGGAGAAGAATGGTTGTAGGGATTCAATAACCAGTCATTTCAGTGTCCAAAGATGTCTGACTGCCTGGGCAGTGTTTATTCTTTTTTATACCATTTTTACAAGCAAGGAAGAGTAGCATAGATACAGCATTTGGATTGGAGAATAGATCCCACATGGGTGAAACCCCTCAACCACATTGGTGCAACCTCCCAACCAATCCATAAGACTAGTGGTGATGTTAGTAAATGAGATCACCTGTATACCTGGAAAATCAGGGACTTTCCAACCCAACAGATACAGGATGAATAGAGGATGAGCTCATGGGATAGCAAAAGAGGCCCCCTCCACCAGGCTGCAGTGTGCTGCCAGCTTCTAGTGTCATCCAGGGAAACTCAGTGGCTACCACATTTCACTCTTTTCTATTTTAAATTTAATTAATTAAGGAAGAATCATAAAAGGAGTTAGGAGAGGATTCATAATAATCATTAGAATAGCATGCTTGCAGTTGTTTATATAGGGCATATACTTGACCCTTAGGCAAGGTAAGAGAGGGTTTGGGATGAAAAGCTGTGATACATATATTGCAAAGAGAAGGGAGACATTGAACAAAGCAGCACCCACTAATTAAATCACAAATAATGACTACATAGCATAGAATTTTTCCCATTTAGCCTGTGGGCAAGCCCAAGCCCAAAAGCTTTCCCACCAAGATCCTAATTTATCAATTTTCAAATGCAAGGCCAAATTGTTGAAAATATTAAGCTGGTGCTGGATGGTTCATGACCCATCAAACAAATTAAAACAATATCGATTTTGTAGAATAGCCTTCTTCAATGCTTGCATCTTATGGTTGATTGTTGAGATAACTGAAGAAGTAACATTAATTGTTTTTGCTAAATTACAGAATTGTTTTTGCTAAATTACATGCAACAGAATCAATGTTAAGGTGAGCGTGAGCAGCAATTGCTGGCACGCCCACTATAGACAAAGCTAGCACTACGTATTCAGTTTTATTAAGTAAGGTTGTTTCAGAGTCACAAGTGTTATCTAGCATGACCCCTCGTCGAGAACGATTCAAGCGATGAATTTATTGTTTAGAAAATAAAACAGAATCAGCCAGCCAAGGCAGCATTGTGCTTCACTAATATTAGCAGGAATATAATTAAAAGTTTCTTGACCACATGTAAAAACTATCCTTGAGGTTATCAAACATGGGAAAAGTGAAAGAAGTCTCTTCCAAAGCTGTGCAGTTCAAAGCAGGTGAGCTAATACGATGACAGTGAGGTTTTTACTTGAAGATATACAATTAACTACTTTTGCACAAGTTATATTTACAGGGACTGCTACCATTGGGGTGTGAAAAGCAATTGCATCAAGGTGTGGATAATAAGCAGCAAATCACCAATTAGATATAGTCTTATAGTTAAAGTTCCCATGTAATAAAAATCCGCTTAAGCCAGTGAAGTTTTGAATTACTGCAGAAGGAGTGTAGACAGGAACTAAACATATAGAAAGCAAATGTTCCATATCATAAGTTTCAGATAAGCAAAAGACATCATTCTGTGTGATGTTAGCCAAGCATAAGCAAATGAACCCGGATTGGACACTGTGCCATCTGTAAAGTCAAATTCCTGGGACTGGGACCAGATCTGGGGACTGGTGTGATGTCACGAAATCCTTGGCTGGGTGGACACAACAAGCCTGGGCGGACACTATGAGCTGGAATCCACAAAGGTCCTGTAGGAGCAAACACAACAGCACAGCCTCGCCCCTTACCCCCTAATAGTTAACTAAAACATTCAATTAATTTAAGGTAAATAGAAACATTCAATTAAGTTCAGTTGATTTAAGGTAAATTATACTGTTTTTTAAAAACTTTTAGAGAGCTGTTCCCTCCTTTTTTATTTATTTGGGGAGACAGGCCTTAAATGGCTGATGAGCATGTTCCATTATGGCTATATTCCAGGTGGTACAAAATTGCAAAAAGCAAAATATCATGTTGTAAAAAGAGGGCTTGCCTAGTAGGTAACATCCATTTGCCAAAGTTGATGATAAAACAATCTACTTGACTTGAGTAATTGGAATAGGGCAAGCTTGTGCCAGGCCTCTAGCATTTTGAGGAAAAAAGAGTGATTGAAAAAAATCAACAAAGCAATAGCCTTAAGAAAGAGGCCCAGAAAGGGTCAAGTGACTACGTATGTAACAAATATCTTCGGTCTTGTAGTAGCGGTGGCAAAATTAAAAATAAGATCATAAGATTAGGGTCAATCCGGCGTAATATAAGCACCTGGAAGATTAAAAATAATTTGACACACATAATGAGAGTCAGAGATTAAGTTGAAAGGCTGTTGAGAAAAAGTTTTGAAAGTTAAAATAGCAGGACACTTTCCAGGTATCATCATGAGAATCCTTGTAAAGGAAGAAGTCATTAAGCAAGCAAGCCAAAGTTTTAAGGAAAAGTCATTAAGCAAGCAAGTCAAAGTTCTTTAGGCAAACAATACAGCTTACATAGTTAAAACATATTGAAGAGATAATGTATGTTGAAAATAAAATTGAAAATCAGACTTTACATAACTCCACCATTTATACCTTACTGTACTTATAAAAATTAGAAGGAAATTTATTTGCAAAGCCCATTGTAGACCTTTCATGATTTTACCTGTTGTGCTGGCAATAGCCATGCATTGTTCACATTCTTGTTGTAAACCCTCCAGATGGAGTCAAATTTTAGTGTCAATTCTCTGCTTTAATCAGAATATGGATTAAGAGCATGTACAAAGTGCAGCTAGTTTTAAATTTTTATTCCCTTTGCTGAAACTGGGAAGTGAGTCATCTTCAAAGATCCGGGCAAATTGCCCACCTGGGAACCGAGCCACCTTTACAGATAACGTTCCAGGCAATTTGCCAATCTCAGCCTATCTATCTGAGGCTCCTTTGTGTGAAAATCTCTAAAAAATCAGGAGATGAAGCTATGTAACCTATAAAAAAGTTATTTTCTAACCTCGCCTTTTTCAAGGCAAAACTCAAAGCAGAGAAAAAAATTGTTAAAGTGATCAAAGCCTCATTCTCCCCCCTCCACCCCTACAACAACCAGCGAAGACAAGAAGGGGAATGTTTAAAATAAATCTCATCCATTTTTCCACTCAATATTCTTTTCACCAATAAATCACACACAACTAATTTTCATCATGAGTAAAGCACACACAAATACACACACAAATAATCCTATCTTTCTCAGGTCCGGACCTTTCTCACACTCTTTCTTACTCTCCTTTCAATCTGGGATAGGGGTCAACACACAAACATTTCTACCACCTTTTTTACTATCAACATACTCACACATTTACACTGTAATCATACGACAATTCTTTTCTGGGAGCCAATAAGCTCCATTGTAGAAGATCTCATCCTCCAGGGCTGGAAATGATTGCATACAGACACATTCTCACACACAATATTTCCAGACCTGTGGTGGGAGAACTTAAGGAGCGGTTCCAATCACAAAGGTGATTGTGGGCCCGAACCACTGCCTATCTGCCTATCTGCCTCCCACAACTCTAAGTCCAATCCAAAAAGCCAATTTAATTCTCTGGTTGCCAAACATGTTACAATTAATTTATTTTGAACTTCAGCAATTCCAATTAGGACTATACACAGGTAAAGGATTTCTTCAATTCAATCCTATTCAATTCTGCATACACTTATTTACATTATTATACATACACAGCTAAGCTCAATTCTGCATGCAATTATTATACATTATTATATATACACATCTAAGAAGTTTTAATGAAAATCACATCATGAAAAGAATAGTAAACATTTTCATCTTCTCTTAGTTCTTCCTAACACATAACAGTAAATGAACCATATTTTCTTTGAACAGCCCCATTGTACTGTATGGAGGGGCTTCCAAACAGATCTGTGTCTCATTCCATGCTTCTGATCAGCAGATCTAATTGTGGACTATTGAAATCAATAGGGCATGCCTTCCACTTTCAATTCTGCCATCCAGTGCATCAGAAGAGAGCAGTTGCCTGTATTCTAGTTACATCCATTGTTCTATCTTCTTAAGCATTAAATAATTAAAAAGGATTAAACATAAAAATTTCAAACAAATAAATTTATGTGTCTCTGTCCTGGGTTTCTAGCTTGAATCTCCCCTTCTTCTAATTGTTCCTTTAATATTTTCCTTATGGGGTGTACAATGGCTTTGGAGAATCAAAAATTTAGCCTGCTCAGAAGGAGCTGAAAGTCCAATTAGAGAAGATTTTGGAGTGACAATTTTTACCTGATCATTATCAGGAGGGGGCTTATAGTCAATTATTATTTTGCTGAGACATCATAGCCAGATGTTTCCACTGCATGACAGCATTGATACCATCGATGTAATATTTGGACTGGAGCCTTGGGTATCCTTAACCTTCTATTCTATTCTATTCTATTAAGTTCAGGATACCATTTCCTATCTCCCACCAGCTTCTTTGTGTCTAACTCAGTGTACTTTTGTACCTGATTCATGTAGCAGGAATCTAATTTCCTGAACATGTTCCTGCTGATGCTGAGATAGATTGCAACCCATACTTACCATTGATGGGTCCCGAAGGACCCGGGTCCCGTAGGACGAAGGTGCACCTTGGGGTCTATTTCAGACGATGGTAAGCATGTTGGCTGTTGCCTACCCCGGAGGGTTGATGGCCCCGCCCTGCAGGGTTGATGTCCCTGTTGGGCCACTTGTAGGGATTCAATAACCAGTCATTTCAGTGTCCAAAGATGTCTGACTGCCTGGGCAGTGTTTATTCTTTTATACCATTTTTACAAGCAAGGAAGAGTAGCATAGATACAGCATTTGGATTGGAGAATAGATCCCACATGGGTGAAACCCCTCAACCACATTGGTGCAACCTCCCAACCAATCCATAAGACTAGTGGTGATGTTAGTAAATGAGATCACCTGTATACCTGGAAAATCAGGGACTTTCCAACCCAACAGATACAGGATGAATAGAGGATGAGCTCATGGGATAGCAAAAGAGGCCCCCTCCACCAGGCTGCAGTTTGCTGCTAGCTTCTAGTGTCATCCAGGGAGACTCAGTGGCTACCACATTTGCACTTTTTCCAAAGTCTCTTTTTTTGTAGTGTGGTGACCAAAATTGGTTCTGGTCTGGTCTTACTAAGGCTTTATAAAGAGGTACTAATACTTCATGTGATTTTGCTTCTATGCCTCTGTTTATACAACCAATGAGCGTACTGGGCAATAGGACCTTGATGCTGGTAGGAGGCGCTTCTGCAAGTACCCCGGACGCAAGCCATGAAGGGCTTTATTTATTTATATTTGAACTTGAACTTTATAGGTTAGCAGCAGCACCTTGAATCTTATACTTGACATAATTGACATTTAGTCACAAGAAAGAAGCTGCAGGGAAGAAGTTTCCTAGGCAAGAACTATTAGAAGCTTTCTATCTCTACTTTCTGAGGAAAGGACTTTTGGGACTCCAGCTGCATAGGCAGTTGTTAGATAAAAAGGACTCTGATAATACTCAGAAGAAACAGAGGACATTGGTATGATTTTTCTCAATATTTATTGGTTTTATCTGCTTGCTGTTACAATAAACAAGTTCTGGACTGAATTCCTCTGGGCTCAATTCTTTTGAATAACTTTATTGTAGACAAAGGTTTACGTTCCATCAATTTAATTAATCACAGGATTAATTAATTTCTAACACACTTTGGGTGAGAAACTTTTATTTTAAAAATAAATAAATAAAGGAGTACACCAGATAAAAGAATTATTAAAGAAAGAGAAGACAGAAAAGCTAAGAATAGCGGCAAATGGCAAGGAACTGTCAATTTTATTTGGATTTTTTTATTTCTTGAGGATAAAAAGGATTCTTCCGTCTGGCTTCTTCTTTTAAATAACTGGGCTGGACTGAACTTAAAAACAAGAAGAATCTGAATCTTTTTGCTTTTTAGCTTAAATATACAAAGTACTTTTCCTTTTGACTTTCCTTTTTCCTTTCACTGCTTAGAGTACAGAGATCCAGTGTAACTAAGGAACAACTATAAGGAAAGCTAAGCAACACTGCCATCTGGAGGTCACATGAAAAATCTTTTTCTTCAGAAAAACTGTAATTATTTTTACTTACAGAGAAGTGGAGAAAGATAGTCAGCACTGAAGACAGGTGTTGACTTTAAAGTTGAATAAGATTAAGAGAAAGAAAGAACACTGTGACCTTGAACAAGATATTTACTTTTGACTTTGGCTTTCTGGATTGACTGAATGTTACAATGAGATTTTGCTTTACTTAATTATAATGGATTTATAAATTACAGCTGGCACCTTCCTTTTTTGTTGTTCTGTCTTTGTTTTGTTTTTGATTATTCTATTTTTGCTGAAGTACATTTTGGATTTATTTTTTCTCCTCCCCTTTTACTGGCTTCCTTTATTTTTTGGTCCAGTTTTTTAATATGGATTAATTTTGGATTGTTTTTTTCTCATCTTTCCTTATATTTCTTCTTTTCTCTTTTAGTTTTTCTTCTTCCTCTTATTGATTGATTGACTAGTAAGTGGACTATCTTTGGATTTGTGGCTGCTTTTTCTCTCTCTTGGCATTCCCTTTTTTTCTATTTTATGTAGAAGTGGGTGGATTTGCATTGCTATTTCCTTTCCCCCTTATTTTTTCAGGGAATTTTTCCTCTTGTCTCCTTATTGGGCTTTTTGAATTTTATACACTTTTATTCTATTTTTTTACTGGATTTACAGTTTTCTTTTTTGCTATTGGATTTCATCAATTCCATGATTGTTTTTGTCTCCTTTTTCCTCTCTTTCTTTTTCTTCTTCTTTTTGCTCCTCTTTTTATTGGATAAAACTGGATTAAGGCAGAGAAGAATTTGAAGATTGGTTTTATCTTCCTTTGGGTTTTGCTAATGGATTATAATTTGATTTGACATGAATAAGAGAATACCTACAGGATCATCAATTCCTACTTCCTCATTGCTGAACCCAGCTGGTTAACAATCTATTACTATGATGTTATGGCAGGAGAAAGATAAAGAAAAGGAGACTTCTATGCAAGAAATCAAGTCAATGTTACAAGTAATACAAGTCCAAGGGAAGCCTGCAGAGGGTAGAATGGAGAAGCTGGAGGAAAGGATGGAGAAGATGGAAGGAGATATACAACAGGTATTAACGATATATGGAGAAAAATACAGAAGATGGAAGAAAGAGGTGATAAAACAGATAAGAAAGTGGGAGAAATAGATAATAGACTGACAAAGGTCAAAAGGGAGAAAGGGAAAGATTCAATATTTTGGGAAATGGAAAAGGCTGATTTCTATCTAAGATTTCAACATATTGAGAAAGAAAAGGGAGAAAACCTTAAAGAAATTATGACAGAAATACTAGCAGAACCCTTGGAGATGACTAAAGAAAAAGTGATGGATGAAATATATCGAGTTGTTGTGGCTCGCCTCGTGAGCCTGTGCTGACAGAGGAAGAGGACCTGGATGATGATGAAGAAGGAGAGGAGGAACGAGCAAGGCCTCCCTCACCAGGGCCTTCCTCCCCAGGATCTCCCTCCTTGGCAAGGTCTCCCTCCCCAGGACCTTCCTCCTCCTTGGCAAGGTCTCCCTCCCCAGGACCTTCCTCTCTGGCAATGCCTCAGGTTTCCTCGGAAAGCCAGGAGGAACTGCCTGAGAGACGTGTAGCAGTAAAGCCACGACAAGAGAAAGAGGAGGAAGGTTCCTGGCTTGATCCCAGGCAACGCCGGAGGGAGAAACGTCAGCAGCAGCGTAGGGGCGTGGGAGGGCCAGAGATTGAGCTGGACCACACCCCACCAGGTATAAAAGTGGGTGTGCCTACGCTGCAGACTCTGTTCGTGACAAAGTGTCATCTGCATCGGAAGCTTCCGTCTGTGTGCTTGATTTTTGGACTCTGAAAGGAAAGCAATTCTCTGGGATTATTACATTGCTTCTTGGAGTTGGCATTGAGAACTTGGGTGACTGCCAACGCTCTTGTCGGAGAGATAACGGGATTTTGGCGAGAGGCCAGCGTGACTCCTCTGCGTGAGCTAACGCTCCTTGCCTTCAAGGGAAGGGAAGGTAACGAAACAGGCCAGTGTGTCTTTTCTGTGTTGGCTAACTTACCTTAGCTTCTGGGAAGTGAAGGTGGGACAGAACACCTGCATATTACTAAGTGGCATTTTTACAAGGTCAGCTTATTGCCCCAACAATCTTGGGTCCTCAGTTTACCTACCCCAAGAGGATGGAAGGCTGAGTCAACCTTGAGCCTGGTGGGATTCGAGCCTACAGTAATTGTAGACAGCTGGATCTTAAGAGCAGGCATTTAACAGCCTGAGCCACCAAGGACTCTTGACCTGCCTTCTGGTGCTTTGGAGCATAATTTGACTCTCTCTTCTTTGTGGCAGCCCCTCAAATACTGGAATCACTGCTATCATGTCACCTCTAATTCTTCTTTTCTTCAGACTAGCCAGACCCAAATCCTGCAGCCGTTCTCCATATGTCTTGGTCTCCAGGCCTTTGATCATCTTAGTTGCTCTTCTTTGCACTTTTTCCAAAGTCTCTTTTTTGTAGTGTGGTGACCAAAATTGGTTCTGGTCTGGTCTTACTAAGGCTTTATAAAGAGGTACTAATACTTCATGTGATTTTGCTTCTATGCCTCTGTTTATACAACCAATGAGCGTACTGGGCAATAGGACCTTGATGCTGGTAGGAGGCGCTTCTGCAAGTACCCGGACGCAAGCCATGAAGGGCTTTATTTATTTATATTTGAACTTGAACTTTATAGGTTAGCAGCAGCACCTTGAATCTTATACTTGACATAATTGACATTTAGTCACAAGAAAGAAGCTGCAGGAAGAAGAAGTTTCCTAGGCAAGAACTATTAGAAGCTTTCTATCTCTACTTTCTGAGGAAAGGACTTTTGGGACTCCAGCTGCATAGGCAGTTGTTAGATAAAAAGGACTCTGATAATACTCAGAAGAAACAGAGGACATTGGTATGATTTTTCTCAATATTTATTGGTTTTATCTGCTTGCTGTTACAATAAACAAGTTCTGGACTGAATTCCTCTGGGCTCAATTCTTTTGAATAACTTTATTGTAGACAAAGGTTTACGTTCCATCAATTTAATTAATCACAGGATTAATTAATTTCTAACACACTTTGGGTGAGAAACTTTTATTTTAAAAATAAATAAATAAAGGAGTACACCAGATAAAAGAATTATTAAAGAAAGAGAAGACAGAAAAGCTAAGAATAGCGGCAAATGGCAAGGAACTGTCAATTTTATTTGGATTTTTTATTTCTTGAGGATAAAAAGGATTCTTCCGTCTGGCTTCTTCTTTTAAATAACTGGGCTGGACTGAACTTAAAAACAAGAAGAATCTGAATCTTTTTGCTTTTTAGCTTAAATATACAAAGTACTTTTCCTTTTGACTTTCCTTTTTCCTTTCACTGCTTAGAGTACAGAGATCCAGTGTAACTAAGGAACAACTATAAGGAAAGCTAAGCAACACTGCCATCTGGAGGTCACATGAAAAATCTTTTTCTTCAGAAAACTGTAATTATTTTACTTACAGAGAAGTGGAGAAAGATAGTCAGCACTGAAGACAGGTGTTGACTTTAAAGTTGAATAAGATTAAGAGAAAGAAAGAACACTGTGACCTTGAACAAGATATTTACTTTTGACTTTGGCTTTCTGGATTGACTGAATGTTACAATGAGATTTTGCTTTACTTAATTATAATGGATTTATAAATTACAGCTGGCACCTTCCTTTTTTGTTGTTCTGTCTTTGTTTTGTTTTGATTATTCTATTTTTGCTGAAGTACATTTTGGATTTATTTTTTTCTCCTCCCCTTTTACTGGCTTCCTTTATTTTTTTGGTCCAGTTTTTTAATATGGATTAATTTTGGATTGTTTTTTCTCATCTTTCCTTATATTTCTTTTTCTTTCTTCTTCCTCTTATTGATTGATTGACTAGTAAGTGGACTATCTTTGATTTGTGGCTGCTTTTTCTCTCTTGGCATTCCCTTTTTTCTATTTTATGTAGAAGTGGGTGGATTTGCATTGCTATTTCCTTTCCCCTTATTTTTTCAGGGAATTTTTCCTCTTGTCTCCTTATTGGGCTTTTTGAATTTTATACACTTTTATTCTATTTTTTACTGGATTTACAGTTTTCTTTTTTGCTATTGGATTTCATCAATTCCATGATTGTTTTTGTCTCCTTTTTCCTCTTTTCTTTTTCTTCTTTTGCTCTTTTATTGGATAAAACTGGATTAAGGCAGAGAAGAATTTGAAGATTGGTTTTTATCTTCCTTTGGGTTTTGCTAATGGATTATAATTTGATTTGACATGAATAAGAGAATACCTACAGGATCATCAATTCCTACTTCCTCATTGCTGAACCCAGCTGGTTAACAATCTATTACTATGATGTTATGGCAGGAGAAAGATAAAGAAAAGGAGACTTCTATGCAAGAAATCAAGTCAATGTTACAAGTAATACAAGTCCAAGGGAAGCCTGCAGAGGGTAGAATGGAGAAGCTGGAGGAAAGGATGGAGAAGATGGAAGGAGATATACAACAGGTATTAACGATATATGGAGAAAAATACAGAAGATGGAAGAAAGAGGTGATAAAACAGATAAGAAAGTGGGAGAAATAGATAATAGACTGACAAAGGTCAAAAGGGAGAAAGGGAAAGATTCAATATTTTGGGAAATGGAAAAGGCTGATTTCTATCTAAGATTTCAACATATTGAGAAAGAAAAGGGAGAAAACCTTAAAGAAATTATGACAGAAATACTAGCAGAACCCTTGGAGATGACTAAAGAAAAGTGATGGATGGAATGGATGAAATATATCGAGTTGTTGTGGCTCCGCCTCGTGAGCCTGTGCTGACAGAGGAAGAGGACCTGGATGATGATGAAGAAGGAGAGGAGGAACGAGCAAGGCCTCCCTCACCAGGGCCTTCCTCCCCAGGATCTCCCTCCTTGGCAAGGTCTCCCTCCCCAGGACCTTCCTCCTCCTGGCAAGGTCTCCCTCCCCAGGACCTTCCTCTCTGGCAATGCCTCAGGTTTCCTCGGAAAGCCAGGAGGAACTGCCTGAGAGACGTGTAGCAGTAAAGCCACGACAAGAGAAAGAGGAGGAAGGTTCCTGGCTTGATCCCAGGCAACGCCGGAGGGAGAAACGCCAGCAGCAGCGTAGGGGCGTGGGAGGGCCAGAGATTGAGCTGGACCACACCCCACCAGGTATAAAAGTGGGTGTGCCTACGCTGCAGACTCTGTTCGTGACAAAGTGTCATCTGCATCGGAAGCTTCCGTCTGTGTGCTTGATTTTTGGACTCTGAAAGGAAAGCAATTCTCTGGGATTATTACATTGCTTCTTGGAGTTGGCATTGAGAACTTGGGTGACTGCCAACGCTCTTGTCGGAGAGATAACGGGATTTTGGCGAGAGGCCAGCGTGACTCCTCTGCGTGAGCTAACGCTCCTTGCCTTCAAGGGAAGGGAAGGTAACGAAACAGGCCAGTGTGTCTTTTCTGTGTTGGCTAACTTACCTTAGCTTCTGGGGAAGTGAAGGTGGGACAGAACACCTGCATATTACTAAGTGGCATTTTACAAGGTCAGCTTATTGCCCCCAACAATCTTGGGTCCTCAGTTTACCTACCCCAAGAGGATGGAAGGCTGAGTCAACCTTGAGCCTGGTGGGATTCGAGCCTACAGTAATTGTAGACAGCTGGATCTTAAGAGCAGGCATTTAACAGCCTGAGCCACCAAGGACTCTTGACCTGCCTTCTGGTGCTTTGGAGCATAATTTGACTCTCTCTTCTTTGTGGCAGCCCTCAAATACTGGAATCACTGCTATCATGTCACCTCTAATTCTTCTTTTCTTCAGACTAGCCAGACCCAAATCCTGCAGCCGTTCTCCATATGTCTTGGTCTCCAGGCCTTTGATCATCTTAGTTGCTCTTCTTTGCACTTTTTCCAAAGTCTCTTTTTTGTAGTGTGGTGACCAAAATTGGTTCTGGTCTGGTCTTACTAAGGCTTTATAAAGAGGTACTAATACTTCATGTGATTTTGCTTCTATGCCTCTGTTTATACAACCAATGAGCGTACTGGGCAATAGGACCTTGATGCTGGTAGGAGGCGCTTCTGCAAGTACCCTCGGACGCAAGCCATGAAGGGCTTTATTTATTTATATTTGAACTTGAACTTTATAGGTTAGCAGCAGCACTTGAATCTTATACTTGACATTTAATTGAACATTTAGTCACAAGAAAGAAGCTGCAGGGAAGAAGTTTCCTAGGCAAGAACTATTAGAAGCTTTCTATCTCTACTTTCTGAGGAAAGGACTTTTGGGACTCCAGCTGCATAGGCAGTTGTTAGATAAAAACTCTGATAATACCTCAGAAGAAACAGAGGACATTGGTATGATTTTTCTCAATATTTATTGGTTTTATCTGCTTGCTGTTACAATAAACAAGTTGCTGGAGTCCTCTGGGCTCAATTCTTTGAATAACTTTAGAGGTCAGGGGTCAGCTGACAGAAAAGGCTCGCCGCCGGGGAACCGCCAGCCGGCATTGCTCGCCGACGGACCCCGAGGAGCTGCCTGGCTCGCACAGGGCGACCGGTATTTGATATTGGAAGAAGACGCCCTTAAGTATTGAGGACCCATGTCATGAAGGACTTTGTATGTTAATACCAAAACTTGAATCTCACCCCCGAGCTAACCGCAACCAATGAAGGTCGCAAGAGAGGGGGGTCGATGGGAGAACCGGTAACTCCTATCACCACCCGCCGCCGCGATTCTGCACCAGCTGCAACCGGATGGTATGCAAGGGCAGTCCCAAATAGAGAGCGCAGTAGTCGAGCCTAGAGGTAACAGGGCATGAGTGACCGTATGCAGGGCGCCCCGTCCAGAAAAGGGCGGTTGTCAACAAGGCGAGCTGGGCAAAGGCCCCTGGCAACGGCCCCCACCTGATCCTCCAACCGAGCCGACATCCAGGAGGACCCCAGATTCTCGCCCTATCCACAGGGGTAACACCTCCCCTATGGCCAAAGATGGACAATCTAAACTGGGCCGACGCCGATATGCACAGCCACTCAGTCTTGGCCGGGTTGAGTCGGCATGTTCCCGCCATCCAGTTCCGCATCGCATCCAAACACCGAAGTCATCAGAGAGAGGGCATCACTGATCTGGTCTGGGGTGGAAATGTACAGCTGAGTATCATCGCATTGATGAAATTTCACCCCAAAACCACGGATGATCTCACCCAGCTGCTTCATGTAGATGTTAAACAAAAGGGGGAAAGGACCCACCCCTGAGGGACCCCACAAGAGAGCACCCTAGGGGACTCCACCTGACCCCCAACACCGATTATGCATCGCCTCAGAGGTAGGAGGAGAACCACCAAGAACGGTGCCCCCACTCCCAACCCCCAAGGCACGCAAAGGATACCATGGTCGGGTATCGAAGCCGCTGAGAGGTCTAATAGGACCAGGACAGAGGAAAACCCCTATCCCAGCCCTCCAGAGATCATCCATCAGCGCGACCAATGCCGCTCCGTGCTATACCCGGTCGGAAGCCCGATTGATACGATCTAGGTAGTCCGTCATCCAGGAAAAGCGAACCTGCTGAGCCACCACACTCTCAACAACCTTCGCCAGAAACGAAGGTTGGAGACTGGACTAAAGTTGTCTAACACAGTCGGGTCCAGGGCAGGCTTCTTCAGGAGGGTCTCACCACCGCCTCTTTCAAGGCGGGCGGCACACCTCCCTAAGGAAGCGCTGATAACTGCCCGAGCCAACCGCAGGTGACCTCCCTGGCGCATAAGCCAGCCAGGAGGACACGGGTCCAATAAACATGTGGTGGAACTCATTCGCCGCGATAATCCTGTCCACTTCATCCTCGAAACCGATCGAACTCATCCCAGATAACAATAGCCAGACTCCTGCACCCCTTCCCAGACCACTGCAAATCGGAGGACAACCCGGCCCGAATAATGCAGCAATCTTATCCGACAGATGTTGAACAAATGCTCAGCCTTACCCCGCACGGGTCCGGCCCCTCTAAATGAAGGAGGGAACGGTAACCAAACAGGGCGCCGGGCGACATTCATGGACGCTATGAGAGTGGAGAGATAAGATCTTTCTCTCATAGCTACCAGGTAAGTCCCATAAAGGCTCTTAGCTGGGCTCGGTCGACTGGGAACGGGTGGACCTCCACCTGCTCTCTAACCCCTTCGACGGCGCTTCATCTCCGGAGCTCCTCAGTATACCAAGGAGCAAACCGGGATCCACGGCGTAAGGGGACGCATGGGGACAACCCTGGGGCCTCTGACGAGCCCGCTTGCCAGGCCACTGCCAGATCCTCGGCAGAGCTGTGCAAGGGAGGAGGAAAACCCCAGTTCTGCCTGGAACCTCTCAGGGTCCATCAGGGCTTGGGGGAACCATCTAAGTGGCTCCTCATCCCAGCAGTGGGGACGGCCTGTTGGAAGACCAGCCCAGGGAGATAGTGATCAGACCATGGAACAGGCAAGTCGTAATAGTGACCTGCCCTCTGTCACTCCGCCACTGTTCAGAGACAAAACCAGGTCAAGAGTATTTCCCATGAGTAGGGCCTTGAATCAATTGTCAGCCCATGGCCTCCATAGAAGCCATGAATTCCTGGCCAAACCCGACCCCAGGGAAGGCAGATTGAAGTCCCCAGGACCATAATGTCCGGAGCTCCACCCACCCCCCGAGAGGAGATCGAGAAGCCCAGGCAGCTGCCACAGCTGGGGAAAGGTATGCTAGCAAGCCCACCACCATTAGGCCCCCACCTCAGGAGGAGAATCTCACTCCGCCATTCTGCAACAGAGACCTCCCTCGAAACAAGGTCTCCTAATAACCACGCCACCCCACCACCCCTACCTGGGCCCGGCCGGTGCAACCCAAAACCTGGCGGGCATAAATCAACCAGAGGGACACCCCTCTGGGCCCAACCAGGTCTCAGTGATGCAGGCCAGGTCT
>SOZL01000486.1:0-13993 GCA_009733165.1 Naja naja | reverse complement strand
GCCGACTTCCTGGTTGAGCCTTCTCGAGAACAGGCGGCGGTTTGTGATCGTCCTCGACCGCAGCCTGGCTCTTGCGTCGGAGAGCCCCGATCCTGCAAGTTCGGGGCTGAAGCTGCCTCGTAGGGGCGGCGGAGAAAGGGAAATTTGCCAGCCAGAGTGGGGAGCCGCATCTCCCCCTTTTGGGTCTGGTCTCTTTCCCTCCGAAGACGTTAAGAAGCGGTGGTCAAAAATGGCCACCCGAAGAGAAGGTCTCAACGGGACTAGATGGGTGCAGGAGGAAAGAGAGAAGTCGACAGCAGAGGAACCGGGAGTATTGGATGGAAGATCAAGGCACCCCGGGATTAAGATAAAGATGAGTTTTTGAAAAAGAGAAACAGAAGCGGCGCAGTTCCAAGTGAAGAAAAAATAAGTAAAATATTTCTGATAGCTATAAGGGGCTTCGAACCGGAAAGGAAGAAGCCAGCGTAGAATTAAGTTTGGGGCTCGGAAAACTTGATTATCAAAATAAAAGGAAAGGGTTAAGACTCTGTGCAGAAAGTGCCACTTTGTGGAGAAAAATTGGAGCTAAAGAAGTAAGAAACTATCTTGTTCCTTGTGGATTGGAGTTGCTACATTTTAAAGAGACGCAGGACTTATAGAAAGTGAAAGCTTGAATACACAAAGACGGATTGCCGGACTAATTGGTAATATTGATATAGATTTGGACCTGGGTTAGGATCATAGAAAATTTAAAGAAGAAGAAACAAGGAAAATTAAAATTTTGGTGGTCATCCAAAGTAAAAATGGAGTTTAAAAGTATGAAAGAACTGTTACAGGAAGTGACTGAACTAACTTGGCATGTTGCAGAAAATATGGGCATTCGGGTGCTGAATAAAGAAGAAGAAGCCGTGGAAAGGGTGGAGCCAGCGCAGGAGAAGCCATTTAAAAAGACAATTAATACAAAGATTAATACAAATAAAAGGGAAAGAAGGGTGGCTAAAAAACGGAACCTAAGAAAGTATCTAAAAAGGGGAACATTTATGAAATTAAGCATGCCAGAAAGGTTCAGAAGGAAAGGGAACAGAAAGGTAAAGAGAGAGAGAGGGATTCAAACTGGATTGAGAGGGGGAGAGCAGGATAATAGGGAGGAGAAGGGAGCCAGCACAAGCGAAAGCTATTTAAGAAGACAATTAACACAAAGATTAATACAAATAAAAGGGAAAGGGAGGATGGTCAAAAAATGAAACTTAAGAAGGTAATTAAAAAGGAACATTTATGAAACTAGGCATGTTAGAAAGGTCCAGAAGGATAGAGAGCAAAAGGTAAAGAGAGAGAGAGGATTCAAACTGGATAGAGAAGGGGGATAGCGGGATAAAAGAGAGGAGAAGGAACAAGAAACAAGAACAAAAGATAGAGAGATACGGGAATTACATAACAAAGAGAGAAACTTGTTTGCATAGAGACAATGGCTGACGTATTTAAAAGGGGTTCTGCATGAAGAAATGGTAATAAGAATCTATTGTAATTATAAAAGTGTAAACAATAGGGGTTTACTGACAATTTTACTGGTAAAAGGTCACATTTTTCATTTCTTATCCACAAAGAAAGCTAAATGATGATTAGATGAATTGAATTAATTGAAATGATGGTTAGAAAGTGTGCGTAAATGGGATTTGTCAATAACCAAGATTAGTTATTTTTATTATTATTTTGGAACCATAAATAAATTTTAGGGGGATATGTGTTGCAGAACCCAACCGATTAGAATATATATTGTAAGGGAGCTTTTTTCCATTTTCTTTTTCTTTTTTCTCATCTTTCGTTTTGAAGGAATGACTATGATTATGTTACTATATTAACCACTGAGGTGTCACTTTCAAAGTAGTAAAAGGGGTGCAAGTCTAGGTTTCTTTTTTTCATTCTTTTTAGTGTTAACTGGAAAAAGATTGTACTGGAGTTTAAGATGTGTGAGATTGTCAGGCTGGCAGTTTAAGATTGTCAGGCTAGCAGTTTAGCAATAGTGATTCAGCAATAGCAAGCATGAGAATAGGGATGTGGTTTTATCTGCTACATGTTATAATAATATTATGCTTGCTTAAGCACAAGATGAATTTGTTTTTACCTTCATGTGACTAATTGTGTAAGATGTAGGAAGGAGCTAATAAAAGAGTGGTCTCAACATGAAGTGGGGTCACTCATCCCGAGAACCTGGTCTCTGCTTATTTATTTCATGAGTGTCCGCATCGCTACAAGTGGTGACCCGACGTGATCTGATTACGGTCAGGTACGTATCCCTCTTCTATATTGCTCACCGGAAGGTATATGAGCTCTCATCAGTTCTGCTGGTCAGAACTGGTCACAGTGCAGTATGGGAGGAAAACTCTCTAGGGTGCAGGAACAGCATATCCAGGAATTAGAGAAGTTAGCGGACTCTGTTAAAAGTGTTGGGATTAAGATCCACAGAAATGACATTAGAAAGTTACTAATATATCTATGGCAACAATTCCCAAGCTACCCCGAGGCAGGTAGTCTTCAGGTATCAACATGGAAGAAAATTGGGAAAGCCATGCATCAAGCGCCCAGGGCTCCAGCAGAGCAGTTGGTGGCGTGGAGAAAATTGATGGAGATTTTAATTACACATGAAAATCCTATGGAATTGACATCTTTAATAGGGAAGAGTTACCCCCATATTCTCCTCAAGTAGTTCAGCCAAAGGAGGAGAGTAAATCACGGTGTGGTGGGCTGCCTCAGTCATTAGATCACCCATCAGCACCAGAGTTTCCCCCCCCGCCCACTGAACATCAACTCCGACAAATGGAAGAATTGGGGAAAGGGATTAGCATCGCCATCCAGCAAACTATCTTGGAAGGGTTAGAAAAGGGAGAGTTTGGGTTAGAAGATGTGGAAGGATTGGAAGCGTTCCCTGTTCAAGTACACATGGATGCACAACTGAATCCTCAAAGGATTTGGAAGCCGGTCCCTTTGAGTGCATTAAAACAGATAAAACAGGCAACTGCCGATTATGGCATACATAGTCATTATACCAAGGCTTTGTTAGAAGCTTTGGGATTGGGGAATCTTATGATACCCGCAGATTGGAAGGCTTTATTTAAAATGCTACTTACTCCCTCCCAATATGTAGTATTTGACTTTCACTATAAGCAACAAGCCTTGCCAGAGGGACAGCACAAATTATTCCAGATCAAATCTATGGGTCAGGGCAATTCACTGCAGTAGATCAACAGAAAGATTTGCCTGAAGAAGCTTATCCAATTATTATTTTGGCCGTCTTTGCGGCATTAAGTAAAGTGGAAGGAAAAGAAGGAGGAAAGAGTTTTGCTAACATCAAGCAACAAAATGGGGAAAATTATGGGACTTTTATTGATAGGTTAAAACTAGCCATTGAGCGACAAATTAATAACCCACAAGCCCAAGAGGAGTTGCTTTTGAAACTAGCAGTTGAAAATGCAAATGTGGACTGTGGCGACTGTTAACACCATTGGTGGCATCCGGGTCAGCATTAGATTTAGCTCAACTTCTAGAGGCAGCTGCGAAAGCAGGTAGTAATGTTTACAATATGGAGTGTATGGCAACAGCGCTTAGGGATGGAAACAAAAGACAGGCAATTGCTTTAATTGTGGCAAGCCTGGGCATTTTAAAGCACAATGTAGAGCACCGGTGGTGGTGCCAAAGCAAAAATGGGGGCAAGGATCGACAACCAAGCCTAAACAACCTTGTCCTAAATGCAAAAAGGGGTTCCATTGGGCTAACCAATGTAGATCAGCAGGAAAGCAAGGCTTCCAGAAAGGAAAAAACTAGAAAAGGGGGAGTTGATAGGGCCCCCGAACAATCCGAACAGAATGGTGTGATTTGGGAAAATATCCGAACCTTATCCAGATTCGGACTTTGCAGTAACCGGTCCGTTTCATATTAATGACCCTCAAGCTCGTCCGGCAACTCAAGGTTCAGCCGGAATTGATTTACCTTTAGCAGGAAATTATAATTTAGATTTGCCAGGAGTAGTACAAATTTGTGATACACAGTTACAAGGACCGTTACCGGAAGGTACTGTGGGGTTGGTCCTTCCTCGATCGTCCACATCTAAACGAGGGATTCAAATTATTCCAGGAGTTATAGATTCAGATTATGAGGGTATTGTAAAGATACAAGTTATATCAAATGTTATACAACAAGTAGTTAAAGGAGAGAAATTGGCTCAACTAATTCTGCTTCCTTATAGGAAGACCATAAAAGGCCAGGGAAAGATCAGAGGTAGCGGCGGTTTTGGATCTACAGATCCCTCTTCCCAAGAAACCTTTAATCAGCAGGTATTGTTACTTACTAAACAGATAGTGGAGGAGAAACCCTGTGCTACTTTTATTCTTAATGGGAAATCCATCACAGGACTTTTAGATACTGGGGCAGATGTGTCAGTTATTTCTGAAAAGGATTGGCCATCGGCATGGGAAACAATTCACAGGGCAGCGGTGAGAGGAATTGGTGGGATACAGCATGCCAGGATGAGCAAGGAATGGATCACAGTCCATAGCAAAGGAAGTTTGAAAGTTGCTTATATTCAGCCTGTAATTACTCAGTTGCATTGTAATCTGTGGGGCAGGGATCTGTTGTCGCAGCTTAACACAAGATTAATAGTAGAAGATTAGAAATGGTACTCTTAAAATTGACTTTATATCATGAGAAACCCATATGGGTGGATCAATGGCACTTACCCGGGAGAAACTGAATTCGCTAAACATATTGGTGAAGGAACAATTGGAACTTGGTCATATAGAACCATCTACTAGCCCATATAATAGCCCTGTATTTGTGATAAAAAGAAAAGTGGAGCTGGGAGGTTCCTTACTGATTTGAGAAAAGTGAATGAGGTTATTATGCCTATGGGGCCCCTACAATGCGGATTACCAAATCCGAATTTGATACCAGAGAATTACGATTTATTAATTATAGATTTAAAAGACTGTTTTTTCTATTCCATTACACCCCAAGATAGGAAGTTATTTGCATTCACAGTTCCTGTTGTGAATAACCAGGCACCTACTTCTCGTTTTCAATGGAAAGTCCTGCCTCAAGGCATGTTGAATAGTCCTACAATATGTCAGAAATTTGTTGACAATGCTTTACAACCATTTAGAAATTTGCATCCGGGATGGTTAGTTTACCATTACATGGATGACATCTTAGTTGCTGCTCCGGTCCAAAAGGAACGGTGCACAACAATTAAAAGAGTTATCAACCATATTAACAAATGCTGGACTAAAAATAGCTCCTGATAAGGTGCAATTCACAGCTCCTTGGAAGTATTTGGGGTTTAAAATGACACAAGCAATGATAATACCAGTCATGGCGAGAGCAAATTTAGGATCATCTCCGACGCTATTGCAATTACAAACCTGGCTTGGTAATATTAATTGGACGAGGCCGTATACTAAATTGACCACAGAGGAACTGAAACCCTTATTTGAAGGGCTAAAGGGAGGGTAGAGCCTACAGACATAATTTTATTAACTAAACAGCAGCAAGAGGTAGTGAAATTAGTGGAAGAACGTTTTCAATATCATTGGACTAATAAGTGTGCAGAGAATGTTCCTGTAGTATTGGAAATTCTGACAGGGCGACTACCCACAGCAGTGTTGGCCCAGGAGACTGCTCCGTGCAATTTTGGAATGGATACATCTAAGACACACCCGGAAATCTGTGTTGTCTCAAGGAGAGGCTTACAAGGCAATAATAAAAGGGAAGAAATAGATGTCTTTGCTTAACAGGACTAGATCCGGGAAAAATTATAGTTCCAATGAGTTTGCAGGATTGGGAATGGTTGCTGGGAGTAATGAACACTTGCAGTTAGCCATGGAGAATTACGTAGGCAAAGTGGTATATCATGGTCTTAAAGATCCAAGATTACAGATGATAGTTAACTCAGTACTTCAAATTGTCCCATGCCAACAATTAACTCCCATTCCTGAGGCCCTAACGGTGTTTGCAGATGGGGAAGGACATATGGCTTGTGTTTGGCGGGAGGCAGATGGTTGGAAAACAAAAATCACGGGGCCTCAGCAGTCTGCTCAGCGTGCTGAATTAGCAGCAACAATTGAGGCTTTCAAGTATCATCAGAACCGGAGATGAATTTAATAGTAGATAGCCAATATGTATATAAGCTTTGTCATATGTTAAGAAATGCATATTTGTCCCCTTCTATTACTCCAGATTTGTCATGCCTATTTTTAGCTTTGCAAAAGTTGTTAGAGGATCGAAAGTATAGGTATTTTATTGGTCATATGAGAAGTCATCAATCTTTTCCTGGTGCTCTAGGGGAGGGAATAGGAGAGCTGATGAAGCAGCATCAGGTTACCATGTTCATTTTGCTACTGCATGGGACAGTCATGATTTTTATCATCAAAATGCAAAAGCTTTAATGAAACAATTTGGGCTCTCTGCTACAGAGGCCGGGGCTGTCATCCAATCATGTCCTACCTGCAGCCAAATGGTAACCACAGGGGGATTGCCTGGGGTTAATCCGAGAGGGCTTGTTCGTAATCAAATTTGGCAAATGGATGTTACTCAATATGCATCCTTCAGTCCCTATAAGTATCTTCATGTATCCATTGACACCTATTCGATTTTTATGGCTACTCCTCAACGAGAAGCTACAAACATGTCATTAATCACTGCATAAAAACTTTTGCATATATGGGAAAACCAGTGGAAATAAAAACGGACAATGCACCAGCATATTGCTCATCAGCATTTTCAGAATTTTGCAAAAATGGGATATCGCTCATAAATTTGGGATCCCTTACAACTCTCAGGGTCAAGCAATTGTGGAACGAGCGAACAGATCCTTAAAAGCAAAATTGGATAAAATAAAAAAGGGGGAAAACCCTCTGGGTCTTCCAAATATACAAAATTGGTTAAATAAAGCTTTTGTATTAAATTGGATGGATCAAACCGAGGGGAGGCGTTATCGGCGGGCGCCATTTTCTCTTCTCTCCTATGCAGAACCTAAATTGGCAGAATCGGCAAAACCCAGAGTGTGGATAAGAGAATTACCGGACAAACAGTGGAAGGGTCCTTTTCGGCTCTTGACTTGGGGAAGAGGCTACGCAGCAGTGGAGAAGGATGGGTCTCCATTATGGGTTCCTGGTCGGTGTGTGCGTCCTTATGTATGTCATGACGGAGGAGAAAAGGAAGCCAGAAATAAGTTCTGAAAACAATCCGGATATGGGGTTTGGGAAAAGAATACTTTAATGAAAGATATGGCTGACGTTGCAACATTGCTGAATAAAACTAAGTGCTGGGTCTGTATGCATATGCCCACTACTGGGAGTTCTGGATTGGTGTTTGCAGGTGTTCCTTTAACCAGAAAACAAATAGCAGAACATCCCGGGAGTTTTCCGGGGACTTTTCAAGCTTGCTGACTGATAAAAGAATAAACCCATTTTGGCACTCAGTCACCGACTGCAAATGGAAGCGGAGATTTGTTTTGAAATTACCAACCAGACAGGCAACGGAACTTTTCTTGGACGTTATCCACACTGCAAACAAACTATAGTCATAGATGCAAAAATCTTACTTGGAGTGGGAAAAATGAGCAGGGTAATGATGTGGAATTTGGTTGGGATAGCATGGACTCAGAATATCAATGTAAAGCTGCAATTTTAATTGTACTGGATTGTGAATGTATACAGCATAACCTGACCTGTACAAAGGGTGATATAATCACAGGAACAAAACAACATCCTGTAGGCTGACAACAGGGAAGTTTCTTAATGCACACATGTGCCAGGTAATAGGAATGATAATCACACAGGCTAATGCTACATGGGCGGTGAACAAATTATTGCCTTTGTATTTAGGAGAAGTGTGGTGGCTATGTGGACATAAGCATACCCTGAGATCCCTGGAGGGTGGTTTGGGACATGTGCTTTAGGATGGGTTTCACCGGCAGTTTGGGTGAATCAGAGTTTGCCTAAGGGATTACGACTGCGTAACAAGAGAGAAGTTCCATCTTTGGACTCGGGTTAACTCTGGGAGGGAGTTGGTCTACTCAGTTAGCTAGAGGATTACAACCTAATTTAGGGGCAGCCATGAATTACCGGGATCTACATAAACTTAACAATTGGACAACTCATATGTTCAATTTTACAATAAAACCCTTAAGGCCATCAATCAAGAAATGCAGGAGATTAGAACAGTCGTACTGCAAAATAGATATGCTTTGGATTATCTTTTGGCCGCTAAAGGAGGGGTTTGTGCATTGCTAGGTGCTATGTGTTGTACTTATATCCATGACAACGGCCCCAATATCACTCATACTATTCAGCATATGGAGGATATGATAAAACATAATCCGCTGGTGTCGGAGGAAAATGCTATGGACATATGGGGAGCCTTGTGGTCATGGCTACCTGGCGGGTGGATGGCAGGATTTGTAAAAATATTGATCCTAGTGGCTGGATTGTTAGTGGGGGTATGTTGTTGCCTGCAATGTTTTCCAAATTTAATCAGTATGGTAGCTACTTGTTTAAAGAAAAGTTTAAAGAAATCGGCTTTGCAGAAAAACTTTACCAAGATATCAATATGTCCGAGGATGTTTATGTGGAACCCGTAAAGCATTGCAAGTCAGTGAGGAGAAAGACAGATGGTCCACAGTGGTGCTGGAGGAAAATGAAGAATATTTAGATTTAACCGTTCTGCAG
Source organism: Naja naja (assembly GCA_009733165.1). Lineage (NCBI taxonomy): Eukaryota > Metazoa > Chordata > Lepidosauria > Squamata > Elapidae > Naja > Naja naja. Next base: position 5,297 of record SOZL01000486.1, on the reverse strand, counting down.
TAATAAATAAAAAGGGGAGATGTGGGAAAAAGATTGTCAGGCTGGCAGTTTAAGATTGTCAGGCTAGCAGTTTAGCAATAGTGATTCAGCAATAGCAAGCATGAGAATAGGGATGTGGTTTTATCTGCTACATGTTATAATAATATTATGCTTGCTTAAGCACAAGATGAATTTGTTTTTACCTTCATGTGACTAATTGTGTAAGATGTAGGAAGGAGCTAATAAAAGAGTGGTCTCAAAATGAAGTGGGGTCACTCATCCCGAGAACCTGGTCTCTGCTTATTTATTTCATGAGTGTCGGCATCGCTACAGAATGTCATTGGTTTAGTTTGAACTGTTCTTGTAAAATGTCAGAAATGATTGGTTTAAAAGCGGAAAATCCTGCACTCTGATTGGCAACTGCGGGCAGCAGCCGCAGTCCAGCCAAATTGGGTCTGTTATGAGCTGTAGTCACTAATAAACTCTTCACTGAAGCACTCTGCGTCTGACTCTTCATGCAAACTTAACACTGGCGATGAAGGTGGGATCCTTCCTGAAGAGAAGACGAGCGGAAAACAAGCTGAGAGAGATGGCTGCGCTGAACAACCCCCAGCCCCATTCGATCCGACGGCAGAAGACTGGGACTATACGCAGATCGCTTCCAAATGTATTTGGAGGGAAACGATCTCGACGACATTTTCCGAAGCGGAAGAGGGTGGTCTTTCACGCACTGCGTCCGGCAGTTTTCAAGATGGCGAAGGCATTAGCGGGAGCTGCAGACATGAAGGTAATGGAATGGCCTGATTTAGAAAAGCTTTTAAGAGCCCATTAGCCCCACAAGTATCGTGCCTCATTAAGACACGAGTTTTACCGTCGGGATCAAGGGAAAGCAAAAATGTTAACGACTTCGTGGCAAGTTTAAGAGACATTGGGGTGCATGTGAGTTTAACAACTTGAAAGAGGCCATGCGCGATCGATTTGTTCTAGGCCTTAAAGACAAGGTGCTTCAGAGCAAATTATTATTAAAACCTAAGATCACGCTTGAAGGAAGCCATAGAAGAGGCCTCCTCAGCAGAAGCCACCAAGTCCTCAGCAGCAGCCATGAAAAAAATTAACAAGGCCTCAAGCCATCCTGATGTGGAAAACTCCACAACAACTCATTGAAAGCAAATAGATTCTGAGTCAGACTGTAGTGAGGTGGAGGAAGGAATTTATAGACTCAGAATGGAGAGGAAAAAGAAAGACCTGGGAAGAAAGAGGCAAGATTTTACTGCAGAGGTTGTGGGGAAGCCACCCCGCACTGAATGCAAGTTTCTTGATACCATCTGCCTCCGTTGTGAAAAAAAGAGGTCACCTAGCAAGAGTCTGCAAATCATCCAGAACTCCACCCCACAGAAGAAAGTTTCCTGACAAAGAATTCAAGCCTAACAACTTCAGTGAGAAAATGGGCGCAACACAGAAGCAAATGGGAAGAATGAAACTCATCAAACAGTCACCATTGGTCATTCTTCACCCTTAAGAAGCAGAAAAGTACATGTGAAGGTACTAATTGAAGGAAGGCCTTGCCAAATGGAAGTGGACTCAGGCTCCTATTTATCTATGGTGTCATGGGACACTATTCACAGACTACTCCCAAACATTCAGAAGAAACATTTCCAGAAGCAAGCACTGACTCTTAAAGACTACCAAGGGAACAAGATTCCAGTAGTTGGAACAAGAGAATTCAACGTGAAGTTCAAAGGCCACACCAAGCGTTTGCCCCTGACCATCGTGGACAAGGATCGCCAAGCTTGCTGGGACTTGAGTGGTTCAATCCATTAGGCATCGAGGTGACTGGCATCAATCACGTGAGCAACACTGAATGGGAGGAGGCCTTGAAGTCTGAGTTTCCAGAGGTCTTCAGCGAGATTGGGCAAGTATATGGGGACCCCTATCACTTTCAACCTAGATCCCAAGGTGCCCCAATTCTTAAAGCCCAGAAGGGTCCCATTTGCCTTAAAGGAAAAATTGATGCACAATTAGATAAACTAATAGCTCAAGGAGTTTTAGAGCCCACTGACCACTCCAGATGGGACACCCATAGTCACACCAGTCACACCACTGAATACTCAGTGGATTTTTTAGAGCCCACTGACACTCCAGATGGACATCCATAGTCACACCAGTCAAGACTGATGGGTCAGTAAGAACCTGTGGAGACTATAAGGATGATTGAACCATGCGCTTCAACAGACATATCCAGTTCCAGGATGCATCAATATTACATTCACTTGGCAGGGGTACCGCTTGCCAAATTGGATCTGGCCCAGGCATATCAACAACTAACAGTTGATGATGCCACTGCAGAGGCCCAAACCATTGTGACTCATAGATGCCTTCAAATGCTCTTTTGATCCTGCTCTAAGATCCAGCTGTCTACAACACATTGTAGGTTCGAACTCACCAGGCTCAGGTTGACCAGCCTTCCATCCTCGGGTAGGTAAATTGAGACCCAAGATTGTTGGGGGGCAATTAGCTGACTTGTAAAATGCCGCTTAGTAATAAGCAGGCATATACAATGGAATGAAGGCTATTGCTGAGCACACTGGGTTGTATCCTGGGAATTGTAAGTCAGCCTCCCTGAGCCTTCGGAGAAGGGCGGCCTATAAATGTAATTAAAAAAAAAAGTAAAAGGTTACAGTTTGGAGTAAGCGTGGCACCAGGCATCTTCCAAAGCCTTATGGAAAGGATGCCCAAGGACTGCCAGGGGTAGTGCCTACTTGATGATGTGTTAATCTCTGCTGAAAATGACACTAATTACAAGAGAGACTCAGAGAAGTCCTTACCAGATTCAAGAAAGCGGGTTAAAAGTCAAGGAAGAAAAATGCACTCAGAACTGACAAGGTTGAGTTCTTGGGCTACATGATTGACAAGCATGGCATCCAGCCTACAGATGCCAAGCAATCAAAGAAGCCCCTAGACCAAAATGCAAAACAGATTTGCAAGCCTTCCTGGACTTATTAACTTTTATCACATGTTCCTACCTCAGAAGGCAACCATTGCAGAACCATTACACAGACTACTGGACAAAAAATCTGTTTGGGTCTGGGGCAGTAAGGAACAATCAGCATTTAACAATATTAAAAGACTAATCACGTCTGATGCTGTACTGATACAGTTCTCTGAGAATTTGCCTGTTGTACTGACTTGTGATGCATCCCCTTTTGGAGTGGGGGGGGTTTGAGCCACAGGCTTCCCAGTGGGAGGGAAGCCCCTATTGCATTTTACTCTGCACTTTGACCAAAGCAGAGAGGAATTACAGCCAATTGGACAAGGAAGCATTGGCAATTGTTGCAGCTGTCAAGAAATTCCATGAGTATCTATATGGGAGAACATTTACCATTGTCACAGATCACAAACCTTTGTTAGGCATTGTGGCAGGAGACAAACCTACACCCACTATCCTGTCACCAAGAATGCTGAGGTGGACTGAATTTCTTGCTGCTTATTCATACAAGCTCATCCACAAGCCTGGCAAAGACATTGGCCATGCTGATGCCTTGAGTCGCTGCCCACTTCCTTTCACACTGAGGACTTTGAACCTGAGGCACACACCTTTTTCCTAGAAACTGTTGCCAAGCTTCCAGTACACGCTGCTGAAATTGCCAGAGAGACTGCCAAAGACACTTTATTGGCTCCTGTTATAGGCTGGATTAAGAAAGGTTGGCCTTTTCAAGATCTACCTCACCTTGCCCAACCTTTTAAATCCAGGCAAACTGAATTATCTGTATTAAGAGGATGTATTTTGTGGGGTAACAGGGTGGTTATTCCTGCAAAACTGCAAAAAGAGGTTTTGGAAATGTTACATGAGGGTCATCCAGGTATTGTAAGGATGAAGGGATTGGCCAGGAGTTATGTATGGTGGCCAGGTATTGACAAAATGGTTGAAAACTGGGTTGCATCTTGTCCCAACTGTCAGGTAGTCAGGCCTGCCCCACCTCCCCCACACAGGAATGGGAATGTCCTAGGGGCCCATGGTCTAGGATTCACATTGATTTCGCTGGCCCTACCAGAGGGCACACCTTCCTTATTATAGTAGATGCATATTCCAAATGGCTAGAGGTCATCCCTATGGCATCCACCACAACTGATGCTGTCATCAAGCAGCTTAAAAGCTTTTGTAACCCACGGGTTACCTGATGTTCTTGTCTCTGACAATGGCCCTCAATTTACATCCAACCTTTTGAATCCTATCTAGCACAACAGGGTATCAGACATGCCCTGACTGCCCCTGGGCACCCCCTTAACGGCCGGGCTGAACGCATGGTATGTTTTACCAAGGAAAAGCTTCAGCAATTGGGTCCTGGGGACATCACTGAGAAAGTTGAAAACTTCTTAGTGTTCAGCACATCACTCCTAACCCATCAACTAACTTATCCCCAGCAGAGTTGTTGATGGGTAGGAAACTTAGGTCTCCCCTTGACCGCCTTCATCCCACTTACGCACCCAAGCACCACCAGATTCCACTAGCAAAGTTGCACGTTCAGTGTGGGTGATTCTGTTTATGCTAAGAACCTTATGGGTGAACCTTCATGGATTCCTGCTGAAATAACTCAAATCACAGGCCCTCATTCAGGGTACAGAGGATGTCAGCTAGATCCAGATTACCTCAGGAACATCCAATTGTTCCTCTCTAGTTCCCATACCTAATGCCTTTTCTAGGGGAGGGGAGGAGCATGAGGATAATCAGCAAGCAAGAATCAACCCCATGTAACTGAGCCATTATGACAGGAACCATCCCAAAACCTGTCACAATGCCAAAATCCATCCTTACAAGTGGAAGATTGCACATCACTACCTGACTTGGGTGCTGACATTGGGTTGGAGATGGGTTGGGAGGAGAGACCAGATTGTAACAATCAAACAGGGTCTTCTTTCACTGGAAGCCCAGTAGGGAAATGTCAACAGACACATTTCCTCTCTCACTGGGTGAGAACATTAAAACTTCTGAACCACGAAGGTCTCAACGTACGTAAGAGCCCCACCTATTTAAAAGAATACATTAGATAGGTTGGGGTTTGAGTATGGACTGAACCTAGTGGGAGGGGTGTTATGTATGCAGGTTTGAATGTCATTGGTTTAGTTTGAACTGTTCTTGTAAAATGTCAGAAATGATTGGTTTAAAAGTGCGGGAAAATCCTGCACTCTGATTGGCTGGCAACTGCGGCTGCTGGCTATAAGTAGCAGCAGCCCAGCCAAATCGGTCTGTTATGAGCTGTAGTCACTAATAAACTCTTCACTGAAGCACTCAGCGTCTGACTCTTCATGCAAACTTAACA
>SOZL01000485.1:0-14583 GCA_009733165.1 Naja naja | reverse complement strand
GCGTGGGAGGGCCAGAGATTGAGCTGGACCACACCCACCAGTATAAAAGTGGGTGTGCCTACGCTGCAGACTCTGTTCGTGACAAAGTGTAATCTGCATCGGAAGCTTCCGTCTGTGTGCTTGATTTTTGGACTCTGAAAGGAAAGCAATTCTCTGGGATTATACATTCCTTCAGTTTGGCATTGAGAACTTGGGTGACTGCCAACGCTCTTGTCGAGAGATAACGGGATTTTAGCGACAGGCCAGCGTGACTCCTCTGCGTGAGATAGCTCCCTTGCCTTCAAAGAAGGGAAGGTGAAACAAACAGAGCCAGTGTGACTTTTCTGTGTTGGCTAACGTACCTTAGCTACTGGGGAAGTGAAGGTGAGACAGAACAGATAGATATGGGTGGATCATGGATGGAGGGATGGATAGATAGACATGGATGGATGAGTGAAGCCCTCTGATCTTCCAAGAGAGCTTTTCCTCTTTGTAGGGTGTTGGCCATCATCTGGAACATACAGGCCTTTTTTGGAGCAGAGCTGGTAAGCCACCGTTGCAGAATTTGGACTCTTCTGCACTTTCCTGCAACAATCTGAGTAGCCAGAGCAACATCCCAACTCCCTTCCCAGGAAGCCCTCCCAAAATGCCTGAGCCCAACCTTCTCGGAGAGACTTTCATCGTGTCCCCCATCCAGGAACGAAAGCTGGGATATTGCAGGTTTCCTTACCGATTTTCAGCGTGTGGATGGTGGGAACCGCAAGGGTTGACATCTTCACATCACTCTCGTGCCTGAAAGACAGGGAGAACATATCAATCAGAATAGAGCTGGAAGGGACTTTGGAGGTCTTTTAGTCCAACCCAACTGCTGAAGAAGGACACTACCAATTTCAGACAAGTGGCTCAGGGGTGGGATTCTACAGGTTCGCACCTATTCGCTAGAACCGGTTGTTAACATTCTAAGCAGTTCGGAGAACCGGTTGTTAGAAGAAATTACTGGCCTAATCCTGTAAGGAAGGCAGGAAGGCATTCTGGTGTTGCTTACAGAAACCCTCTCCGTTAACCCTATTACATTCTTGGCAGGACTAGACTTCCTGTCTCAGGAGCGTCTCTGGAGTGTTTCTTTCCCCTCCTTTGCTGGTACTTTGCTTGTGTGGAGTGACCATTCAAAGTTACAATGGCACTGAAAAAAGTGACTTATGACCCTTTTTCACACTTCGACTATTGCAGCATCCCCACAGTCATGAAAGGCCAGGCGAGGAGATGCATGCCTCGATGTGAGTGATATTGGTTAGCCGCAGCCAATAACATGACCACCAAGCCACGCCCACCAACTAAGCCATGCCCACAGAACCAGTTGTTAAAAAATTTGAATTCCAAAAAGGAGGAAGAAAAAAGGAATGAAGGCCAATAACAAAAAATAAAAATAAAAATTAGTGTTATAAAAGGGAGAACAATCCTGTTTAACAAGAAAAAAGGGAAAGAAATAGTAAGAGGAAGAAAAAAGAGGGGTTCAATTATGTATCAATAATTTTTTTTAAAATTACATTTATATGCCGCCCTTCTCTGAAGACTCAGAACTTACAATTTTGGGATACAACCCAGTGTGCTCAGCAATAGCCTTCATTCCATTGTATATGCCTGCTTATTACTAAGTGGCATTTTTACAAGGTCAGCTAATTGCTAACAATCTTGGGTCCTCAATTTACCTACCCCGAGAGGATGGAAGGCTGAGTCAACCTTGAGCCTGGTGGGATTCGAGCCTACAGCAGTTGTAGGCAGCTGGAACTTAAGTGCAGGCAATTAACAGCCTGAGCCACCAAGGCCCTTAATATATCAATATATTAATATATTAATATATCAATAATTTGAAAAAAAAGTAAAAATTTGAAAACTAAGAAAAGAATGTATAAATAAAAAACTTGAATTTAAAAAGGAAAAAAGGGAAAGAAAAAAGAAAGGGTCCAATAATTGACCGTCTTGTTTCCAATGTACAAAGTGAAAAACCAACTCTCAAAAGAAAAAAGGCTGAAAATTGAAAAATAGGAAGATATCAATAAAAAATAAAAATGAAAATAGTAAAGTGTAAAATATCCTTTAAGAATAACAAAATATATTTTTAGGGGCTTCAATTATGAAAAATTAAATTCCAAACAGTAAAAAGCCTTGGCAGGAAGCAATATCACTCTTTATTCCATTGCCACTATGCAAAATCCAGAGCTTAACAAGTGAAAGAGGAAAGATAGCAGCTCCTCTGTTTTTGCCTCTCGAAGAAATCCCGTTCTTTTATTTTAAAACTCTCCAAGGTCGCTTTACTCTTCGATTCCAAACTGCAGGCTCAAAGATATTCCAACAGTCCTTGCAAATGTATATGGTTGTATAAGATAGCGAGCCTCTAGGTAGCAATATTGTATCTCTCAGCCAACTTTCACTTGCCGGATGGCTCCCAAAATATATCACTTCCTGTCTCATTCAAAACAAGAAGGACAGAAAAAAAGCCTCAGCAGCCATTTCTTATATGCAAAAAATGAAAAGTAACCAAGTCAAAATAGCCAAATTACATTAGAGCCCCCAGTGCCAAACAAAAAGAAAAAGAGAAAGGAGACAAAGTTCAAAAAATATAAAAGGTATTCAAAAACTCCCAAGAAGAAAAAGTGGAGGGGAAAGTCTTTAAAGCCATAAAAAGAAAGAAGAAACAAAACTCTTTACTTTCAAGCCCGATTCTCTTCCGCCACCTATTCCACCTCACACTCAATTTCACACCATTAGAATTACTAGGGTGTTCCCAAAGGGTTAACAACAAAATTATCTCACCGACCAACAAATTTCTTCCAATCTCATTCCTCCGGAGCTGTCACAGCTTCTTCAGCCCGATGGCTGCCTCAGTGCATTTCGGGTAAAGGGGCTGTCCTGGATCAACCAGGGACTTTGCGACGTCCCTGGGATCAACAGAAAGCGCCCCCAACTTTCACCAACCCTACGAGTCGGTTTAGATCCCGGGGGACCTTCCCGAAGCGGCAGTATCGGGGGTGATCTCAGGAGTCAAGATCACCTCCGTCTCGTGGCGACATCAGCTCCGCCCATCTCGCCAATACAGTTTTTTCTTGTTTTCCTTTTGCCTCATTATTTACTTTTGGGACTTTAAATTGTGACTAATAAAACAGTTAAGTTGAAGGCATTGCCGGACTTTAATTCACGTTTTGGGTTTGGGGTTATTTTGAGACTACGGGTCATCACAGTTCACTATCACAGACCTACAACTTCTGGTGGCAGCCTGTTCCACTGGTTAATTGTCCTCACTCTCTGGAAGTTTGTTAAGCATTGTTAAGCAAGTTTTCCTCCATGTTACCACTTTTCTTATATATTTCTTATTTATTTATTAATTTGACTTGTATGCCGCCCCTCTCCTGAACGGACTCGGGGCAGCTCACAGTTAAAAACCAACACAATAAATAATTACCTAAAATAGAATTAAACCAACAAGCCAAATTACTAAAACAAATTATAAAACAAACCCCCTCCCCCCCAAGAGGAGTCAGCACAGCGCAGCCTGCTCAAATAGCCAAGTTTTCAGGTCGTGGTGGAAGGCACGGAGGTCAGGGCCCAGGCGGAGTCCCAGAGGTAGTTGATTCCATAGGGCAGGAGCCGCCACAGAGTAGACCCTCCCCCGCGTCACCACCAAGCGACATTGAGTTGCAGACGGCATGCCGAGGAGTCCCTGCCTGTGCTCGTGCACAGGCGGTTGGTATTCGATGCGGCAGTAGACGTTCCCATAGATAGCCCAGACCCATGTCTCGTAGGACTTTGAATGTCAATGCCAAAACCTTGAATCTCATTCGGAGGGCAACCAGCAACCAATGCAGGCCATGCAGGAGGGGTGTAACATGGGAGAACAGGAAGCTCCCATCACAACCCAGCGGCAGCATTTGCACCAGCTGAAGCCTCCGGATGGTATGCAAGGGCAGTCCTAGATAGAGAGCGTTGCAGTAGTTGAGCCGCGAGGTGACAAGTGCCTGAGTGACCGTGCGGGGCATCTCGGTCCAGATATGGGCATAACTGGCGAACCAGCCAGATCTGGGCAAAGGCCCCCTGGCCCGGCTCCCACCTGCTCCTCCAACCTGAGCCGTGAGTCAGGAGGACCCCCAGATTCCGTGCCCTGTCCACAGGGGGCACACCTCTCCCCATGACCAAAGATGGAATCTCCTGACTGGGTTGAGATGTCTGTATGCACAGCCACTCTGTCTTAGCCAGATTGAGCGAAGCATGTTACTGTCCATCCAGATCCGTGCAGCATCCAAACAGCGGGACATCACGGAGAGGGCATCACTGATGTGGCCTGGGGTGGAGATGTATAACTGCGTATCATCAGCATACTGATGATACTTCACTAAAGCATGGATGATCTCACCCAGCAGTTTCATATAGATGTTGAACAGGAGGCGAGAGGACAGACCCTGAGGGACCCCACAAGTGAGAGCCCTTGGAGTGGACCTCTGCCCCCTGCCAACAGCACGATTGCGAGCATCCGAGGAAGGAGGCGAACCACTGCAACACAGTGCCTCCCACTCCCAACCCCTGAGGCATAATAAGATACCATGGTCGATGGTATGAAAGCTGCTGAGAGATCTAACAGGACCAGGACAGAGGAAAAACCCCTGTCGAGCCCTCAGGAGATCATCCATCAGTGCGACCAATGCCGTCTCCGTGCTATACCCGGGTCAAAAGCCCGATTGGTATGGATCCAGGTAGTCCGCTTCCTCCAGAAAAAGCGGAAATTGCTGAGCCACCACACTCTCGACAACCTTCGCTAGGAAGCGAAGGTTGGAGACTGGACGAAAGTTGTTCAATTCGGCTGGGTCCAGGGCAGGCTTCTTCAGGAGAGGCCTCACCACCACCTCCTTCAAGGCAGCGGGAAAGGTACCCTCCTCCAGAGAAGTGTTGACCACTGCCCAGAGTCAGCCGCATGTCACCTCCCTGGAGGCATAGACCAACCAGGAAGGGCATGGGTCCAACAAACATGTGGTGGAACTCAGTCGCATAATCCTGTCCACTTCATCCTCAGAAACAGGATCGAACTCAGTCCAGATTACATTAGCTAGACCACTTGCGCCCTCGACATCAGACCACGGCAAATTGGAGTTCAAGCCCCCCCGAATCCAAGCGATCTTATCCTGCAGGAACTGACCAAATTCCTCAGCTCGACCCCGCAGGGGATCCGCCACAACCCCTGGATGGAGGAGGGAGCAGGCGACCCCAAACAGGGCAGCTGGGTGGTTTCCTGTGGATGCTATGAGAGCGGAGAAATAAACCCTTCTCGCCACTCTCACAGCTACCAGATAGGTCCTAATATAGGCTCTCCACTGGGCTCGGTCAGACTCGGAGCGGGTCGACTTCCACCTGCTCTCTAGACCCCTTCTCCATCACTTCATCTCCTGGAGCTCCTCGGTATACCAGGGAGCCACACGGGATCTGCGATGGGTAAGGGGATGCATGGGGACAACTCTGTCAAGAGCCCCCGGCGCCCGTTGCCAGCGCCAGGGTCTCAGCAGAGCTGTGGACCAGGGATGTAGGAAAAACCCCCAGTTCTGCCTGGAACCTCTTCAGGTCCATCAGGCGCCTGGGGCGGAACTACCTAAGAGGCTCCTCATCCCAGCAGTGTGGGGCAGCTTGTCGAAAAGCCAGCCATAGGAGATAATGATCTGACCATGGAACAGGGTAGATAATAAGATCACCACTCCCCAGATCATTATGCCACTGCTCCGAGACAAAAACCAGGTCGAGCATGTTGCCCCCCTCGTGAGTCGGGCCATCAATCACCTGAGTTAGATCCATGGCCGCCATGGAGGCCATGAATTCCTGGGCCAAAGCTGCCCCCTTAGAGAGGGCAAGTTGAAGTCACCCAGGACGATAAGTCCTGGGAACTCCACCGCCAAACCCGAGACAGCGTCAAGCAGCCCAGGCAGGACAGCTGCCACACAGCTGGGGGAAATGTATGTGAGCAGCAAGCCCATCTGACTCTCAGACCCGCATCTCAAAAGGAGGGCTTCACACCCGCCTATCTCTGGAACAGAGACCTCCCTTGGAATCAGGGCTTCTTGAATAACAACAGCCACCCCCCCACCCCTTCCCTGGGCTCGTGGCTGGTGCAACACCCAAAAACCTGGGGGGCATAGATCGACTAGAGGGACTCCCCCCTCTGGTCCCACCCAGGTCTCAGTGATACAGGCCAGATCCGTGGCCTCCTCCTCGATTACCTCACGGAGGAGGGTTGCCTTATTAGCCACGGACCTGGCATTAAAGTACACCAGCCAGAGTCCAGGGTCCCTAGATCCCGGGTCCCCAGGGCATTGGGAAGAGGCATCGGGGTCGGAGCACACCACCGCATAAAGACATCGTGCTCCCTTAACTGATCTGGCCCCGCCTCGTCATCGCCTGCTGAACCCAACCACCCTGGAAATCGTCACTCCCACCCTGTCCTCCGGGGCCCCACCAGCCCCCCCTGGAGCCCCCCCATGACCCTGATCTGGGCTGCGCTGAGTCCCCTCCTTGCCACCCCCCCTCCCTAACCCCCTTAAGAAGCGGTCTAAAAACCGAATCAACGAAGCTCCACTAGCCCTCTTATTGCCCCTCCCAAGACCCCAACCCTTCCCCGTGCTGTACCATCTCTCAGGGTTCCATAACCCATCCTTGAGATAGGCCATCGAGAGTCCAGGAGGCCAAACCCAGGAGAGAGCTCACTAAGGCCTGCAGCTCTGTCGAAGAATAGGTCCGGATCTTGTAGTGATGGAGTATCTGGGGGGATAGTTCGTGGTTGAAAGAAAAGTCCGGCCATTACAGATGTTAAAGATGTTAAAAATGGTAATAGCAGCACCCAATGGAGTCCAATTAACCTGCTACCAGGAGGTCCAAAGTCATATATCAAGACTGCCCTCTCACAAAAGTCCTGAGGGGACGATGGTACAATCCCATGCTTGGGCCTGCAGCCACCTCGCTCTCACCGCAGGGCTCTCTGAGAAGTCGATCAGGACAGGCGACACAAGCCAGGCCATATTAACGGGGAAAAGGCGTCCCCACCGTGCTGCCCTCTCACCACAGCAAATCGGCAGGGGATACCCAAAAACCCCAGGCCAGCATCCATCAGGTGAAGAGGAGGAAAGGGAGGCACAGTTCACAGTCCGTGACCAGGCAAAGATGTAACAGGCCAAAGAAAACAAGGCAAGAATAAGGGAGGCGGGGGAAGGGAGGGTGGGCAAAGCCTCTGGCCCATTGCCAAAAATGCCAGGAGGGACTGCTCACACACCAGTTGGTGGGATAGCTGGTAAAATTGATGGTACAAGGGGACCAAGACCGGCTGCAACCTCGGGCCAACACCGCCTTCACCTCTAGGCCCAATGAGGCCATTCGCCGATCCGCCATCCCTGTCCTCAGCTGTTGTCATCCACGCCCAGGTCGCCCAGTTCTTAATGGCGCTCTCACAGCTGCAGACAAGTTGCCGCTCCCACCGGTGTCCCTGCTGTTGCTGCTGCTGTTGCTCCCCACCATCACTGCTGCCACCAGCGACCTCGCAGACCCTCAGAATTAACAGGACCGCTGCGGGAAATGGGCACCAGGGCGAAAACTGAGTCATGGGCTGGTGCTGATGTCCTCCTCTGCGCCTGCACCGCCCTCTTCCTGGCAACGCTCCCAGCACTGAAGTCCTGCTGCTGCTGCCACTGGCGACCTCACCACTGCTCCCCGCTGTCCCTCGCCGTCACCGCCACCACCGGTGACCGCGGGTTCCCCAGGGCAAGCAGGACCGTGGCAAAAGTCAGGCACTGGGGCAAAGGCAATGCTCCCAGCAACAAAACCCTGTTGCCGCTGTCACCGGTGACCTCACCGCTGCTCCCCCGCCGTCCCCCGCCATCACCGCCACCACCGGTGACCGTGGGTTCCCCAGGGCAAGCAACAGGACAAAAGCCAGGCACTGGGGCAAGGCAATGCTCCCAGAAACCCTGTCGCGCTGTCACGGTGACCTCACCGCTGCTCCCCATATCCCGCCATCACCGCCGCCACGGTGACCGTGGAGTTCCCAGGGCAAAGCGGGACCATAGCGAGTCAGGCTAGGGTGAGGCAGCTACCGCCGCTCCACTGCTGTACCTCGTTCACGCCTCCTCTCTCTCCGGCTGCCAGCTGTCCTGCCTGCCAGCTGATCGGCTTTACGGCCAGAGCCCACTGCTCAGAAACAGGCAGGCTCGACCGCGCTGGGCACAGGCCCACCAGGTCTTCAAGTATCGAACCTGGGGTGGGGAACAACGCCTCCACACCTCCTCACGGACCACTTTAAACCACACCACCCCAGGATGCTACGGACGAGCAGCCATCTTTAGGGGCATGCGCAGAAGATTTGCCACCATTGTTATGTGAATCACCGCAATTGCTCAGTTACATGATTGTTAAGTGATTCTGGCTTTCTCTTTGACGTTGCTTGTCAGAAGGACACACAAAAAAAAATGGGGAATCACATCACCCTCGCAATAAATCTGGCTGGGGAATTCTGGGAGTTGAAGTCCAGGAATCTTTTGAGAGAAAAAAAAACCCACTGATTTTAAACACTGGGGGATTTTTGCATTTAAAGGGGAACGGAAAAGTTTGTTGGTTTGGTTTCTTATAAAAATCATGAAGAAAAATATCCTCAACGGACTGACCCTGAAGACCTGACTGCATGTGTGAAATGAAACAAGGTATTTAAATGCAACACTGTACATTTCAGCTGCCATCTGGCCTCTCGATCAGCTGCACCCCTGCTATTTTAATCTCCACAGTTGTCGTTTTAATTCCCCTCCCTCCCCTCTGCTTTGATATCTGTTTTTAGCTGCTTCTCCTATGGGAGGCCCCAGAATAGCTATTTACCACGACAAACACAATTCTGGAGATAATAATTGCACAAAAATATTTTGATTGTATCTATTGGTTACCTCCCTTGTCTATCATTTTTCCGTGCATGGAACAAGGGGCGGGGGAGGGCGGAAAATGGAATGTTTGTAGTGTATTTGTGTTGTTTTGCAAGCAGGGATTCCAAATGACTTCTTTGGTTGTCCTTGCAACAGTTCATTTAGTGACCGTTTAAAGCAGGAGGTGGGGGTGGGATTCTACTGGTTCGGACCGGTTCTACAGAACTGGTTATGATTCTGTGCAGTTCGGGGAACCAGCAAATCATGCCCCTGGCTGGCCCTGCCCCTCTCCACCCATCCCACCCCTCCCCTCCGTGCACAGTCAGTTCTTATCATGCATGCACAACATCGCATGCATGCCTGACATCGCTGACTGCATTCTCCCCTGCCCAGTCACTCCTTAAGGTATTTCTCTTTTTTCCCCCTCCCGATGATCAGCTGTTCCGATGATCAGCTGTGCCAGGATCCCCCTCGCTGTCTTACTGCTTTGCCCAGGAGGCTTCCCTGAGGCCCAGGAGACAAAAAGGGGCATGTAGGGGGAGGCAGGGGGGAACTGCAGGCCCCTCCCACGCTCCATTTTTGTTTTGCCTTCCTGGGTCCCAGGGAAGCCTTTTGGGAGCAAAAATGCCCCACCAGCAGGCTTCCCTAAGGCCCATGGGCTGCAAAAAGGAGGAGGAGGAGGAGGAGGAGGAGGAGGAGGAGGAGGAGGAGGAAGCACTTATGTTAAATGAAAATGTACAAATAAACTATTAAAAAGGAGGAGGAGGAGAATAAAAGAACTGGATTTCTTCGAGAGGCAAAAACAGAGGAGCTGCTATCTTTCCTCTTTCACTTGTTAAGCTCTGGATTTTGCATAGTGGCAATGGAATAAAGAGTGATATTGCTTCCTGCCAAGGCTTTTTATTGTTTGAATTTAATTTTTCATAATTGAAGCCCTAAAATATATTTTGTTATTCTTAAAGGATATTTTACTACTTTACTATTTTTCATTTTATTTTTTTTTATTGATATCTTCCTATTTTCAATTTTCAGCCTTTTCTTTTGAGAGTTGGTTTTTCACTTTGTACATTGGAAACAAGACAGTCAATTATTGGACCCTTTCTTTTTTCTTTCCCTTTTTTCCTTTTTAAATTCAAGTTTTTTATTTATACATTCTTTTCTTAGTTTTCAAATTTTTACTTTTTTTTCAAATTATTGATATATTATTGATACATAATTGAATTCCTCTTTTTTCTTCCTCTTACTATTTCTTTCCCTTTTTTCTTGTTAAACAGGATTGTTCCTCTCCCTTTTTATAACACTAATTTTTATTTTTATTTTTTGTTATTGGCCTTCATTCCTTTTTTCTTCCTCCTTTTTGGAATTGGTGCTGACAATTTCTGCAACAATGAGTAGAAGATCTTCAATTCCACAAGTAACGGTTCCCACAACAGAAGAGGCAATACAGAAGATTCTACAAGCAGTAGGTGAGATTGGAAAGAAGTTAGATAAGACAGATGAAAATATAAGGGCTTTACAGCAAACAATGGAGAAATATGTGAAGGATGAAGAAAGTTGAAGAGCAGCAAGAACAAAGAGACAAGGAAATGAAGAGTTTAACACCAGATTAAGGGAAGTTGAGAGTGACCATAATGAATCTCTGGAGTTGATAGATCAGAATTCTATTTGAGATTCCAAATGTCGAGGAAGAGAGGGTGAAAATTTATGGAGAAAATGACACAGATTCTGGCAGAACTGCTAGAAATAACGGAAGAAGATGAGGATGGAATAGATGAAACATTTCGTGTCTTTACAAGATATGCAACGAGAATAAACTTCAAGAGAAATTCATATTAGATTCACTAAGAAAGTATCAAATCACAAATATTGCAAGCAGTCAGAGATAAGCGTTGAAGCACAACAATAAAGATGTCCGGTACTGAAACAGATACCAAGAAGAATAAGAGAGAGAGAGGAGAATATCGTTTTATCCAGAGAATTACTGAAGAGAGAATAAATTATAGATGGCTAATACCAGAAGGCCTCTTGTTTGTGTGGCGGAACAAAGACATAGAATTGACACAGTGGAGAAGGCAGAATCATTCTATGATGGCTACTTCAGAGGAAAAGAGGAAATGGAGGACATGAAGAATTGATTGTGGAACTTCAAAGGAAGGTGCAATGATAAGTGAAGAAAAGAACAACTTGGAGCAGTAGGCGGTTTACCTAGAGAACAAAAGAAGTTAGAACGACTAGAGCAAAACAACCTATATATAAGACTTAAAATGGAAGGGAAAAAATTGATTTCAATGAATATAAATGGACTCAATTCAATTGCCAAAAGAAGGAAAATATTTCATAAATTAGAGAAATTAAAATTTGATATAATTTGTCTGCAAGAGGTCCATATTAAAAGCAATATGAATATGTATTAAGGCAAAGAAAGTTAGGAAAGCTATTTACATCACTGGCTCAATATAAAAAAGAGGAGTGGCTCTATATATTAAAGATACAATTATTGCAGAATTGATTTATACAGATGAAGATGGGAGGATTTTAATGGTGGAGATAATGGATAACAATACTAAAATGCTTTTGATAGCAATATATGCACCAAGTGAGAATCAAGAAGAATTTTATAAGAAATTATATCAAAAAGTGATTGAATTAGACTATGCAAATATCTTTCTGATGGGAGATTTTAATGGGATAATTAATGATCAACTTGACTACAAATCTGAAAGAACTAAAAAAAAATTAGAAAAAGCTACCCAAGTCCTTCTTTCAAATGATAGAAGAAATGAATATTAAAGATATATGGAGAGAGAGAAATATTGGAAATAAAGAATTTACTTTTTATTCAAATAGACATGAATCATGGTCAAGAATAGATATGGTATGGGCATCTGCAGATATGCTCTCGATATACAGAAAATTCAAATCGAAAGTGGGACCTGGGCGGATCACAATCCACTGATAGTTGCCTGGAAAGGACAGAGGAGAAGATCTAGATGGACATTAAATAACATGATTTTGAAAGAAGAAGAATTTAAAAGAATTGAGACAGAACTTATCTTTTCTTCAAGGAAAACAGAAAAGAAGATACATCACTACAAACTGGGATCTGGGACGATGAAGGCTTATACAAGAGGTCAGATAATTGACTATAAGGAAAAAGAAATATTAAATGGAAGAAGACACTTAAAATATTGGAAGATGATTTCATGAAATTGGAAAAAACAATCACAAGGAAAAGATAAAAGGAAAATGGATGTGATTAAACATAAAAATGGCTTTAATAAGGAAGAAGTTGCTCAAAAAGATTAAAGCTAAACAAAATTACTTTGAAAATGCTAATAAGCCAGGAAGATGGTTAGCGTATAAAATTAGAAAGGAAAAACAAAAAATTAGAATTAATAGATGGAAAAGGGAATATACAGCATGGGAATGATGAAAAGAAAAAATTATTGAGACTACTATGAAAAACTGTACTCTCAAGAAGATATTCTAGAAGAAAAATTGAACAGTATCTACAAAAGACAAGACTACCACAGATACCTAAAGACATTGAAACAATGCTAGAAGGAACATAACCATGATGGAATTGACAGAAGCCTTGAAGAAACAAAATACAGGAAAAGCACCAGGCTCAGATGGCTTACTGGTAATTTTACAAGACCTTCCAGGAAGTGTTAAGCGCTCCCCTTCTAGAAGTGATGAATGAAGTGCTACTAAAAAGAATACCTGAGACATGGTTGGAAGCTTATATTACCCTTATACCTAAAGAAGAAATGGACCTACAACAAGTTAAAATTATAGACCTATCTCATTGTTGAATTCAGATTATAAAATCTTTGCTTCAATTCTGGCAGAAAGAATGAAAAGATACTTAAATGAATTTATTCACAGGATCAAAATGGATTTTGCCAAAATGACAAATCAAGCAAAATGTGAGAATAATTTTAGATACTTTGGAGTATTATGAAGCACACCCTGAAAAACAGATGGCACTGATGTTTTAGATGCTCAAAAGCATTTGACAATGTGAACTGGCGGTTTTTGATATTGCAAATGATGCAAATGGGCTTTGGAAAAAACTTTATACAGGCTATTGAGGCAATATATAATAATCAAACAGCGAAGATATTGGTTGACAGAATCTATAGGGATAAGAAAAGGAACTAGACAAGGTTGCCCTCTGTCGCCCCTGCTGTTTGTTTTAACACTAGAAGTACTGAACAGAGCTATCAGAAAAGATGAAGAAATAAAAGGAATGAAAATTAAAAAAGAAGAATATAAACTACAGGCGTTTGCAGACGATTTGGTATTCATACTAGAGGATCCACTTAAATCAGCACCTAAGTTGATAGAACAAATAGAAGAATATGGAATGGTGGCAGGTCTAAAAATTAATAAAGACAAAACAAAGATCCTAACAAAGAATATGTTAGCAAAACACAAGAAAGATTTAGAAGATTTATTAGAGATACAGATTGCAAATAAAGTTAAATATTTGGGAATATATATAACGTCAAGATGCAGTACTTTGAAAGAGACAATTATATAAAACTCAAACAGCAGATAGCGACAGATCTTGAAAGATGGGAAAATATACAACTATCCCTTATTGGCAGAATATCGACAGTTAAGATGAATGTATTACCTAGAATTCTATATTTATTTCAGACAATTCCAATTAGACTTGGGAAGAGTACTTTGAAGATTTAAATAAAATCACATCAAAATTTATATGGCAGGGCAAAAGCCAAGAATTAAATTTAAGCTATTACAAGATGCAAGGTCAAGAGGGGATTTACTACCAAATTGGGAATTGTATTATCAAGCTGCAAGTTTGATGTGGGTGAAAGAATGGATAACATTGAGAAATAATAGATTGTTAACTTTAGAGGTCATGATTTATTACTAGGATGGCATGCTTTCTTATGGTATAAAGGAACTAAAAACAAGGATATTTTAGAAGACACTATGTTAGAAGCTTTATTTTTAAATTGGGAAAAACTAGAAAACAACATTATATACAATTCCATTATGGGTATCTACTATTGAAGCTTTCTCATATTCAATAATATGAAGGAACAAACAGTTAGATATGGAGATTTTAAATGAAAAGGGTGAACTCAAATCGATGCAAACACTACAAGAACAAGGTATAAAAATGAATTGGTTTTCATATTTGCAAATACAATCTAGATATGAGGATGTTAGGACTGAAGGTATTTATAAAAAACCAACTGAACTAGATAAAATTTTGATGGAATGCGAGCGAAAAAGTGATTAAAAACTCTATGGTCATTTATTAGAAGTTAGAATGGAAGAGGAGCAGGTTAAGGAAACAATGATTGCTTGGGGAAAAATTTGGGTTATGGGATAGATCTAGAGATGGCAAACACTGTGGGATCAGAATTATAAAATGACAATGTCAACTGCATATAAAGAAAATTTGTATAAGATGTTTTACAGGTGGCACCTATCCCGAGAAGGATTGCAAGAATGTTCAAGGACAAATCGGATAAGTGTTGGAAATGTCATCAGATACCTGGCTCCTACCCACATGTGGTGGACTTGCGCTGATGCTAAAAGATATTGGACTAAAATCCACATGTGGTTGGAAAAATGACACAACAACATATAGACTTGAAACCTGAGATATTCCTGTTGGGAATTGTACCAGAAA
>SOZL01000484.1:0-32609 GCA_009733165.1 Naja naja | reverse complement strand
TATGGCATACTGGGGATGGTTTTTAGAGAGTTAGGACAGACAATTCCGGCATATTTGGGACCCTTTTTTCTCACTTACGACTGACCATTGAGGCATACTTGGGATCCTTTTTTCACACTTATGACTGACCATTGAGGCATACTTGGGATCATTTTTTCACACTTACGAACAATTTTTTTGGCATATTTGGGATCCTTTTTTCACACTTATGACTGACCATTGAGGCATAGTTTGGATCCTTTTTTCACACTTATGACTGCCCATTGAGGTATACCTGGGATGGCTTTTTCACACTTACAACTGACCGTTTTGGCATACTTGGGATGGTTTTTTCACACTTACGACCGAACATGATGGCATACTTGGGATGGTTTTTATAAAGTTAGGACCGACTATTGAGACATACATGGGATCTTTTTTTCACAACTACGACCGACGGTACCGGCATATTGGGATCCTTTTTTCACTCTTATGACCATTTGTTGTAGCATACTTGGGATCCTTTTTTCACACTTACGACTGACCATTGAGGCATGGTTGGCATGGTTTTTCACACTTAAGACCGAACGTTGTGGCATACTTGGGATGGTTTTCTCACACTTACGACCATTTGTTGTGGCATATTTGGGATCCTTTTTTCTCACTTACGACAGACCATTGAGGCCTATTTGGGGTCCTTTTTTCACACTTACGACAATCTTTGAGGCATATTTAGGATCCTTTTTTCTCACATACGACCGATCGTTATGGCATACTTGGGATACTTTTTTCACACTTACGAAAGACGGTTGAGGCATACTTGGGATCCTTTTTTCTAAATTACGACCGACCGTTTTTGCATACTTGGGATGGTTTTTTCATACTTAAAACTGACCGTTCCGGCATATTTCTGCGCATGTCTACCTGATATGGCCGTCTTCTGCTGAGCTCTGAATGGCAAGAGGGTTTGATGGCCATCTGAGAGGGTCTTGGAGGGGGCTTGCGATCCCCGGAGTGCCTTTTTTGACGCCGGATCTTCCAGGGAGGTTGTTGAGATCTCTCACCGGGAGCCGCTGGACTTGGCTTGTCTGGGAGGCGACTTTTTCCCTGAGTCGGCGGAGCCGTGCTAGCATGACTCGGCATGACTCGCCAGCGCCCGCGGATGTGGTGACAAGCCCGGCGGTGGTAGCGGTGAGCACCGGGGTTGGCCCGGCGATTCCTTCCTGTGGATCTTTGACTGGCTGGGGATTGCGGCGTGAGCTGTGGCTGTACCGGGAGAGGAGGCTCCGAGGGTGCTAGACCCTTTGGTGTTGGACCTCTCAGGACCCTCCGAAAGCGGCGGAGGACGGCGGCTGCGGCTGTTGTTGCCCCCGATCTTTGCATTAGTCGAGGGGCCGCTATGGTAGGATGACTGCCGCAAGAGTGAGGCCTTCTCCAGGAGCAGCCGAAAAGCAGCCTCAGGAGCCACTAGAATGGAGGGAGTTGTGGCTGACCCCCATCTGGCCGTCATGGTCGGTGGCGTTGGCCCCGCCCTTAGGCCGATGGGGTGTTTTGCCGGGCATGATCAGGTTGGCCATGAAGGCAGCGGAGGTGCCGGCAACCTTACCTTCCCCATGAGATCAATGATGGACTGGCAGGTGACTCTGTGGATTCCGGGGAAGATTAGTGGTGGTGATCCCGGAACCACCGTCGGCCTAGCCCTGTTTTGGGATGGTTTTTGCCGGAGCTCTATCTGCCAAGGGTCCAACCGCCCTCCTCTGGGACTATCGTTTGCCGGACTCTGGTCTCCCCCATTGGCCTCAGCCACTATTCTTCATCTTATCTCACATGTTGCCCATCCTTTTGCCATCTTTTTGTCATCTGTCTGAAACTTCAAGGTAGTCTTTCCGCTGGGAGTGAACTATCTGTTTTCAACCTCAGGTCATGGAAGGGTGAGTTTGGACACCCTGGTGACCGGGGTTCGGAATCCCAGCTGGCTCCACACCCTTCAACTTGGTTTACGGCTGCGGGGTCTGGTTGTGCCCCTTGCTGGAGTGAGAGACCAGCAGGAGGGACACACTTTCTCCCTGTGCAGCCATTTAAGATCTTGTCTACGGACTACATTGGAGATGCCCGCGGTGAGAGAGCGTGGCCTACTCCAGATTGAGGTTTGAACATCTGCCACGGGTCTGCTGTGAGAGGGCAGCCTGGTTTTTTGAATCTGGACTCTCTAATGTATAATATAATATCTTGGACTAGACCAAGTTGTATACCAGACTTTGTTGCCGTTATTGGTGTTGTCATCTCTTTTAACCCTTATGTCCGTTTTAGATATGCTCTCCTACCATACGATCTTACACGGTAGCAGAATTGCAGGCCCTGAGAGGACCCTCCCTCTGGTTTGCCCTATTGTACTATCTTTGGCCTACTCGAGGATGGGTTATGGAACCCGGAGAGATGGCATGGCAGAGGGATGGGGCGGGTTGGGGCTCTAATAAATGCTAAAGAGGGTCACTAGGGCCCTTTATTTAAATTTTTAACCAAATTTTTAAGAAGGTTAGGGAGGAGGGTGGGAAATGGTGCTGAGGGGTGAGCTGCAGCCCCACTCGTGGGGGCGGGTGATGGGGCCTGGAGGCGGGCCAGGGACCGCAATCCCCAGGGTGGTTGGGATGGTGGGAGACGAGGAGGCATAGGGCCAGATTATGTGTTGAGCCGCCCTCGCTATCTTCAGCAGTGGCGCCCCCACCCTATGACCTCCTCCCTGGGGGCATGGGAACTGGGCCCCTGGGCTCAGACTGGTGTATTTTAATGCCAGGTCCGTGGCTAATAAGTCTTCCCCCTCCGTGAGGTGATCGAGGAGGAGGCTGCAGACCTGGCTTGCATCACCGAGACCTGGTTGGGGCCAGAGGGAGGGGTCCTCTGGTCATCTATGCCCCCAGGTTTTCGGATTTTGCACCGTCACGGGCCCAGGGAGGGGTGGTGGAGTGGCCGTGGTTATTCGGGAGACCTTGATTCCAAGGGAGGCTGCTCCTGAGATAGGTGGAGGTGAGACTTCTCCTGAGGTGGGGCCTGGTGGTCAGGTGGGTTTGCTGCTGACATACCTTTCCCCAGCTGTGTAGCAGCAGCCCTGCCTGGGCTTCTGACGCCCTCGGGTGGCGTGGATCTCCCAGGGCTTATGGTCCTGGGTGATTTTAATCTGCCCTCCCTGGGGCCGGGTTTGGCCCAGGAATTCATGGCCTCCATGGGGCCATGGGCCTGACCCAGTTGGTTCAGGGCCCACTCACGAGGGGAAACACCTCAACCTAGTTTTTGTCTCGAACGGTGGCGAGTGATATAGGGCAGGCTAGTTGTAACACACTGCCCGCCCCATGGTCTGATCACTATCTCCTTGGCTGGTCTTCCAACAGGCCTCCCACCACTGGGATGAGGAGCCACTTAGATGGTTCCCCCAGATGCCTGATGGACCCCGAGAGGTTCCAGGTGGAACTGGGGTTTTTCCCACTTCCCTGCCCACAACTCTGCCGAGGACCTAGCAGCCACTTGGCAACAGGCTGCTGGGGCTGCCCTTGACAGAGTTGTCCCCATGCGCCCCTCAGGCGCTGTGGATCCCGGGTGGCTCCTTGGTATACTGAGGAGCTCCGGGAGATGAAGCCGCCGGGGTTTAGAGAGCAGGTGGAGGGCCACCTGCTCCCAATCTGATCGAATCCAGCTAAGAGCCCATATTAGGACTTACCTGGTAGCTATGAGGGAGGCAGAAGGTCTTATCTCTCCACCCTCATAGCCGGCAGATAACCGCCGCCTCTGTTTAGGGCCACCCGCCCTCCTATATTTGGGAGGCAGTGGACCCTCTCCGGGAAGAGCTGAGGAATTTGGTCAATATCTATTGGATAAAATCGCATGGATTGGGGGGGTTGTGTTCCACCTTGCAGTGGTCTGAGGATCGTGGTGCAAGCAGTCTGGCCGATGTGATCTGGACTGAGTTCGATCCTGTTTCCGAGGATGAAGTGGACAGGATTATGCGCGCCTGAGTTCCACCACATGTTTGTTGGACCCGCGTCTTCCTGGTTGGCTTATGCCGCCAGGGAGGTCACCTGCGGTTGGCTCCGGCAGTGGTCAATGCTTCGCTAAGGGAGGGTGTCTTTCCTCCCCCTGAAAGAGGCGGTGGTGAGGCCCTCCTGAAGAAGCCTGCCCTGGACCCGACCGTGTTAGACAACTTTCGTCCAGTCTCCAACCTTCGCTTTCTGGCAAGGTTGTGGAGAGTGTGGTGGCTCAGCAGTTTCCACTTTTCCTGGATGAAGGACTACCTAGATCCGCACCAATCGGGCTTCCGCCTGGTTTCAGCACGGAGACGGCATTGGTCGCACTGATGGATGATTCTGGAGGGCCCGGGACAGGGTTTTTCTCTGTCCTGGTCCTATTAGACCTCTCAGCGGCTTTCGATACCATCGACCATGGTATCCTTTATATCAGGGGTTGGGAGTGGGGGCACTGTTTTTCGTGGCTCTCCTCTCTACTCTCGGTGCAATCAGTGCTGACGGGGCAGAGGTCGGCCCCAAGGGCACTCACTTGTGGGGTCCCTCAGGGTCTGTCCTCCCCCTTTTATTTAATATCTACATGAAACTGCTGGGTGAGATCATTCGTGGTTTTGGGGTGAGATACCATCAGTATGCTGACGATACTCAGCTATACATCTCCACCCCAGGCCAGATCAGTGATGCCCTCTCCGTGATGACTCGCTGTCTGGATGCAGTACGGATCTGGATGGAAACATGCTTCGCTCAACCCGCCAAGACTGAGTGGCTGTACATACCGCATCTCGTCCAGTCAGGAATGTCCATCGCTGACCATAGGGGAGTGGTGTTGCCCCCTGTGGATAGGGCGCTGAACCTGGGGTCCTCCTGGATGCGGCTCCAATTGGAGGAGCAGGTGGGGGCCGTGGCCAGGGGCCTTTGCCCAGGTCTGGCTGGTTCACCAGCTTCCGCTTCTGGACCGAGATGCCCCATGCAGTCACCCATGCCCTTGTCACCTCACGACTGACTACTGCAACGCTCTCTATTTAGGACTGCCCTTGCATACCATCTGGAGATTGCAGCTGCAGAATGCGGCGCGGGTGGTGATGGGAGTCACCCGATTCTCCCATATTACCCCTCCGCGGCCTGCATTGGTTGCCGGTTGCACTCCAGGTGAGATTCAAGGTTTTGGCTTTAACATTCAAAGTCCTACACCACATGGGTCCACAATATTTAAGGGAGCTGCCTCCTGCCGATATCGAGTGCCACCCGCCCTGTGTGGGCACACAGGCAAGGACTCTCGGGTCCCGCGGCAAGTCAGTGTCAGCTGGCGGTCCCCCGGCGACGAGCCTATTCTGCAGCGTCCCCGACTTATGGAACCAACTGCCTCTGGACCTCCATCTGGCCCCTGACCTCCCGACCTTCCGCCAGGATTTAAAGACCTGGTTGTTTGACCAAATCGGGCTGTGACTACCTCACCAGGGGTGTGGGTTAATTTTAAGTATTTTAATTTGGTTTTATTGGGCTTTATAATTGTTTAATCCTTTTTAAAATATTTATTGTATTGTATGCTTTTAATTGTGAGCACCGAAGTCTTCGGAGATGGGGCGGCATATAAGTCCAATAAAATAAATAAATAAAAAAATATTTGGTGTCCTTTTTTCTCACTTGCAACTGCCCATTGAAGCATACTTGGGATCCTTTTTGACTCACTTACGACCGACCATTGTGGCATACTTGGGATGGTTTTTCACACCTACGACCGACCATTGAGACATACATGGGATCCTTTTCCCCACTTACGACTTACCGTTATGGCATACTTGGGGTCCTTTTTTCACACTTACGACCGACCGTTCCGGCATACTTGGGATCCTTTTTTCTCACTTATGACCGACCATTGAGGCATACTTGGGATCCTTTTTTCACGCTTAGGACCGACCGTTGCGTCATTCTTGGGATGGTTTTTTCACACTTATATACCGAACGTTGCCGCATACTTAGTATCCTTTTTTCACACTTACGACTGTTGTCATTGAAGCACTGGATCTGCAAAAAAGAGGCTATGTGTTAGGGAGGTTTCAAGATCAGATCTGTCTTTGCGTCTTGGATGATGGGATGTGCGGGGTGGGGAGAGGCATGTGACCTAGAGTTCCTGCTGATGCTGCAGTCTCCTGAAGCAGTCCCCAAAGTGAGGGGCTGTTTAAAGGAACCATTTTCTGATGATCAGTTACCTAACTAGCACTGATAATATTCCCTAGTTTGGTAATTAAACGTCTGCAAGAAAAGCACCAAACTCAGAGAGCACCAAGGACCCCACACTCTTCCTCCTCCCCCTCCTCTTCCTTTCTTCTCCTTCTCCTCTACTCCTCTATTCCAGAAGCCCTACTCCCTTCTAGCCCTGATGGTGTTACCTAGTTTGGTCATGAAATGTCTCCAAGAAAACCACCCAAGCTCAGAACCAAGGATCTCACAGTTCATCCCTGATCTACAGATAGTCTCCTTGACTGACTATTGACCAGTCACTTTCCTCATTTCTCCTCTTAGCTGCTCCTGGAGAAAGACCTGGAGCTAAAAAGGACACTTGAGAGCCAAGCCATCCCAGTCCTACTTAAGCTGGGCATAACTTGATGAAATCTAGGACTTGGAAACCACGAGATGGCCACTAGATGTCAGCAAAGAGTGTTTTCATCTGTCTTTTTCAAGCCATCTAGTGGCTGGTCAGGAGCTTTGCAGGTCAAATGGGAAAAGGCAAGGGTCTTCAAACTTGGCAAGTTTAAGTTTTGTGGACTTCAACTCCCAGAATTCCTGAGCTAACATGACTGAAGGAGGAATTCTGGGAGTTGAAGTCCACAAGTCTTAAAGCTGTCAAGTTTGAAGACCCCTGCCCTAAAGGATGGGTCCAAGGAGCAAAGGATTATGGGTTTGTGGACACCTGGGTTTGGTTCTGAGGATGTCTAAGGCCTCTACTGTTTGGCCTGCAGAAACATCAAAGACCACTAGAGGGTGTTTGAGATTTGGGTGCCTCTCTGCTGACCCCTGCTGGTCCTCTGGATACTCTGCCCTCCAGATTTGGAAGACAAAAGTAAACCAGAAAAATAAAGAGTGAGACTAGGAAGCAAAGGATTCTGGGAGTGGAAAGTATTTGCACTCCATTTTGCATGGAAAGAAGGAGCAGGGGATTCTGGGAATCCGGACAACAATTCAATTCTGACTAGATTCTGGGCCCTTCTGAGGAAAGAAACAAAGGTATCAGAAGTACAAGTAGCCCTCAACTTACAATTAACTTGTTTAGTGATGATTCAAGGTTACAATGGGATGAAACGAGTGACTTATGATTGGTCCTCATGCTTATGACCATTGCAGCATCTCTCTCCATGGTCGTGTGATCAAAATGTATTGAGGCATTATTTATGACAATGGCACTGTCCTGGGGGGTCACGTGATCCCCATTTAGGACCTTCCCAGCTAGCCTCTGGCAAAGCCAACTCAATGGGGGAGGGAGGAGCCAAAATCACTTAATGACCATCAGATTCACTTAACGACCATGGTGATTCACTTAACAGCCGGGGCAAAAAGGTAATTAAATGGGGCAAAACTCCCTAAGCAAATGTCTCACTCAGCAACAGAAAAGTTGGCTCGATTGTGGTCGTAAGGTGAGGACTACCTGTAGATGATCAAATAAGGCTGGTCACTGACTTAATGAAAAAACTCAGCTAGGTGCAGTTTTAAAAATCATGCAGGATGGATGGAGAACAGTGACATATATAATTGCTTTGTTCGGGTATTTTCCCACTCATTATAGTTGTGCTTTTAAAGTTGTAGCGACGTTTCGGCAGAATCTCATCTGCCATCATCAGGCTTGTGTATTGGGTTTGTCTGTGTGTCAGGCTTTCACAGCCGTTTCTGTTTTAAATTTGGTGCTAGCCTTGTGCTTTGTTAGAATGGTTTTTTCTTCATCCTGATTGGTTGGGAGTCTTGGTCTGTGTTTATTGGTCTTGGAGCTTGCTGTGTTCTGCTTGATTGGTGTTTCTAATATCTTTTGTCTGTTTTGTAGCGTTTTTTTGTCTTGATTGGCTGGCAACATTGTGTTTCCTGTATTGGGGTTTTTTAGTGTGGCTTGGCTTCGGGTGAATGGCCAGCTATCGTTTATTAGGAAGCTAGGTTTCATCTGGGTGGCTGGCTGGGGTGTGTTTGGGCTGGAGGTATCGAGGGCGGGGGGTCTGTTTGTGCCCAGGTGTTTCCTTGGCTTGTGGTGTGGAGATTTTTTGTTTGTGAGTGCAGGCTTCCAGATAATTGACAGTCTGGTGGAGTCATCTCTTCTATTCATGCTTTCAGGTCTTTTTTCAATCTCTATGGCTTCTCTGATAATTCTGTAGCTGGGGTTTTCTATAGTGGCTAGGGTTTTGGTGCCATTGAAGTCGATGCTATGACCTGTGGCTTTCATGTGTTGGACTAGTGAGGAAGTGTGTTCCAGCTTTTTAACTGCATTTTTGTGTTCATCAAGGTGGGTACTTATTCTTCTATTGGTCTGTCCGATGTATGTGGCAGGGCATGATGCGCAGGGGACTTCATATATGCCTTGGTTTTCCAGGTCAATTTTATCTTTGGGGTTTCTTAGGATGGCTGCTATTTTTCTGTCTGTTTTGAAGGCAGTCTTGATGTGGTGCCTGTGTAGTATCTTACTGATTTTGTCTGTTGTACCTCTTATGTAGGGCAGGACAGCTGTTCCATAGGTCTGTTCATCTTCTAGGTCTCTATTATGTCTCAGTGTGTTATTGTGGATCAGGCCTGTGATTTTGCTTTTGTGGAAGCCGTTGGCTGTCAGTACTTTGGTCAGGGTGCATAGTTCAGTCTTTATGTGGGTCTTGTCTGCCAGGTGTTTGGTTCTGGCAATTAGTGTTTTGGCCACGGAGTTTATCTGTGCTGGGTGGTGGTGGGATTGGGCGTTGAGGTAGTGGTTGGTGTGTGTTTTCTTCTGGTATATGGTGTGTCCTAGTGTGCCATCTGTTTTTTGTAGATTAGTACATCTAGGAATGGTAGTTGTTTGTTTCTGTTTCCATGGTGAATTTGATTTTGGGGTGTGTGCTGTTTAGGTGTGTTAGGAAATTGTTTAGGTTTTCTTTTCCATGGGGCCAAATAATAAATGTGTCATCGATGTATCTTAACCATAGTTTGGGTTTGTGGGTGGCATTTGCCAGGGCTCTGGATTCAAATTCTTCCATGAACAGGTTTGCAATAACAGGTGACAGTGGTGATCCCATGGGGGGTCCTTCAATTTGCTTGTATCTTTGCCCTTTGCCCTTTGTATATGAAATATGTGTTGCTTAAGCAGTGTTCTGCTAGTTCCATGAGGTGTTTGGGTGGTTGGTATTTGTTTTTGATGATTTCTAGGGTTTCTCTTCTTTTTTTATAAAAAGTTTTATTATTTTTCAAAAACAGACAAAACAAACAAACATAAAAACATAAACCAATAGCAATTTCAAGTGTGTCGGTCGGTCACAAATCTCAGTGCCATCTCCTCACCATCAATACTCTCTATTACAGAAAAAAGAAAACTATACAATGCAAACAAGAGGTAACAGAAAAAGAAAAAGAAATACAACCACCTTTTTCTATTTGGAGAGATCTCAGAAAACTTATACATTTTAATTCATACATTACCTAAATTGTCTCCTCTATTAACCAATATCATTATTATTAACTCTCTACAATATTATAATGTCTATATTATATTTTCATTCAACTATTTTATTTAACTCCATTATATCCATATATTACCAAGCTTTTTTATCTAACCATTGATAAAACATACTCCATATCTTGTAAAACTGTTTTTCTTCTTGATCTCTAATTTCAAATGTTAATCTGCTCATTTTGGCACAATCCAGAATTTTCTTGATCACTTCCTCCTGCGCAGGTATCTTGTCGTTTCTCCAATTTTTAGCAAATACAATTCTAGCAGTTGTTAATACATTAACAATCAAATATTTCAACTCTTTGTTAAGTGTCTCTGGTACAATTCCCAATAAAAATATCTCAGGTTTCAAGTCTATATGTTGTGTCATTTTTTCCAGCCACGTGTGGACTTTAGTCCAATATCTTTTTGCATCAGCACAAGTCCACCACATATGGTAATAGGAGCCGGGTGTCTGGTGACATTTCCAACACTTGTCTGATTTATCCTTAAACATTCTTGCAATCCTTCTCAGGGATAGGTGCCACCTGTAAAACATCTTATACAAATTTTCCTTATAAGCAGTTGACATTGTCATTTTATAATTCTGATCCCATAGTGTTTGCCATCTCTCTAAATCTATCCCATAACCAAAATTTTTCCCCAAGCAATCATTGTTTCCTTAACCTGTTCCTCCTCCATTCTAACTTCTAATAAGTATCCATAAAGTTTTTTAACTTTAACTTTTTTTTTAACTTTTTGAGCCTTGGTAGCTCAGGCTGTTAAATGCCTGCTCTTAAGATCCAGCTGCCTACAATTATTGTAGGCTCGAATCCCACCAGGCTCAAGGTTGACTCAGCCTTCCATCCTCTCGGGGTAGGTAAATTGAGGACCCAAGATTGTTGGGAGCAATTAGCTGACCTTGTAAAAATGCCACTTAGTAATAAGCAGGCATATACAATGGAATGAAGGCTATTGCTGAGCACATTGGGTTGTATCCCAGAAATTGTCAGCCCTGAGTCTTTGGAGAAGGGCTGCATATAAATGTAATTAAAAAAAAAAATTACTTTTTCATTCATACCCATCAAAATTTTATCCAATTCAGTTTGCTTATTATAAATACCTTCAGCCCTAACATCCTCATCATGTCTAGATTGTATTTGCAAATATGAAAACCAATTCATTTTTATTCCTTGTTCTTGTAGTGTTTGCATCGATTTGAGTTCACCCTTTTCATTTAAAATCTCTCCATATTATTATTATTATTATTATTATTATTATTATTATTATTAATTTATTTATTTATTTATTTATTTATTTAGACTTGTATGCCGCCCTTCTCCCTAAGGACTCAGGGCGGCAAACATTTAAAAACCATACAAATTACAATAAAACTGAATTAAACAACTACAAGTCTAGAATCAATTAAAAAAATTAAAAATTAAATTAAAACCACTAAAATAACCCACCCCCGGGTCAATCCAGACCAGCCTGCTGAAACAACCAAGTCTACAGGTCTCGGCAAAAGGAGCGGAGATCAGGGGCCAAATGGAGATCCACGGGGAGCTGATTCCATAGGGTGGGCACTCCCACAGAAAAGGCCCTAGCCCTGGGAACTGCCAGCCGACAATGTCTAACCGACGGAATCCCAAGGAGGCCCCTCCTGTGGGAGCACACGGGGCGATCGGAGTGTGATGCCGGCAGGAGGTGTTCCTGCAAGTACCCTGGACCCAAGCCATTTAGGGCTTTATAAGTTGTTATTAGCACCTTGAAGGCAACCCGGGAAGCAACCGGCAACCAGTGCAAGTCACGCAGGAGGGGTGTAACATGGAAGTATCGGGACACCCCATCACAGCCAGCGTCGCATTCTGCACCAGCTGCAACCTCCAGGTGGTCCGCAAGGGCAGCCCCATGTAGAGAGCGTTGCAGTAGTCGATTCTGGAAGTGACGAGTGCATGAGTGACCGTTCGAAGGGCATCTCGGCTCAGATAAGGGCAAAGCTGGCAAACCAGCTGAACCTGGGCAAAAGCCCCCCTGGCCACAGCTCCCACTTGCTCCTCTAAACTGAGCTGTGAATCCAGGAGGATGCCCAGATTCCTCGCCTAATTGTTTGTTCCTTTTTATATATTATTGGATATGAAAAAGCTTCAATAGTAGATACCCATAATGGAATTTGTATATAGTGTTGTTTTTTAATTTTTTCCCAGTTTAAAAGCAAAGCTTCTCGAATATAATGCCTTCTAAAATATCCTTGCTTTTTAGTTCCCTTATACCATAAAAAAGCATGCCATCCTAGTAGCAAATCATGACCTTCTAAAATTAATAATCTATTATTTCTCAACGTTATCCATTCCTTCACCCACATCAGACTTGCAGCTTGATAATACAGTTCCCAACTGGGCAGTGCGAACCCCCCTCTTGACCTTGCATCTTGTAATAGTTTAAGTTTAATTCTTGGTTTTTTGCCATGCCATATAAATTTTGATACCATTTTATTTAAGTCCTCAAAAAACTCTTTCCCAAGTCTAATTGGTATCGTTTGAAATAAATATAAATAAATATAAAATTCTAGGTAATACATTCATCTTTTTTTTTAAATTACATTTATATGCCGCCCTTCTCCGAAGACTCAGGGCGGCTTACAATTTTTGGGATACAACCCAGTGTGCTCAGCAATAGCCTTCATTCCATTGTATATGCCTGCTTATTACTAAGCGGCATTTTTACAAAGTCAGCTTATTGCCCGCAACAATCTTGGGTCCTCAATTTACCTACCCCGAGAGGATGGAAGGCTAAGTCAACCTTGAGCCTGGTGGGATTTGAGCCTACAGTAATTGTAGGCAGCTGGAACTTAAATGCAGGCATTTAACAGCCTAAGCCACCAAGGCCCATCTTACTCTACCAATTAGAGATAATTGCATATTTTTTCACCTTTCCAGGTCTGTTGCTATCTGCTGCTTAAGTTTAATATAATTGTCTTCTTTCAGTGTACTACATCTTGATGTAATATATATTCCTAAATATTTAACCTTACTTGTAATCGGAATCTCTAATATACCTTCTAACTCTTTCTTACGTTTTGCTAGCATATTCTTTGTTACAATCTTTGTTTTATCTTTATTAATTTTTAAACCTGCCACCATCCCATATTCTTCTATTTTCTCTATCAATTTAGGTGCTGATTTAAGTGGGTCCTCTAATATAAATACCAAGTCATCTGCAAACGCCTGTAGTTTATATTCTTCTTTTTTAATTTTCATTCCTTTTATTTCTTCATCTTCTCTGATACCTCTATTAACCACTTCTAATGTTAAAACAAACAGCAGAGGCGACAGATGACAACCTTGCCTAGTTCCTTTTCTTATCCCTATAGATTCTGTCAATTCTCCATTTACCAAGATCTCCGCTGTTTGCTTATTGTATATTGCCTCAATGGCCTGTATAAAGTTTTTCCCAAAACCCATTTGTACCATTTGGGATATCATGAAACGCCAATTCAAATTATCAAAAGCTTTTTGTGCATCGAAAAACATCAGTGCCATCTGTTTTTCAGGATGTGCTTCATAGTATTCCAAAGTATCTAAAATTATTCTCACATTTTGCTTAATTTGTCGTTTAGGCAAAAATCCATTTTGGTCCGTATGAATAAATTCATTTAGATATCTTTTCAATCTTTCTGCCAAGATTGAAGCAAAAATTTTATAGTCTGAGTTCAACAGTGAAATAGGTCTATAATTTTTAACTTGTTGTAAATCCATTTCTTCTTTAGGTATAAGGGTAATATAGGCTTCTAACCATGTCTTAGGTATTCTCTTTTTTAATAACACTTCATTCATAACTTCTAAAAGATGGGTGCTTAACACCTCCTGGATGGTCTTATAGAATTCCTCCGGTAAGCCATCTGGACCTGGTGCTTTTCCAGTATTTTGTTTCTTCAGGGCTTCTGTCAGTTCCATCATAGTTATATTCCCTTCTAACATTGTTTCAATATCTTTAGGTATTTGTGGTAATCTTGCCTTTTGTAAATATTGTTTAATTTTTCCTTCTGTGGTGTCTTCTTGAGAGTACAGTTTTTCATAGTAATCTCGAATAATTCTTTTCTTTTCATCATCCCCATATTGAACCCCAGCTACAGAATTCTCAGAGAAGCCATAGAGATTGAAAAATGGCCTGAAAGCATGAATAGAAGAGATGGCTCCAGCAGACTGTTAATTATCTGGAAGCCTGCACTCACAAATAAAAAAATCTCACCACCACAAGCCAAACAAACACCTGGGCACAAACAGACACACACACCCCAATACCTCCAGCCCAAACACACCCCAGCCAGCCACCCAGATGAAACCTAGCTTCCTAATAAACGATAGCTGGCCATTCACCCGAAGCCAAGCTGCACTAAAAGCCCCCAATACACGAAACACAATGTTGCCAGCTAATCAAGACAAAAAAACGCTACAAAACAGACAGAAGATATTAGAAACACCAATCAAGCAGAACACAGCAAACTCCAAGACCAATAAACACAGACCAAGACTCCCAACCAATCAGAATGAAGAAAAAACCATTCTAACAAAGCACAAGGCTAGCACCAAATTTAAAAC
This sequence comes from Naja naja, assembly GCA_009733165.1. Lineage (NCBI taxonomy): Eukaryota > Metazoa > Chordata > Lepidosauria > Squamata > Elapidae > Naja > Naja naja. Next base: position 18,363 of record SOZL01000484.1, on the reverse strand, counting down.
AGAAACGGCTGTGAAAGCCTGACACACAGACAAACCCAATACACAAGCCTGATGATGGCAGATGAGATTCTGCCGAAACGTCGCTACAACTTTAAAAGCACAACTATAATGACGTGGGAAAATACCCGAACAAAGCTGAATACCATACATATAAATACCCGCGAAAACTTAAGAAAACAAATATATATATATGTGTGTGTGTGTGTACACATACACCCCATTTCCCTGAAAATAAGACCCAGTCAAAAAATAAGCCCTAGCATGATTTTTCTGGATGCTCGTAATATAAGCCCTACCCAAAAAATTAGCTCCTTAAGATTGTCAGCCAGATGGACACATTTAGTAACCATATTTCCCTGAAAATAAGACCTAACTGGAAAATGAGCCCTAATGCATCTTTTGGAGCAAAAATTAATATAAGACCCAGTCTTATTTTCAGGGACACATTGTATATATTGAATTATAGCGTCTCCTGCTTGAGCAGGGCGTTGGACTAGAAGACCTCCAAGGTCCCTTTCAGTTCTATCCCTGTTTGATTTTTCCCCCCTGCATTAAAAAAAAACTTTTGCTGCCAACAGGAAGGACGTGATAGTAAGGTCCATTTGCCCAAACACACCCTCGCTCGATTCCTTCACCATCTTCCAACTTTCACTGGGTGGAGATCAAGGATTGGTTGGCAGTGATCTCGAAAAAGGGGGGAAAAAATGGCTGGAAGAAACTTAGATCTAAAATTTTGCTCCTTGGTTGAATTCTTGGGGACTTACTTCTGAGTAAACACAGAGACCTTATAAAAAGAAAAAAAAAACAGCAGATTGGTCTCCTCACCCTAAGAGATCAGGAGTCCTTCTCAAGTTCCCTTTTATTGCTTTTTTATGTCTTTCTCTCCCTCCACTCCTCTCTCTCCTGTCCTTTATTTTTCTGATTTTTTTCCTGGCCAAATTTTAATTTATTCCCAGAGAGATATTGAAAATTCAACAGGGATATTGAGACTCAATCAATCAGAATAGAGCTGGAAGGGACCTTGGAGGTCTTCTAGTCCAACCCCTTGCTCAAGCAGGAGACCCTATATCATTCCAGACAAATGGTTGTCCAATCTCTTCTCAAAAACCTCCAGTGATGAAGCCCCTACAACTTCTGGTGGCAAGTTGTTCCACTGGTTAATTGTCCTCACTGTTAGGAAGTTTCTGCTTCATTCCAGGTTGTTTCTCTCCTTGATTAGTTTCCACCCATTGTTTCTTGTCCTGCCTTCAGGTGCTTTGGAAAATAAGTTGACCCCTTCTTCTTTGGGGCATAAAAAAACTTCTCAAACCACTCTAGAAAGTGTGCAGAGAAGAGCAGCAAAAATGATTAGAGGCCTGGAGGCTAAAACCTATGAAGAACGGTTGCAGGAATTGGGTAGGTCTAGTTTAATAATAACTTTTAAAAATGGGCTATCTAATCTTGCTTCTATTCTGAAATTCCTTCTGGATTTTGTGGGGAAAAAAATGAAACTGTTTTGTTTTTGTTAACTAGATACTCTTATTCTTATAGAAATGGCTTGTACCTACAGTTGTGTAAAAGCAAAAAGTTGTGGTTGCAATCAGAGGTGGTATTCACCCGGTTCTGACCAGTTCTGGAGAACTGGTAGCGGAAATTTCGAGTAGTTCAGAGAACCGGCTGGGTCTTCTTTTGTTGCCCTGCAGGGGAGAATGGAGCTGGAAAGCAAGTTAATGGGGTGGGGAGGGAATGGGATTATGCAGTAACCTTCACCCAGGAGTGGGGAGGGAATGGAGATTTTACAGTATCCTTCCCCTACCATGCCCACCAAGCCACAGCCACAGAACCGGTAGTAAAAAAATTTGAATCCCACCACTGGTTGCAATGGTGCGGGAAAACCCTGCACTCTGATTGGCTGGCAACTACGGCTGCTGGCTATAAGTAGCAGCCGTAGCCCAGCCAGGTTGGGTCCATTCGAGCTGTAGTTTAATAAACTCTTCACTGAAGCTCTTCGCGTCTGACTCTTCATGCAAACTTAACACTGGCGACGAGGATGGGATTCCCCTGAAGAGGAGACGACGCGGAAGACAAGCAGAAGAGCGAGATGGCTGTGCTGAACACTTCAGCCCCGTTTGATCCGGGCGGCAGAAGACTGGGAATCGTATGCGGATCGCTTCAGGAGCCAGGAGCCAAGCATCCAAATTTTGATCATGTGACCATGGGGGGATGCTGCAACGGTCATAAGTGTGAAAAACAGTTGTAAGTCCCTTTATTCAGTGACATTGTAACTTTGAATGGTTGCTAAATGAATTGTTGTAAGTGAAGGATTACGTAATTCCTGCTTCAGGAGCAGGTTGGGCTAGAAGACCTCCAAGGACCCTTCCACAACTCTGTTCTTCTGATTCCCTGCAGCTACTTTTTGTGGCTTGCCAGGCCCCAAATAAGGGTCTGTCTGTATTTGGGGAAGGCAAAAGAGGATTATCAGGGGTAGCTCTCACCCCAGAAGCCCCCGAACCAAACCCACTGAAAAAATAGGCCTGTTTTGTGTTAAGTTTGCATGAAGAGTCAGATGCGAAGAGCTTCAGTGAAGAGTTTATTAGCGACTACAGCTCGAATGGACCCATCTTGGCTGGGCTATGGCTGCTACTTATAGCCAGCAGCCGCAGTTGCCAGCCAATCAGAGTGCAGGGTTTTCCCGCACTTTTCAAACCAATCATACTTGACATTTTACAAGAATAATTCAAACTAAACCAATGACATTCAAACCTACATACATAACACCCCTCCCCACTAGGTTCAGTCCATACCAAACCCCAACCTATCTAATGTATTCTTTAAATAGGTGGGGCTCTTACGTAACGTTGAGACCTTCGTGGTTCAGAAGTTCTCACCCAGTGAGAGAGGAAATGTGTCTGCTGACATTTCCCTACTGGGACTTCCTGTGAAAGAAGACCCTGTTTGATTGTTAGAATCTGGTCTCTCCTCCCAACCCATCTCCAGCCCAATGTCAGCACCCAAGTCAGGTAGTGATGTACAATCTTCCACTTCTAAGGATGGATTTTGGCATTGTGACAGGTTTTGGAATGGTTCCTGTTGTAATGGCCTGTTACACATGGGATGGATTCTTGCTTGCTGATTATCCTCCTGTTCCTCCCTTTCCCCCCTAGAATTGACATCAGGTGAGGGAACTAGAGAGGAACAAGTGCGATGTTCCTGAGAAAACCTGGATCTAAGTTGATCAATGTGCCTGCTCCAGAGGACTCCATCCTCTGTTTGCACCCTGTAAGAACGAGGGCCTGTGATTTGAGTTATCTCAGCAGGAATCCACAAAGGTTCACCCATAAGGTTCTTAGCATAAACAGAATCACCCACACTGAATGTGCGAACTTTGGAAGTGGAATCTAGTGGTGCTGGGTGCGTAAGTGGGATGAAGGCGGTCAAGGGAAGACCTAAGTTTCCTACCCATCAACAACTCTGCTGGGGATAAGTTATTAGATGGGTTAGGAGTGATGTGCTGAACACTAAGAAGTTTTTCAACTTTCTCAGTGATGTCCCCAGGACCCAGTTGCTGAAGTTTCTCCTTGGTAAAAGCGTACCATGCGTTCAGCCCGGCCGTTAGCGAAGGGTGCCCAGGGCAGTGAGGGCATGTCTGATACCCTGTTGTGCTAAATAGGATTCAAAAGGTTGGATTTAAATTGAGGCCATTGTCAGAGACAAGAACATCAGGTAACCCGTGGGTTACAAAAGTTTTTGAGCTGCTTGATGACAGCATCAGTTGTGGTGGATGCCATAGGGATTACCTCTAGCCATTTGGAATATGCATCTACTATAATAAGAAAGGTGTGCCCTCTGGTAGGGCCTGCAGAAATCAATGTGAATCCTAGACCATGGGCCCCTAGGACATTCCCATTCCTGTTTGGGGGCGAGAGGTGGGGCAGGCCTGACTACCTGACAGTTGGGACAAGATGCAACCCAGTTTTCAACCATTTTGTCAATACCTGGCCACCATACATAACTCCTGGCCAATCCCTTCATCCTTACAATACCTGGATGACCCTCATGTAACATTTCCAAAACCTCTCTTTGTAGTTTTGCAGGAATAACCACCCTGTTACCCCACAAAATACATCCTCTTAATACAGATAATTCAGTTTGCCTGGACTTAAAGGTTGGGCCAGGTGAGGTAGATCTTGAAAAGGCCAACCTTTCTTAATCCAGCCTATAACAGGAGCCAATAAAGTGTCTTTGGCAGTCTCTCTGGCAATTTCAGCAGCGTGTACTGGAAGCTTGGCAACAGTTTCTAGGAAAAAGGTGTGTTTCAGTTCAACGTCCTCAGTGTGAAAGGAAGTGGGCAGCGACTCAAGGCATCAGCATGGCCAATGTCTTTGCCAGGCTTGTGGATGAGCTTGTATGAATAAGCAGCAAGAAATTCAGTCCACCTCAGCATTCTTGGTGACAGGATAGTGGGTGTAGGTTTGTCTCCTGCCACAATGCCTAACAAAGGTTTGTGATCTGTGACAATGGTAAATGTTCTCCCATATAGATACTCATGGAATTTCTTGACAGCTGCAACAATTGCCAATGCTTCCTTGTCCAATTGGCTGTAATTCCTCTCTGCTTTGGTCAAAGTGCGAGAGTAAAATGCAATAGGGGCTTCTCTCCCACTAGGAAGCCTGTGGCTCAAAACCACCCCCCATACCAAAGGGAGATGCATCACAAGTCAGTACAACAGGTAAATTCTCAGAGAACTGTATCAGTACAGCATCAGATGTGATTAGTCTTTTAATACTGTTAAATGCTGATTGTTCCTTCCTCCCCCAGACCCAAACAGACTTTTTGTCAAGTAATCTGTGCAATGGTTCTGCAATGGTTGCCTTCTGAGGTAGGAACATGTGATAAAAGTTAATGAGTCCAAGGAAGGCTTGCAAATCTGTTTTGCATTTAGGTCTAGGGGCTTGTTTGATTGCTTGAACCTTGGCATCGGTAGGGTGGATGCCATGCTTGTCAATCATATAGCCCAGGAACTCAACCTTGTCAGTTTTAAGAGTGCATTTTTCTTCCTTGACTTTTAACCCTGCTTTCCTAAATCTGGTAAGGGCTTCTCTGAGTCTTTCTTGTAACTGAGTGTCATTTTCAGCAGAGATTAACACATCATCAAAGTAAGGCACTACCCTGGCAGTCCTTGGAGCATCCTTTCCATAAGGCTTTGAAAGATGCCTGGTGCCACGCTTACTCCAAATTGTAACTTTTTACATTTGAAGGCACCTCTATGAGTCACAATGGTTTGGGCCTCTGCAGTGGCATCATCAACTGTTAGTTGTTGATATGCCTGGGCCAGATCCAATTTGGCAAAGACTGTACCCCTGCCAAGTGAATGTAATAGATGATGCACCACTGGCACTGGGTATGCGCTCTGCTGCAGCACATGGTTCAGTGTCCCCTTATAGTCCCCACAGATTCTTACTGACCCATCAGTCTTGACAGGTGTGACTATGGGTGTCTCCCATCTGGAGTGGTCAGTGGGCTCTAAAACTCCTTGAGATATTAGTTTATCTAATTGTGCATCAATTTTTTCCTTTAAAGCAAATGGAACCCTCCTGGGCTTTAAACGAATTGGGGGCACCTTGGGATCTAGGTTGAAAGTGATAGGGGTCCCCATATACTTGCCCAATCCTTCGCTGAAGACCTCTGGAAACTCAGACTTCAAGGCTCTTCCCAGTCAGAACTGCTCACGTGATGGATGCCAGTCACCTCGATGCCAAGTGGCTTGAACCACTCAAGTCCCAGCAAGCTTGGCCGTCCTTGTCCACGATGGTCAGGGGCAAACGTTTGGTGTGGCCTTTGAACTTCACGTTGAATTCTCTTGTTCCAACTACTGGAATCTTGTTCCCTTGGTAGTCTTTAAGAGTCAGTGCTTGCTTCTGGAAATGTTTCTTCTGAATGTTGGGAAGTAGCCTGTGAATAGTGTCCCATGACACCATAGATAAATAGGAGCCTGAGTCCACTTCCATTTGGCAAGGCCTTCCTTCAATTAGTACCTTCACATGTACTTTTCTACTTCTTAAGGTTGAAGAATGACCAATGGTGACTGTTTGATGAGTTTCATTCTTCCTATTTGCTTCTGAGTTGCGCCCCATTTTCTCACTGAAGTTGTTGGGCTTGAAATCTTTGTCAGGAAACTTTCTTCTGTGTGGTGGAGTTCTGGATGATTTGCAGACTCTTGCTAAGTGACCTCTTTTTTCACCACGGAGGCAAATGGTATCAAGAAACTTGCATCCAGTGCGGGGGTGCCCCCCCCCCACAACCTCTGCAATAAAAGTCTTGCCTTTTTCTTCCCAGGTCTTTCTTTTTCTTTTCCATTCTGAGTCTATAAATTCCTTCCTCCACCTCACTACAGTCTGACTCAGAATCTATTTGCTCGCAATGAGTTGTTGTGGACTTTTCCACATCAGAATGGCTTGAGACCTTGTTAATTTTCTTCATGGCTGCCGCTGAGAACTTAGTGGCTTCTGCTGTGGAGGCCTCTTCTATGGCCTCTTTTAACGTGATCTTAGGTTTTAATAACAATTTGCTCTGAAGCACCTTGTCTTTGAGGCCTAGAACAAATCGATCACATGGCCTCCTCCAAGTTGTTAAACTGCATGCACCCCAATGTCTCTTAAACTTGCCAGCCGTTAACCCTTTCCTTGATCCCGACGGTAAAACTCGTGTCTCTTAATGAGGCACGATACTTGTGGGGCGTAATGGGCTCTTAAAAGCTTTTCTAAATCAGCTGGATTGAGCCCATGGATCAGTTCCAAAGGAAGCTTGAACAAGAGCTAAAGAGCAGCCTCTGTGCAGAGGTTCTTATGGGGGCCCTTGGCCCCTCCCTTACCAATGGGAGTGAGGGGGCTGGAGGGCCATTAAGTCCCCCCAATGGGGTTGCAGGGGCTGGAGACCCCTGACCCACCAGTGGGGGCAAAGGTGACTTTGCCCCATCCAGTGGCCTTTTTGAGAAACTACCATGGCTGGCACAAAAACATCTAACAAATCCCCTTCTTGCCAGCCAATGACAGGGACCAGTGATTGTGTGTGAGGGGGCGAGCAGGTGTCATAGACATATAGAGGCATTGTACACATTTACAGGACCAAACACAAACACTTACACAGAAGGTTGTGCCGGTCAATAGGTCGGGTTTTGTGAATAGGTCAGCTATTTGGTTGGTAGTACTACAATGTTTGACACTTACAAACCCCATTCTAGCAAGCTGCCTGACATTTTTATATCGGATGTCTATGTGGAGGGATCTAGAGCCCACCGTGTATGCCCCCGAGATCCCAATTGCAGCTGTATTATCTTCTTGAATTTGTATGGGCAGAGGAGGAGGTGCCCAGATGCTCGTTAACAGAGCATTGAACCAGATCAAGTCATTGGCCGTGTCTGACAGATTGGCATATTCCGCCTCGGCCATGGAGCAAGAAGTAAATTTTTGTTGTCTAACATGCCATTTAGTAATATCAGGAAACCAGAGGTGCTCCGTCTACTTTTGGTGTCACCAGCCCAGTCTGCGTCCGAATAAGCGGAGAGTTGGGCTGGTTCCCCCTTCTCTGGCTCCAGCACAAGGAGGGCATCGGCTGTGCCCTTGAGGTACCTAAGTACCCTCTTAACAGCAGCCCAGTGGAATTCCTTGGGGTTTTCCACGTGCCTTGACAATAGATTCACAGCTAAAGCTATGTCAGGCCTGCTCCAGTTGCTGATATATAGCAAGGAGCCTATCACAGATCTGTATAACTTATTATCTGTGAAGTTGGGGCTGTCCTCGTGAGTGTGACTATAATAGTCACTTTGAATGGGGCTACGCATTGGGTTAGATGCCGCCATTTTGCACCTGGCTAACAGCTCTTCAATCTTTTCTTTCTGAGACAGGTGAACCCTTCTCAGTGGCCAAGATGTGTACACCCAGGTACCTATCAACCCGCCCCAAGGACTTCAGGGTAAACCTTTCCCCCAGGGCCTTGGCAAATTCATCACACCTTTCTTTCCTAGGTCCTACGTATAGGAGGTCATCCACATAAACCAACACCCGTTCTGTGGCACCTTTAGAGTCACGTGTAAAAACGCACTCATCTGCATGGGATGCCCTGAAGCCAATTCATTCTAAACTTTTTCTGAGGCAGTCGTACCAGAGTTTCCCCAACTGCTTAAGGCCATTAAGTCCCCCCAATGGGGTTGCAGGGGCTGGAGACCTCTGACCCACCAGTGGGGGCAAAGGTGACTCTTGGCCCCCATCCAGTGGCCTTTTTGAGAAACTGCCATGGCTGGCACAAAAACATCTAACAGGGTGTTCTTTTGTTGCCCTGCACAGGAGAACGGAGTGGGAAAGCAGGTTAGTGGGGTGGGGAGGGAATGGGGATTTTACAGTAACCTTTCCCTGCCCCGCCCACCAAGCCATGACCACACAACCAGTAGTAAAAAATTTTGAATCCCACCACTCCTGGGGATGCTGGAATTTGTAGTCCAGTTCCTTTCAGGGCACCTATGACATCCATCCATTCCATCCCCACCTGGGTTTCCCAGCCTCTTTTTGAAAAAAAACCTGTACAGAAAGGACTGTGTTTTAGATGGGTCCCGAGGTAAATGAGAGGCAGGACCGCGAGCTAGTGACCAGCATCTTTATTTATTGAGATTACCAAAAACTGGCCACTCACACGTGGCTGGCGCTGGCTTTTATTGCCGGCGCTGTCCAAAGCTTCAGCCACTGACGGGACTTTATTTTCCCATGGGTGGCTGAGCCAATGAGTGGAGTCTTTCAGTCGACTCCACTCCTTGGCCATATATGGGCATATTTATTATTTATTTATTTATTTATTTTATTTATGAGATTTATATGCCGCCCTATCTCCCTAAGGACTCAGGGTGGCTTACAATACTAAAAACAACACACTAGAAATATTAAAAAGTGATTAAACCCAAAATCTCATAAATTAATTGAATTTAAAACAACACTAAAAAACCCTCCCCCCCTCCATCAGTCCAGGTAGGCTTGTTGGAACAGCCAAGTTTTTAGACCACGGCAGAAGGATTGGAGGTCAGGGGCCACCTGGAACTCCAGGGGTAGCTGGTTCCAAAGGGTGGTTGCCCCCACAGAGAAGGCCCTACCCCTGGGAGCCGCCAGCTGGCATATAGAACACCCCTCCCCTCCTAGCTGATGTCCATCCAATCGGAGGCTGACTACTGAATGTAGTCGTGTAAGTAGGCGGGGCTCTGATGGGTGTGACTGGACCTGCTCACCTCAGTTGATCCTGGGGCAGCGGCCCGAACAGACGGGTCCACTGCCGCTCCGGTCCCTGCTGGTGGAATCGTCTGGAACCTTTCCACTGGCGCGGCAGGGACCGTCGAGCTTGAGGCCTCAGACAGACACCGCTGGACTTCCCCGTCACACGGTAAGTGTCTTTGGTGAATTTGTTCTGGGGTTTGTGTTTGTGTTGTCGTTTGTTCTGGGTGTGCGTATCAGGCCTCTGGCTGGGTGTCTGTGCTCAGGACCCGGACCTGGAGCTGGTCTATGTGCCGCTCCCATATCTTTCCTTCTACTGTCTCCACTGGGTAGGACCGGGGCCCTGTGCTCTCGAGTACCCTCGCCGGCACCCAGGTTGGGCCTCTGGTGTAATTGTGTGCGTAGACCGGGTCCCCTGTTGAGAATCGCCTGCATTTTCCGGTGGAGTCTGGGGGCATCTCCGAGCTGTAGTTTGGGTGTACCCGGTCCAGTATTGTCCTTAGTCTCCGGCCCATTAGTAGCTCGGTGGGCCTTCGGTGCGTTGTCGTATGTGGAGTGATATGTTGTGTTAGTAGTAGCTGGTTGGTCTTTTCTTGCCAGTTCCCCTTGCCCATCCATTGTAAGGTCCCTTTTGTGGCTTTCACCATAATCTCTGCTTGTCCATTTGTCACCGGGTGGGCAGGGGCTGCCAGAGCATGGCGTATTCCTAGCCCTGCTAGGAATGCCTCCAATGGTATCGCTGTAAACTGAGGACTGTTGTCGGAGACCAAAATGTCTGATAAGCCATGGGTGGTGAACAGGCATCTCAGCACCCTTATTGTTGCTTCTGATGTGGTTGACTGCATTAAGGCTACTTCCAGCCACTTGGAGTAAGCGTCAAGCACTATCAGAAATGTTTGTCCTTGGTCTGGGCCAGCAAAATTGACGTGTAGTCTAGCCCAGGGTGTTGTTGGACTCTCCAATTTCCTGGGCTTGGCGGCTGGAGGCGCTGGCCTGGAATCCTGGCATGGTGTGCATGTGGTGACCCAGGATTCTATTTCCATGTCCATTCCTGGCCACCATACGTAGCTCCTTGCCAGAGCTTTCATCCGACCATGCTCGGTGACCTCGTGCAGGGAGTCCAGTACTTTCTTCCTTAGCACGGGGGGGGGGGGGAAATGACTACTTGGTCCCCCCACAGTAGGCACCCCTTCAGAACTGACAGTTTCGTTTGTCTGTTCTGGTATGGTTTATATTCCTCCCCTTGAGCCACCTGTGTCCACCTCCTCCACACCCAGTTTAAAATCCGCACCATGATTTTATCACGGGCTGTAAGTCTCGCGATCTCCGATGACATCATCACTCCTGGCCGTATCCTCTGTCAGAAGGACTGTCATGGATGGTTCTGGGTCTTCGGCTGTCTCTGGGAGGGGGCAGTGGCTGAGGGCGTTGGCGTGGGCAATTGCCTTGCCAGGTCTGTGTATCAATGTATAGCTGTAGGCCGCCAGGAATACAGTCCATCTCAGCATCCGGGGGGATAGAATGTTTGGCGTTGCTCTGTCACCAGTGAGTATGTCCAGCAGTGGTTTGTGGTCCGTGATGAGGTCGAACGGTCTCCCATAGAGGTATTTGTGAAACCATTTGACCCCTGCAACTGAGGTGAGCGCCTCCTTATCGATTTGGCTGTAATTCCTTTGGGTTTTGGACAGAGTTTTTGGGAAGTATGCGATTGGCACCTCGGTCCCATTCGGCAGCCTGTGGCTGAGAACTGCTCCAATGCTGTATGGGAGGCGTCACAGGTTGTGTCAATGTTGGCGTCCCGTTGTATTGAATGACACGCTGTCCGATGTTAAAATGTTTTTATTTGCCCAGGCGCTCCACTTCACGCTGTCCCCATGTCCAGCTCGCTGTCTTGTCCAGTAGTCTATGGAGCGGCTCAGCAATTGTCGCTTTCTGCGGCAGAAATATATTATAAAAATTTAGGAGACCCAGGAACACTTGAAGTTCCGCTTTGTTTTGTGGTGTGGGGGCTTCCTGGATGGCTTTTAATTTCCCATTGGTGGGTCTGATGCCTGCAGCATCTATCAGGAATCCCAGGAATTGGACCTGGGGAACGGCTATTTGGCACTTGTTCCTCTTGAGTTTCAGGCCCGCTTCCTTAAACCTCCCAAGGACTGCCCTGAACCGCTCCATTAGTTGTGTCCAGTTGGTGGCTGAGACAATAACGTCATCAAAATAGGGAACGACCCCGGGAATGTTATGTAGCAACTGTTCCATGATGCTTTGGAACAGCCCCGGGGCTATGCTAACCCCGGATTGGAGTCTTTTACATTTAAAGGCTCCCTTGTGGGTGACTATGGTTTGTGCCTCCACCGTGGCTTCATCAACAGGTAGCTGCTGATAGGCCTGTGCCAAGTCCAGTTTAGCAAATATGGTTCCCCGTCCCAAGGAGTGCAATAGATGCTGCACCACTGGTACGGGGTAGGCGCTTTGCTGCAGCGCCTTATTAAGGGTCATGTTATAGTCCACATATATTCTGATTGACCCATCCGGCTTCATGGGAATCACGACGGGGGTTTCCCATTTTGCGTGATCTACCGGTTCCAAAACCTGGTCTATTAGCTTGTCGAGCTGTTCCTCGACCTTGGGTCGCAGGGCGAATGGAACTCGACGTGGCTTAAGGCGGACTGGGGCAATGGCGAGGTCTAGGCTGAAAGAAATTGGGGTCCCCATATACTTGCCCAGCTTGTCGTCAAACACCGTGCTGAATTCCCACTCCAATTCCACGATGTCTCCTCTCTGGTCATGGGGGGGGGGTATCTCGGTTGCATGGACACAGGTGATGCCAATTTGGAGCGGTGAAAACCACTCTTGGCTGAGCAGACTGGGTGGGCTCCGGTCTACTATGGTGAGTGGCAGCTTTCTGCTGAACACTCCATAGTCAACGCGGACTGTCTTTTTGCCAAGGACTGGTATGCGGCAGCCTTGGTAGTCTCTGAGCACGATGGCTTGCTGCTCCAGTTGGTCCCGCCTTAGGTTGGGTAGGAGCTCCTTCAGGGACTTCCAAGATACCATAGAAATGTAGGACCCTGAATCAACTTCCATCCGGCACAGCTTATGCTCTATCCGGACTGTGGCCATCACCTTGTTGGTTTCATAGGTGTCTGTGTGTCTCACTCTGACTTGTGCATAGCCCACGTATGTAAAATGGGCTTCTTCCCTTGCATCTTCCTGCCTTTTGATTTTCCTGCCAGAGGGTTTCCGCCCCCCCCTTGGTGGCCATGTTGCCTCACGGGGGATGCAGCTCGCCGGCTTGGTTTGTTCATTGGTTGTGTGGCCCGGCAAACCTCTGCGATGTGCCCTCATCGTTCACACCTTCGACACATGACGTCCCTGAACCGGCACGCTGACCGGTTATGGCTGCCGCCACAGCTATTGCAGTCCCGGCTCCCCAGTTTTCCACTTGGCTTGCCGGTCCATAACTTATACATGTCGCCGTCGTCACCATCGTCGCTGGCTTCAGACTCAGACTCGACGAGCCACGGCAGAGGTTCGGTCTGGGTGGTGTGGACCTTCCCGTTGCCCTGGATCTGCACCGCCAAGTTGTCTGATGATTCGGCGGCCCAGGCCTTGTCAAACACTTCCTGAAAGGATACGTCTTTGCGGGCCAGGAGTTTTTTCTGTAATCCGGAGTCCTTCGTCCTGAGGATAATTCAATCCCTGATCATTCCCTTGGTGTCGGGGAACCTGCAATTCTTTGCGATCCTTCTTAGGTCAGCGACGAATGTATTGATCGTCTCCCCCTCCTTCTGGCTCCGCGTGTAGAAGTCATAGCGGCTGGCCAAATAGGATGGGGATGGACCGTAGTGACTTTGGAGGACGTGTTGGAGCTTGTCCCAGTATACAGTCTGGAGATTGTTGGCAACCAATGTGTCAGCCATCTTGTAGATCTCGACATCGCAGTAGGTCAAAAAGAGCGCTTTCTTCTGAGAGTCAGGGGCCGCTTGGAGTCCATTGACCTCCAGGGGCAGGTTAAATCACCCCATGTATGATGACCACTTCTCCTTGGCCGGATCATAGGGGATGGCCATCGAATGGTGAGCCAGACTCATCGCTTGTTGCGCCATGCTGACTGCATGCGATGGAGAGCTTTGGGTTCGGTGGCGATTCGGATAGCCAGTGGCAAAGCTCCATGGAGGGTCCCACTCTCTACTTGAGAGATCCCACCTTCATCACCAGTGTTTTAGATGGATCCCAAGGTAAATGAGAGGCAGGACCGTGAGCTAGTGACCAGCATCTTTATTTATTGAGATTACCAAAAACTGTCCACTCACACGCGGCTGGTGCCGGCTTTTATTGCCGGCGCTGTCCAAAGCTTCAGCCACTGACAGGAGGTTATTTTCCCTTTATTTTCAGTTGACTCCACTCCTTGGCCATATATGGGCATATAGAACAGACTGCTTTCTGGATAATTCCCCCCTTTGCCTCTTTCTAGTCATTAAATTTTCACGCGGTCCAGTCTGTTTCCAGCACTTCCCTGGATGGTGACGGGTTTTTAGTGACAGGCATGTGACGGGGCAGAAACATGTGAGCATTCTCCGTCATTGGTTTCTGGATAGTTCTTTGAATTGTCCCGTTAAAACAACTGGTTAAGGATGCCAGAAGGATTCAGAGCCTTCTTATGTGTCCCTGCTGTTTGGAGGAGGGGGCTTCCAATCAGCCAGCCCTCCCTGCATTACCCCCAACCAGCATTCTATGGGGAGAATCCAATCTGACAAATGTCCATGGGGCATCTTAAAAAAGAAACAACGGATGGTGCCATCTGCTTTTAAAAGAACTAAATATCCAGATGTATGCTGTAGGTCCGTGATGGCGAACCTATGGCACATGTGCCAGAGGTGGCACATAGAGCCCTCTCTGTGGGCACGCACGCCACCACCAGCTGCTCTTCTGGTTTCTAGCATGCCAGCCAGATGGCCTTTGTGGGCGCCGAAGTGCCAGAAAATGGCCCAAAAAACAGACCATTTTTCGGGCCTCTTCCGGGCCATTTTCAGGCCATTTTCTGGCCTGTTTTTCAGGCCATTTTTCAGGCCATTTTTCAGGTCTTTTGCATCAGGGATTCTCGAACTTTGGGGTGGGGAGACATTGAGGATGGAGCGGGCAGGAAAGATTACCCCCGCCCCCGCCTTTTAAACCCAGATCAAGGCCCAAATGGAAGCCTTGTCCACATTTGGACTGGATTCTGATTCTCCCTTTGCAGCCCCAGGGCAAAAAGTTTGATCCTAGGTGGTAAAAAAACAATGAAAATCCAGTTATTAAGCAGGGCATTCAGTTCTTGCATATGCCCCTCCCTCATTGTTTTTACTAGGTCATGCGAGCCTGTTCACCATGGTTAAAGTTCCTAGCAGCTCCAAGTTGGACAATCCTTGTCTATGGGAGACCTTGGTGGTTTTCTTGCAGACGTTTCATTACCCAGCTAAGGAACATTATCAGTGCTAGAAGGGAGAGGAGGAGGAGGACTGTGGGGTCCTTGGTGCTCCCTGAACTTGGTGGTTTTCTTGCAGATGTTTCATGACCATAGTAGTGTTGAAAGAAATATCCTTCTGGGTTCAGTTCCAAGTGGGGAAAAAGACACTGGAAACATGGAGGCTGCTTGGAAAGTTTAATGGTGAACAGGACCACATGGTCTGGAGCTCCAGAGAAAGATGATCACATACTTCAACATGAGATCAAGAAAAAAAGGGCTGAGGTGCTGAGAGTGCCTGGGTTTTATAACCTCTGTTGAGATTTGAATTGGAGCTTGTATTCTAATTGGTTGTCAGACTCCCATGAGGGGCAACTCTGAAGGCTGTCCTGAGTTCCAGGCTTGGTTGACCCTTGCTGGATGATTTATGCCCTTAAAAGGGCTTTTGGCAATTGCTATAGCTTTACCTGGAGACCTTTCTTATGTATTCTGGCCCAGGCCTTAATGGCCCACCCATTAACAAAGGTGGGGGTGAGATTCTGCTTCTGGGTTTCTACTCTTTTTAGAGGAAATTGTTATGTATGTAGGTTTAAATGTTATTGGTTTATTTGAACTGTTCTTGTAAAATGTCAAATGGTATTGGTTTAAATAGTGCGGGAAGAAACTCTGCACTCCCATTGCCTGGCAGCTACGGCTGCAGGCTATAAGAAGCCGATAGCCAAGCCAGGACGGGTCCATTCGAGCTGTAGTCACTTAATAAACTCTTTGCTGGAACTCCTCGCGTCTGACTCTTCATGCAAACTTAACACTGGCGACGAAGGTGGGATTTCCTGAAGAGAAGACGATCGAAGAACAAGCAACAGAGCGAGATGGCTGCGCTGAACACCCCCAGCACCGTTCGATCCGGCGCGAAGACTGGGAATCGATGCGGATCGCTTCCAGATATCTGGAAGGGAACGACCTCGCCGCATCCCCAGAGAGGAAGAGGGCGGTCTTTCTCACGCACTGCGGTCCGGCAGTCTTCAAAATGGCGAAGGCGTTGGTGGGAGCTGCAGAGCTGAAGGTAATGGAATGGCCCGATTTAGAGAAACATTTAAGAGCCCATTCGCCCCTCAAGTATCGTGCCTCATTAAGAGACACGAATTTTACCGTCGGGATCAAGGAGATAGCGAGAATGTTAATGACTTCGTGGCAAGTTTAAGGGACATTGGGGGTGCTTGTGAGTTTACCAACTTAGAAGAGGCCATGCGTGATCGGTTTGTTTTAGGCCTAAAAGATAAGGTCTTACAAAGCAAACTATTAATGAAACCTAAGATCCGCGTTTAAAGAGGCCATTGAAGAAGCTGTCTCAGCGAAGCCACCAGTCCTCAGCAGCGGCCATGAAAAGATTAACAAGGCCTCAAGCCAGGCCTCAAGCCATTCTGATGGGGAAAAATCCACAACAGCCCATTGAACAAATAGACTCTGATTCTGATGGCAGTGAGGCAGAGGAGGGGATTTTAGACTCAGAATGGAGAAGAAGAGAAAAGACACTGGGAAAAACAGGCAAGGATTCTATTGCAGAGGCTGGGGGGCCACCCCGCTGAATGCAAGTTCTTTGACTCCATTTGCCTACGTTGTGAGAAACGGGTCACATAGCCAGAGTCTGCAAATCATCCAGAACTCCACCAATTAGGAAAAAATTTCCTGATAAAGACTTTAAGCCCAACAATTTCCTTGAAAAGATGGGGCAAAATTCAGAAGCAAATGGCAAGAATGAAACTCACCAAACAATCACTATTGGTCATTCTTCACCCTTAAAAAGCAGAAAAGTACATGTGAAGGTGTTTATTGAAGGAAGGCCTTGCCAAATGGAAGTGGACTCAGGCTCTTATTTATCTATGGTGTCATGGGACACTATCCACAGACTCTTTCCCAAAATTCAGAAGAAGCATTTCCAGAAGCAAGCACTGACTCTCAAAGACTACCAAGGGAACAAGATTCCAGTAGTTGGAGCGAGAGATTTCAACATGCAGTTTAAAGGCCACACCAAACGTTTGCCCCTGACCATCGTGGACAAGGATCGCCCAAGTTTGCTGGGACTTGAGTGGTTCAAGCCACTTGGCATCGAGGTGACTGGCATCCATCACGTGAGCAGTTCTGACTGGGAAGAGTCCTTGAAGTCTTCAGCGAAGGACTGGGCAAGTATATGGGGACCCCTATTGCTTTCAGCTAGACCCCAAGGTGCCCCCAATTCGTTTAAAGCCCAGGAGGGTCCCATTTGCTTTAAAGGAAAAAATTGATGCACAATTAGATAAGCTCATTGCTCAAGGGGTTTTAGAGCCTACTGACCACTCCAGATGGGAAACACCCATAGTCACACCAGTCAAGGCTGATGGGTCAGTGAGAATCTGTGGTGACTACAAGGGGACACTTAACCATCGCTGCAGCAGAAGATATCCTGTACCAGTTGTGCATCATCTGCTCCATTCCCTTGGCAGGGGTACAGTATTTGCTAAACTGGACTTAGCTCAGGCATATCAACAATTAACAGTTGATGATGCCACTGCAGAGGCACAAACAATTGTGACTCATAGAGGTGCCTTCAAATGTAAAGACTACAATTTGGAGTAAGCGTGGCACCTGGCATTTTTCAAAGCCTTATGGAAAGAATGTTGCAAGGACTGCCAGGGTAGTGCCTTATTTTGATGATGTATTAATCTCTGCTGAAAATGACACTCAGCTTCAAGAGAGACTCAGAGAAGTCCTTACCAGATTCAGAAAGCGGGTTTAAAAGTCAAGGAAGACAAATGTACACTCAAAACAGACAGAGTTGAGTTCCTGGGGTACATGATTGACAAGCATCCACCCTACTGATGCCAAGGTTAAAGCAATCAAGGAAGCCCCTAAACCTAGATGCAAGACAGATTTGCAAGCCTTCCTTGGACTTATTAATTTTACCACATGTTTCTACCTCACAAAGCATCTATTGCTGAGCCTTTACATCGCCTGCTTGATAAGAAAGCTGTTTGGATCTGGGGAGGAAGGAACAGTCAGCATTTAACAGTATTAAGAGACTAATCACGTCTGATGCTGTGTTGATACAATTCTCTGAGAATTTGCCTGTTGTTCTGACTTGTGATGCATCCCCTTTTGGAGTGGGGGTTGAGTCACAGGCTTCCCAGTGGACGGAAGCCCAATTGCATTTTACTCGCACTTTGTCCAAAGCAGAGAGGAATTATAGCCAATTGGACAAGGAGGCTTTAGCAGTTGTTGCAGCTGTTAAGAAATTTCATGAATATCTGTATGGCAGGTCATTCACCATTGTTACAGATCACAAACCTTTATTAGGCATTGTGGCAGGAGACAAACCTACACCTAATATCCTGTCACCAAGAATGCTGAGTGGACTGAATTTCTTGCAGCCTATTCATACAAACTGATTCACAGGCCTGGCAAGGACATTGGACATGCTGATGCACTGAGTCGTTGCCCACTGCCTTGCCACAAGGAGGACTTTGAACTGGAAATCACACCTTTTCCTGGAGACCGTTGCTAAGCTTCCAGTCCATGCTGCTGAGATTACCAGAGAAACTGCCAAAGATGCTGTGTTGGCACCTGTTATGGGCTGGATTAAGAAAGGTTGGCCTCTTCAAGATTCTACCTCACTTGTGGACCTGAGAATCTCTGACTTGGAACCTCTCAGTTTAA
>SOZL01000483.1:0-14825 GCA_009733165.1 Naja naja | reverse complement strand
GTGGCAGCGGCCCTGCCTGGGTTTCTCAATGTCCCTCGGGGTGGCGGTGGAATTCCCAGGGCTTATGGTCCTGGGTGATTTCAACCTGCCTTCCCTGGGGGGGCATCAGGTTTGGCCCAGGAATTCATGGCCTCCATGGGGCCATGGACCCAGTTGATTCAAGGCCCGACCCATGAGGGGGGTAACACCTCTACCTAGTTTTTGTCTCAGAACAGTGGGTGATCGAGGGGAGGCCTTATGGCCCTACCCATTCCATGGTCTGATCACTATCCCCGCGTGGCTGGTTTTCCAACAAGCTGCCCCTCACTGCTGGGATGAGGAGCCACTTAGATGGTTCCGTCCCAGACGCCTGATGGACCCTGAGAGGTTCCAGCTGGGGTTTTTCCACTTCCCTTGTCAACTCTGCTGAGGACCTGACGGCCTTGGCAACAGGCTGCCGCGGGTGCCCTTGACAGAGTTGTCCCCATGCGCCCCTCACACGCCGTGGATCCCGGATGGCCTTGGTATACCGAGGAGCTCTGGGGAAAGCATCTGGAGGGGCTTAGAGAGTAGGTAGAGGTCCACCCGCCCAATCCAATCATGCCCAGTTAAGAGCCCATATTAGGACTTACCTGGTAGCTATGAGAGCAGCAGAAGATCTTATCTCTCCTCCTCATAGCATCCACAGATAAAACCCACCCAGCCTGTTTAGGGTCACCCACTCTCTCCTACGTCGGGAGGCGGTGGACCCGCTGTGGGGAAGGGCTGAGGAATTTGGTCAATATCTGTCAGATAAGATCGCAGATTCGAGTGGGTTTTGCTCTAATTTGCAGTGGTCTGATGATCGGGTGCAAATAGTCTGGCCGATGTGCTCTGGGCTGAGTTCAATCCTGTCTCCGAGGATGAAGTGGACAGGATTATGCATCGTCTGAGCTCCACCACATGTTTGTTGGACCCGTGCCCCTCCTGGCTGGTTTATGCCTCCAGGGAGCTCACTCTGCGTTGGCTCCGGCAGTGGTCAACGCCTTCATTAAGGAAGGTGTTTTCCTTCCACCTTGAAGGAGGTGGTGGTGAGGCCCTCCAAGAAGCCTGCCCTGGACCCAACCATGTTACATAACTTCCATCCAGTCTCCAACCTTTTTTGGTGAAGATTGTTGAGAGTGTGGTGGCTCAGCAGTTTCCACTTTTCCTGGATGAAGCAGACTACCTAGATCCATACCAATCAGGCTTCCGCCCGGTTTCAGCAGTGAGACAGCATTGGTCGCACTGATGGATGATCTCTGGAGGGCGGGACAGGGTTTTTCCTCTGTCCTAGTCCTATTAGACCTCTCAGTGGCTTTCGATACCATTGGCCATGGTATCCTTTGCGGCCGAGGGGTTGGGAGTGGGGGGCATTGTTCTGCAGTGGTTCTCCTCCTACCTCATGGGGCTTTCGCAATCAGTGTTGGCAGGGGGTCAGAGGTCGACCCGAGGCATTCACTTGTGGAGTCCCCAAGGGGTCGGTCCTCTCGCCCCTCTTGTTTAATATCTACATGAAACCGCTGGGTGAGATCATTCGTGGTTTTGGGTGAGGTATCACCAGTATGCTGATGATACCCAGTTATACATCTCCACCCCAAACCAGGTCAGTGATGCCCTCTCCATGATGACCCATTGTCTGGATGCGGTACGGATCTGGATGGACAGAAACATGTTTCGACTCAACCCAGCCAAGACTGAGTGGCTGTACATACCAGAATCTCGGTCCAGTCAGGAATGTCCAGCTGGCATAGGGAGAGAGGTGTGGCCCCTTGTGGATAGGGCACGGAACCTGGGGGTCTTCCTGGATGCGCGGCTCCGGTTGGAGGAACAGGTGGGGGCCCTGGCCAGGGGCCTTTGCCCAGGTCCGGCTGGTTCAGCCAGCTTCACCCATTTCTGGACCGAGATGCCCTGCATACAGTCACTCGTGCCCTTGTTACCTCTCAACTCGACTACTGCAACGCTCTCTACTTAGGACTGCCATTGCATACCATCCAGAGACTGCAGCTGGTGCAGAATGCGTCAGCTGGGTGGTGATGGGAGTTTCCGATTCTCCCAAAGCGAACTGCATTGGTTGCCGGTTGCACTCCGGGTGGGATTCAAGGGTTTTTTTTTTAATTTTTTTAAAAATTACATTTATATGCTGCCCTTCTCCAGAGACTCAGGGCGGCTTACAATTTTTTTGGGGATACAACCCAGTGTGCTCAGCAATAGCTTTCATTCCATTGTATATGCCTGCTTATTACTAAGTGGCATTTTTACAAGGTCAGCTAATTGCCCCCAACAATCTTGGGTCCTCTAGTTTTAACATTCAAAGTCCTACATGACATGGGTCCAGAATACTACGGGGCGACCTGTCGATATCGAGTGCCAATCACCCTGTATGAGGACACAGGCAGGGACTTCTCGGGGTTCTGTTGCCAAGCCAGTGTCGGCTGGCAGTCCCCCGGGGATGAGCCTACTCTGTGGCGGTTCCCATCCTATGGAACCAGCTTCCCCTGGGGCTCCGTCTGGCCCCTGACCTCTGCACCTTCCGCCACGACCTGAAGACCTGGTTATTTGACCAAGCCGGGCTGTGATGACCTTCTCGGGGTGTGTGTGGATTTTTTAAATTAACTTTAACAACAGATAAATATTGGGCTTGTTTTGGTTTAATTCTTTTTTAATTATTTAATGTTGATGTGTGATTTTAGTTGTGAGCCGCCCCGAGTCTTCGAAGATGGGGTGGCATACAAGTCAAATAAATAAATAAATAAATAAATAAATAAATAAATAAATAAATAAATAAATAAAATGGCACTGTAGGAACTCCTTTACAAAGAATGTTCACACCCTTGGTTCCAGCCATCCATTTCCCCCAACCCAATCTTTCCATTCCTACACTAATATTCTTAGTTGGTCTCCCAACTGTAGTTCTCACATGACATCATGCTGCAACATGTTCTGGAACATTTAGAACCTCACTCACTGAATGTAATGGAACCTTATACTCTATCGTGAACATTGAAATTCCTGTTGGTGCATTATGTGTCATTGTATTTTTATGGGAGAGAGTGTGATATTCAGCACAGAAGGTAAAGGAAATGAAGTTGTAGAACAATGACCTCTGTCTGTTGACATACGGAGTGTGTCAAAGAGTCCCCTTAATAGCAACCTCAGGGAAAGAGAGATGACAGGGTTATACTTACAGCAGGTGTCATTAAGGAACAAGAAAGAAATGTTAATATGCTCAGAGGAAATTCAACATTTGTAGAAGAACAATAAGGAATCTACACCCAGAGGTGGTATTTAGCAGGTTCTGACCAGTTCTGGAGAACTGGTAGTGGAAATTTTGAGTAGTTCAGAGAACCGGCAAATACCACCTCTGACTGGCCCCACCCCCATCTATTCTCTGCCTCCCGAGTCTTAGCTGATCGGCTGGGTCTTCTTTGGTTGCCCTGCACAGGAGAACGGAGCTGGAAAGCAGGTTAGTGGGGGAGGGAATGGAGATTTTACAGTATCCTTCCCCTCCCACGCCCACAGAACTGGTAATAAAAAATTTGAATCCCACCACTGCTTAGGAAGTGAATAAGCGGTGTGTTACACCCTATTGTTGAAAGCAGTGATGGAATGGTAGCAAAGCTATTGCATTTTTCTCACAGTATATGGGCAGAGAGAAGTAAGCATCAAGACCCATAATGCACCTCCAACTATCTCCATCATTTATTATAGAATGCAAGTTTACATTACTTGAGATGGATATTTCTGTCAGTTTTGAGAGCCACATAGGCTTATTTATATCCTATTATTACCATGAGCAGCCAATCTTGGATCCCACAAGAAAAAAAGTACTTTTGTATATCTAATCATATGGCATCTTATATTTCTAGTTTGCTTCTGGTGATTCAGCAGGCAATTTTGTTTTTGCCCAACTGTGAACAGATAAAAGAAAAGGTGAGCTTCAGAATTAACTCATTTGCATAGAAATGTTAGTTTCCAGAAATAAGGAAATTAGTCAGCTACATATGAAATTCAGTGTTTAGAGATTTGTTTTGTAACAATAATACTTTGATATTTATTTCAAAAGTGATATCTTTTTATTTTATAGGGTATATAATTTTTCCAATTTATGTCAAAAGTCACTTGAGCTAGGGGATATTAATGCTTATATCCCATTTTCTGATACACAGAAGTGCTTTGTACTTCTCATACACTGAGGGATGATATTTGTGTAAAACAACATTCATGGGGAATCCTACAAGTCCTCCAGACTGTACAGTCCCTGAGCTTTATAAATCCTTACTAAGACCACACCTGGAATTCTGCATCCGGTTTTGGTCACTACATTACAAAAAAAATATGTTGAGACTTTGGAAAAAGTTCAGAGAAGAGCTGCTAAGATGATTAAAGGCCTGGAGACGAAAACATATGAAAAACGGTTGCAGGAATTGGGTATGTCTAGTCTAGTGAAAAGAAGGACAGGGGTGACATGATAGCAGTATTCCAATATTGGAGAGGCTGACACAAAGAAGAGGAGGCCAACCTATTTTCCAAAGCACCGTAATACAAGACAAGAAACAATGGATGGAAATTAAAGAAGGAGAAAAGTAACCCAGAACTAAGGAGAACAATTAACAAAAAAAGAGAACAATTAACCAGTGGAAAAACTTGCCTCCAGAAGTTGTGGCTGCTCCATCACTGGAGGTTTTTAAGAAAAGACTGGGCAGCCACTTGTCTGGAATAATATGGAGTCTCCTGCATGAACAGGGGGTTGGACTAGAAGACCTCCAAGGTTCCTTCCTGTTATTCTGTTCTTTTCAAAGGTCATGTTCCTTAACCATCCCTAGTATCTCATAGGGGTTTTAATGTGCAATGGTTCTGTACCAGAAGTGGTATTCAGCAGGTTCAGACCAGTTCTGGAGAACCGGTAGCGGAAATTTTGAGTAGTTCAGAGAACCGGCAAATCCCACCTCTGACTGGAGATTTTACAGTATCCTTCCCTGCCACACCCACCAAGCCACGGCCACAGAACCGGTAGTAAAAAATTTTTGAATCCCACCACTGTTCTGTACGCTACAGAGCTGGTGAAAGTGCAATACATCAGTGTCATCATGATTTTCTGGTTTTCATTGGATCGGTTTCTGGGAATGAGAATTACTCATTGCTGTTCAGTGCCTCAGGCATGTTTAATTGTGAAGGTTGCTGCACATGTCACAAATAAAACATTAAATTCCCCAAATGTTGTACCTGCTGTAGACTGAATTAATTTTGTACCACCTAATAAACAAACCCTACCTATGATGGTTCATTTAAAAATATTGAAATTTTATTGCAGAGACAAGTAACATTAAAATAAACCATGTTAAAATAAAGCAGACATCAATCTGGAAATCAAATAGTGCCTTTTGTAATGGAATACTCAAAATGAGCCAGGTTAGGTTTTTTGTATTCTGTTGAGTCAAAAATGGGACATTCTGTCAGTTTTTGTTTTGAAGTCCATCTTCCATATACAACTCCCCTATTTATGTCCAGTTTTATAAACCTAGCTGTCATAAAATGGATAAAGTTCACAAGTGGTTAACTTTTCTGTCCCTTTAAATTTCCTATGATGGAAATAGGTAGATAGGATTTTTGCTTTCAAGCACTGCATTGGGTAGAGTCCAATAAGAGTCTCTTTGCCATTCAAATGCATAAAACCCTTTCAACAATTAAGAACCCTGATTTACTAGACTTTTGTGCAAATTGAGGTGAAGGTACATAAAGTTTGAAGGTACATAAAGTTTTTGAAGTCCCTGTATCTACTCTATGCATCATGTCTAATCAACCACACTGATTCAACTGTACCATAAGAGTCCCCTTGAGTTTTCATCCCTTTCTTAGTTTTAGTTAGCATGGAATGTACCTTTCTCAATGTATGTGCAAAGTAAGCTGAATGCAGTTTGAATTGAACTATGTGTTATGATTCCAACATCTGTCTTAGTCAAATCCATTGCCTTTCATATTGCTATAAATATGGAATCAGATTCTTTGGATCCAATGTGTATCATTTTATATTGCATTTCAGATGAAGATGAACCAAAGGCCTTGGCTAGTTCTACTGAAGTTTGGGCTTCATTCAGTAAATGTCCATCCCTGATCTCATGTCATTAACCAAACAGCAATAAGAGCATTTATAGTAGTATGTATTTTGTTAGATTTGCATGAAGAGTCAGACGGAGTGCTTCAGTGAAGAGTTTATTAGTGACTACAGTTCATAACAGACCCAATTTGGCTGGGCTGGCTGCTACTTATAGCCAGCAGCGCAGCAGTTAGCCAATCAGAGTGCAGGGTTTTCCCAGACTTTTAAACCAATCATTTCTGACATTTTACAAGAACAGTTCAAACTTAACCAATGACATTCAAACCTGCATACATAACACCCCTCCCCACTAGGTTCAGTCCATACTCAAACCCCAACCTATCTAATGTATTCTTTTAAATAGGTGGGGCTCTTACGGTACATTGAGACCTTCGTGGTTCAGAAGTTTTAACGTTCTCACCCAGTGAGAGAGGAAATGTGTCTGTTGACATTTCCCTAGTTGGACTTCCTGTGAAAGAAGACCCTGTTTGATTGTTAGAATCTGGTCTCTCCTCCCAACCCATCTCCAGCCCAATGTCAGCACCCAAGTCAGGTAGTAATGTGCAATCTTCCACTTGTAAGGATGGATTTTGGCATTGTGACAGGTTTTGGGATGGTTCCTGTCATAATGGCTCGTTACACATGGGGTTGATTCTTGCTTGCTGATCATCCTCATGTTCCTCCCCCTCCCCCCCCAGAAAAGGCATTAGGTATGGGAACTAGAGAGGAACAATTGCGATGTTCCTGAGGTAATCTGGATCTTAACTGATCAATGTGCCTGCTCCAGAGGACACCATCCTCTGTTTCTACCCTGTAAGAACGAGGGCCAGTTATTTGAGTTATTTCAGCAGGAATCCATGAAGGCTCACCCATAAGGTTCTTAGCATAAACAGAATCACCCACACTGAACGCGAACTTTGCTAGTGGAATCAAGTGGTGCATTGGTGTAAGAGGGATGAAGGTGGTCAAGGGGAGACCTAGTTTCCTACCCATCAACAACTCTGCTGGGGATAAGTTAGTTGATGGGTTAGAAGTGATGTGCTGAACACTAAGAAGTTTTCCAACTTTCTCAGTGATGTCCCCAGGACCCAATTGCTGAAGCTTTTCCTTGGTAAACGTATCATGCTCAGCCCAGCCGTTAGCAAGGGTGCCCAGGGGCAGTCAGGGCATGTCTGATACCCTGTTGTGCTAATTAGGATTCAAAAAGGTTGGATGTAAATTGAGGGCCATTGTCAGAGACAAGAACATCAGGTAACCCGTGGGTTACAAAAAGCTTTTAAGCTGCTTGATGACAGCATCAGTTGTGGTGGATGCCATAGGGATTACCTCTAGCCATTTGGAATATGCATCTACTATAATAAGGAAGGTATGCCCTCTGGTAGGGCCAGCGAAATCAATGTGAATCCTAGACCATGGGCCCCTAGGACATTCCCATTCCTGTTTGGGAGTGCGAGAGGTGGGCAGGCCTGACTACCTGACAGTTGGGACAAGATGCAACCCAGTTTTCAACCATTTTGTCAATACCTGGCCACCATACATAACTCCTGGCCAATCCCTTCATCCTTACAATCCCAGGATGACCCTCATGTAACATTTTCAAAACCTCTCTTTGCAGTTTTGCAGGAATAACCACCCTGTTACCCTACAAAATACATCCTCTTAATACAGATAATTCAGTTTGCCTGGACTTAAAAGGTTGGGCAAGGTGAGGTAGATCTTGAAGAGGCCAACCTTTCTTAATCCAGCCTATAATAGGAGCCAATAAAGTGTCTTTGGCAGTCTGGCAATTTCAGCAGCGTGTACTGGAAGCTTGGCAACAGTTTCTAGGAAAAAGGTGTGTGCCTCAGGTTCAAAGTCCTCCTTGTGACAAGGAAGTGGGCAACGACTCAAGGCATCAGCATGTCCAATGTCCTTGCCAGGCTTGTGGATAAGTTTGTATGAATAAGCAGCAAGAAATTCAGTCCACCTCAACATTCTTGGTGACAGGATAGTGGGTGTAGGTTTGTCTCCTGCCACAATGCCTAACAAAGGTTTGTGATCTGTGACAATGGTAAATGTTCTCCCATATAAATACTCATGAAATTTCTTGATAGCTGCAACAATTGCCAATGCTTCCTTGTCCAATTGGCTGTAATTCCTCTCTGCTTTGGTCAATGTGAGAGTAAAATGCAATAGGGGCTTCCCTCCACTGGGAAGCCTGTGGCTCAAACCCCCTACCACTCCAAAGGGGATGCATCACAAGTCAGTACAACAGATAAATTCTCAGAGAACTGTATGAGTACAGCATCAGACATGATTAGTCTTTTAATACTGTTAAATGCTGATTGTTCCTTCCTGCCCCAGACCCAAACAGACTTTTGTCAAGTAATCTGTGTAATGGTTCTGCAATGGTTGCCTTCTGAGGTAGGAACATGTGATAAAAGTTAATAAGCCCAAAGAAAGTTTGCAAATCTGTTTTGCATTTTGGTCTAGGGGCTTCTTTGATTGCTTGAACCTTGGCATCTGTAGGGTGGATGCCATGCTTGTCAATCATATAGCCCAAGAACTCAACCTTGTCAGTTCTAAGAGTGCATTTTTCTTCCTTGACTTTTAATCCCGCTTTCTTGAATCTGGTAAGGACTTCTCTGAGTCTCTCTTGCAATTGAGTGTCATTTTCAGCAGAGATTAACACATCATCAAAGTAAGGCACTACCCCTGGCAGTCCTTGGAGCATCCTTTCCATAAGGCTTTGGAAAATGCCTGGTGCCACGCTTACTCCAAACTGTAACTTTTACATTTGAAGGCACCTCTATGAGTCACAATGGTTTGGGCCTCTGCAGTGGCATCATCAACTGTTAGTTGTTGATATGCCTCCAGATCCAATTTGGCAAAGACTGCCCCTGCCAAGTGAATGTAATAAATGATGCACCACTGGAACTGGATATGCGCTCTGCTGAAGCGCATGGTTCAATGTCCCCTTATAGTCTCCACAGATTCTTACTGACCCATCAGTCTTGACTGGTGTGACTATGGGTGTCTCCCATCTGGAGTGGTCAGTGGGCTCTAAAACTCCTTGAGCTATTAGTTTATCTGATTGTGCATCAATTTTTTCCTTTAAAGCAAATGGGACCCTTCTGGGCTTTAAACAAATTGGGGCACCTTGGGATCTAGGTTGAAAGTGATAGGGGTCCCCATATACTTGCCCAATCCTTTGCTGAAGACCTCTGGAAACTCAGATTTCAAGGCCTCCTCCCATTCAGAGTTGCTCATGTGATTGATGCCAGTCACCTCGATGCCTAGTGGATTGAACCACTCAAGTCCCAGCAAGCTTGGGCGGTCCTTGTCCACGATGGTCAGGGGCAAACATTTGGTGTGGCCTTTGAACTTCACGTTGAATTCTCTTGCTCCAACTACTGGAATTTTGTTCCCTTGGTAGTCTTTAAGAGTCAGTGCTTGCTTCTGGAAATGCTTCTTCTGAATGTTGGGAAGTAGCCTGTGAATAATGTCCCATGACACCATAGATAAATAGGAGCCTGAGTCCACTTCCATTTGGCAAGGCCTTCCTTCAATAAGTACCTTCACATGTACTTTTCTGCTTCTCAAGGGTGAAGAATGAGCAATAGTGACTGTTTGATGAGTTTCATTCTTCCCATTTGCTTCTGTGTTGCCCCATTTTCTCACTGAAGTTGTTATGCTTGAATTCTTTATCAGGAAATTCTTTCTGCTTGGTGGAGTTCTGGATGATTTGCAGACTCTTGCTAGGTGACCTCTTTTTCACAACGGAGGCAGATGGTATCAAAAACTTGCATTCAGTGGGGTGCCCCCAACCTCTGCAATAAAATCTTGCCTTTTTCTTCCAAGGTCTTTCCTTTTCTTCTCCATTCTGAGTCTATAAATTCCTTCCTCCACCTCACTACAGTCTGAATCAGAATCTATTTGCTAATGGGTTGTTGTGGATTTTTCCACATCAGGATGGCTTCGGCCTTGTTAATTTTCTTCATGGCTGCTGCTGAGGACTTGGTAGCTTCTGCTAAAAGCTCCTTCTATGGCCTCCTTAAGCGTGATCTTAGGTTTCATTAATAATTTGCTCTGCAAAACCTTGTCTTTTAGGCCTAGAACAAATCGATCGTGCATGGCCTCTTCTAAGTTGATAAATTCACATGCACCCCCAATGTCCCTTAAATTTGCCATGAAGTCATTAATGTTTTCACTTTCCCCTTGATCCCAACGGTAGAATTCGTGTCTCTTAATGAGACACGATACTTGTGGGGCGTAATGGCCTCTTAATAACTTTTCTAAGTCGGGCCAGTCCATTATCTTCACGTCTGCAGCTCCTGCCAATGCCTTCGCCATCTTGAAAATGGCGGACGCAGTGGGTGAGAAAGACCGCCCTCTTCCGCTTCTCGAAATGTGGCGACATCGTTTCCTCCAAATACATTTGGAAATGATCTGCATACTGAGTCCCAGTCTTCTGCCATCAGATCGAACGGGCTGGGGGTGTTCAGTGCAGCCATCTCTCTCAGCTTCTTCTCCGCGTTGTCTTCTCTTCGGGAAGAATCCCACCTTCGTCGCCAGTGTTAGATTTGCATGAAGAGTCAGACGCGGAGTGCTTCCGTGAAGAGTTTATTAGTGACTACAGCTCATAACAGACCCAATTTGGCTGGGCTGCGGCTGCTACTTATAGCCAGCAGCTGCAGTTGCCAGCCAATCAGAGTGCAGGGCTTTCCCGCACTTTTTAAACCAATCATTTCTGACATTTTACAAGAACAGTTCAAACTTAACCAATGACATTCAAACCTGCATACATAACATATTTGATGCTTTGGGTTTTACATCGTTATTCCACTGATCTTTCCTATTGTTTTCTTACACCTTCCACTTATATGATAGCACACCTTCCCATGGCACAATATATCATCCTTCTATTTAGCTTCTTTGACAAATTATCATTTACTTCCCTCCTAAGTGTTCATGTACCATATGCGTTTAGTGACATTAACTAACAGTTTTTCTATCAAAATAATGTACCTGCTTGGCAAATAAACGCTCACCAGTTCTGTTAAGAGCATAGATAGAAAAATGATGGATTCATCCCACCTGCCTAACTGCTAAGGGACAAATGGTTCAGTAGTTCCATGATTGTGGGCGAAGGAATTCTATGTACATGAATAGCTTCAAGACATAAGGAATATTTCTTTCTAAAATGCTAACCATATCCCTGAAGATTCATGAGATATGTTGCATAATTTTTGCTCTCAATCCTTATTTTTGAGCCATCAGAAATAACTATCCAGGCAGAAAGAAATCTGAAAGGTTTATTTTATAATGAAGTTATCCTACCTACCTGCTTCCACCACAGCAAAGATGATTAAAGTTTATTCACTCAGATCTTCTTCCCTTCTACTGGATTCTCCAAGTATCTTCAAATGAGTCACCATCTCTGAATCTTATTCTCAGATATTATGAGAAGAAATGGTAAGACAGTAATAAAAGAAAAACATTTTTTCCTCAATTACATCCATGGGCTTCTCTTGGAATGATAAATACTGATATTTTTGTTGGCCCATGTCAGTGTTTTCCCTAGCAATCTTTTCTCAGATATCAGTAAAGATGAGAAAGAAAGAGGATTGAACTGCTGATAGAATGTGATAGAGAATCACATTCTGGCTATTATGTTGCATGTTTACATATATATTTGACACCATAACAATGTCTCCTTTTTTGTATAAACAGCACAGAGAAGAAGAGAAGCTGAGAGGTAAATTTAGGAAGCTAGTCTGTAGGCAAAGACTACATCCATTTTGTTTGGATGCTTGATTAGAACTTTCAATACATATGTTGATTTGCTATTTGGTCAATGACTTACACACATTTTTTTTCATCCTAGAATTTAGCTTTTGCCTTCTCTTCTTCTATTTTGATATATTCTAACAGGTAATAAACATCTTGTATTTTTAGCTAGACATTTGACATTCAACAGAATCATTACCTGAAATAGTATTTTCAGATAATCCGCCTAGACCAATATACTTTGTGAAATGTCCCATTAATTTTTTTTTGCTGCTAATGCATTTTATTATGCAAACAATTTTAAAATGGCTGCAACAAAGCAAGAGAACTACAGGAAATTTGCTTTCAATTGCTATTTTGTGTATTATTATTTTTCAGGTTTTTAGGATTACTATTTTACTTTTGAGTGCTGCACTAAATGATAAATGGAATATTGGCTAATTTCTACCTTTTAGGATCAAATTAAAAGCCACCTTCAAATCAATAAAGGTGCATAAATAGATCCACAGGAGCAGGTGGAATACTTTTCAATCAAATATTGTAGAATCATATTTTGATCATTAAAAAAAACTCTCTTAAAATTGGATTGTTCCACAAAAAGGGTATTTTTGGTTTTGTTTTGTTTTTAGTATCCACTAATTTGAATGTTTGGCGTATAATTTTTTTGTTATGCTCAAAAAGCTAATTGGATAGAAATATTCTCCTTTTTTAAAAATGCGGATGGTTATAGAGTGTTTCCAATCTTTAGGCAACTGAATAGCTTGTTACATATGGCGAAAATTCAAGTGGAGGAGCCACTTGAATTTAGAAGTTCTGCCAGAATTAAATCTTCTCTGGTGGGTTTTTTTAATTTGTCTATCTGAGAATTCTGATCTCTGAGGCAATAAGAGAGGGCCAGTTAGGGAGCTGTGGTGCTAGCTCATTATATGGCAAATCAAACATTTAAGAGAAGTAGTTAGCTACAGTCCTATGGTCATTGCATTTATTACACCAAAAATGTATCTAATGCCACCAATGGCAGAACTGCACATTGAGACTGTTTCTGTAGGTTTTTTCCAATTTGCCTTTTGTGTGTCTTTCTTTAAAGTTTTAAAGAGATGCCTGTATGTCTAAGAATCTTTATTGGCCCCTTCCTGGTGATCCAGGAAATATATCCGGTGGCTTTGGATTTGCAATTCCTAATATATTGATAGCATTCTATTTTCCATCAACTATTGTTATTCTATTGTATGGGAGGTACCATACACCTTAAGGATTAGAAGCGGTGGGCTGCTGGGGGTTCCAGAGGTTTAGGAGAGCCTAGCTAAGATTCTGTGCAGTTTGGAGAACCCCAAATCTCACTTCTGGCTGGCCCACCCAC
Organism: Naja naja; assembly: GCA_009733165.1. Classification (NCBI taxonomy): domain Eukaryota; kingdom Metazoa; phylum Chordata; class Lepidosauria; order Squamata; family Elapidae; genus Naja; species Naja naja. The sequence goes on along the minus strand of SOZL01000483.1, from coordinate 1,602 downwards.
TGCCCTGCCTTACCCCTCCCAGGAGTTCCCATGCCCGTTTTGGTAAGCACACAGCATGTGTGGAGGCTCAGGGAGGGTGAAAAATGGTCCTCCGGAAATTTGGGAAGGGCAATGGGCCCATTTCTGGCTTCCAGAGAGCCTCCAGAGCCCAGGAAGACCATTTTGCCTCCCAAAGGCTCAAGGAAAGACTCTGGAACCCAGGGAGGGCAAACCCCTCCCACCATGATGCAGGAAGCCAACAGGTCACGCCCACCATGACCATGCCTACCCAGCAACTGGGCAGAGAACCCATTGCTAAAATTTTTGAAGCCCACCCCTGATTAGAAGCTCTATTGCTCCTAAGCCTAGTGGATGGGGAAGAATAAGGCTGGGTCACTGGACACCTGGATGAAACAGGTGCCAGCATGCTGCATGGGTCAGCAGGCATTTTAGAGGATGCAATGTTCAGTTCTGGTAGCTTAAGGTTTCCTGCTAATGAATTGTACAGAGTAGTTGAGGGTAGAAGTCTGGTTGTAGCAGCTCTATATCTTTTACCCTTTGAAATATAATGTGGTACTGATATCTTGAAGGTTAGTTAAAATAATTTTTTTACTGCAGTTTCTTCTGGAAGAGCCTTTGGAGATAAAGAGTTAAAGCCTCTAAGATCATCTTGGCTGGCATTTCTTATCTGTTGGTTTGGAGTTAATAGCAACTGTTTTTAGGTTTTGATCCCTGTTTGGGGATAATAGTTTTTAATAGATAGCCATGGTTTGATGTTCAGGTCAGTAGGAAAATGACATTGAGAAATTAAAAAAGATTCCAAATGTTTTCCTTATTTTAAAAATAATGATTTTGCAATTATTTTGTAATTATTTTGTTCTGTATCCAGACAAAAGGCTTGGGTGGCATTCAAGATCATCCATCTAAATGTGAGATATTGCTGTACAAGTCATAGACATTTGAGGTGTGAGTTTCAGATAAACACATAGCTAAGAGGCTGGCATGTTGGATGTTTGTACAAATTGTCACTGCCTTAGTTATTCAGTTGCAATTTTGCATTAGCAGATGTATTTTGAGGGGAGCTAGACTCCTGGTATTGTTTTGTGCGTTATTTAACATCACATTTTCAAAGACCATGTGGACCAACAGCTTAAATTGGTTTTGTAGTAACTGTGGTAGTACGTTTTTTTTGTAGTAACTTTTGTAGTACTGTGGTCTGCTGATAAAAAGAGTTTTTTTCATCTTAATTTGTTTCAAAGTTGAGCCAAGTGGGTGCATGTTGTTTTCTTTTTCTTTCATATCAGGACAGATAACCAGACAAGCCCAAGGTATGGCATTTAAAAATCTGGTAAATAAAGGTTAAAGAGATTAAAGAGCAACGAAGAAGCAGAGTACAAAAATTGTGCACTAATGATGTTAAACAGAAACAAAGCATTAGCCTTGCCATCTTGAAACTATGAGGATATTTCAATTTAAGTACAATTTAAATACAAAGCCATGGCACACTCACATCTTCAGTTCCCGTGAGCACATATGTTAAAATTGTTTCCCTTGCCCTTTTTTTCTTTTATATCTTTTCTAGTTTTATTAGTTTATAATATGACATACAAAAAGAATACAAAA
>SOZL01000482.1:0-24913 GCA_009733165.1 Naja naja | reverse complement strand
CTTGAATAAAGATGCAATCGTTCCATTGAGGACCTGTATGCTGCATGAGTCAGAAAGAGGGCTGAGAAAATATCTACAGACTCCTCACATCCTGGACATAAACTGTTTCAATTTCTCCCCTCAGGACGTGGCTATAGGGCATTGCATACCAAAACAACTAGACACAAAGATGGGTTTTTCCTCATGCCATCATTCTGATAAACACTTAATTCCCACAGCACTGCCTTATGCCTAAGGATATCTAACCACGCAGTAGGACTAGTGCTATTATCCTTCTTTCATCTTCTCATCTTCTCATCTTCATCCTACTACCTTTTCCTATTGGTATCTTATGATTTATCACTTTGTTGTTTGTCTCTTATGATTAATGATTATAACTATGATTTATGATCTATGAGTTACCACTTTGTTGTTTGTATATACACTGAGAGCTTATGCACTGGAGACAAATTCCCTGTGTGTCCAATCACAACTTGGCCAATAAAGAATATTCTAACAGAAAATATTTAATGCACAGATTTGTGGAACAGGATGGTCAGTCACAAACACACACATTCCTCCTAGGAGAGATTGAGTGTGCTGTTCTTAGGAAATGTTCTGCCTGCTCAGTGTTAGCTGATGAAAAATGCATTTCATTTGTTTGGAGCAAAAGAGGTGTAAATGAAGGAAAATCATAACAAACAAACAAACTGCCAAATTTCTCCAAAAGAGAGGGCAGTTAAAATGCCCCAAGAATGAGATTAAAAAACCAGAACATCGTCTCAGAGGGGAAGACATTGGATGACAGATTTAGGTATGGGGCAATTTATTTATTTTGGTATCGTAACAGCACAATACTGTGCGAACCTATTGAAACATCAGTTCTGCTTAGTTTATTAGTTCCAAACTGTCAGTAATTGCCACAGCAACAAACTCTACAACATTCCTCACTGGATCTTTTCCCACTTTGATTTTTTTCCTTCAAGAATAGCCAGTTTTTCTTTCTTTATCTTGTTTCCCTTTAAGGGGTAGCTTGGGATCCATTTAATCCCATTTTAATTTGCTTGCACAGATCAGGAGATAAAACTGAATTACTGTACCAAACAGTAAATAATCATCTTCTCTATGTACATACAGAATGATTTAATAGGGTCATTTTGACCTTTCAGTATTCTTCCTGGTGGGAAAATGCTCGTTATAAATAACTCCAAAAACCTTATTGTCAGGGGTATAAAGGGCTTCCAGTAAAAAATAAAATGGTAACTCCAGAATTTTTTAATGATCACATCAGATATATTTACTGATGGATTGTATAAACATTTATTGATTTGATTTATATCTGGCCTCTTTACTGAAGTGGTTCTTCTAGCTTAACTAATAAAAGAAAATAAGATTTTGCCTCAAACTGAAAATATAAAATTAATGCTAAAATTAACTGATGAATAAGCCAGAGGGGGGAGAGGCAAAGCAGCCTTTACAATTTTTTCCTCAGTTGGCTGAGGAATTCTGGGAGTTGAAGTCCACAAATCTTAAAGTTAAGGTTGGAGACCCCTGTTTTAAAGGCTGCAGGAGTTGAGACTATATTCCGTGATGGCACCTATGGCTCGTGTGCTGGAAGTGGCCCGCAAGCCACTTCTGCCGGCACATGAGAGGTCGGCAGGAAGAGCCCCACTGTGCATGTGTGTGCTCCCTGCCAGCCAGCTGATTGTCAGGTAACTGTCACACATGCAGGGAGATGTGTGGGAGACGGTGTGCGCATGTGCAGAGGCATGCGGCATACAGGGGGGACTGTGTGCACATGCGCAGAGGCATGCGGTGAAAGGGGGTTGCACAGGGAGTTGCACGCATGGGCACTTTTGGCACAGAACATGGAAAAGGTTTCACCATCATGGCTATATTCCATAGCCTGGGAATAGCACAGGTGTCAGCCTTCTGAAGTATAGTCCAGTCAATGAATATTATCTATCTTTTTATTATAAAGTTCATTAATAAAATTTATAAGTCTGGAAAGTATTCCTCTCTCCCTTTCCTTTTACTCTCTGGAAAAATTGGCAGGGCCTTTTTTGAGAAGCTTCCCATGACTCCTTTCCTGTGGATTGAGCTATCATTTACAGCAGGGGTGTCAAACTCATGCCAACACGTCATCATGTGATGTATCAGCCCTTCACTAAACCAGGGTAGGCGTGGTATAGCGTGTGGTGCATCCAGCTCATGGGCCTTGATTTTACTTCCCTGATTTACAGCAAGGAAATCATGCCAAGGTCTCCAAACCTATCAGCTTTAAGACTTGTGGTTTCAACTCCAGATTTCTCATCCTCCATGCTGGCGGTGGAATTCTGGGCCTGAAGTCCACAAGTCTTAAAAGTGCCAAAAAAATTTTTATTTATTTTATTTATTTATTTGTCAATAGCTTACAAGATAAGAAACATAAGTATGAATCAAGAAATGGGTACAAATAATTGGGGACAATAGGACAGGGAGGTATGCACATTGGGCACTTATGCACACATTGTTTGGAGATCAACAATTGTTGGAGATCCCTGATTTACAGTTGTCTAGTCTGTGGTTCTTTCTCCTGTCTCCCAAGGCCGTCCGACATACCATTACAATAGTGGGAAACCCTCGGCTTATACTACTTTAAAAGTTTTTGATAGGAAGGGCCTCTTTTGCTGAACTCTTCTTCAGATCTTAATGACTGAACAGTTCATAGTGAGAATGATAATCCTCCAAATAGCCAAGGCAGTTTGGGCGGTTTGAATCCCTAGCGCCGCATAATGGAGTAAGCTCCCGTTACTTGTCCCACCTTCTGCCAACCTAGCAGTTCAAAAGCATGTAAAAATGCAATAGAAAAATATTATCACTTGGTGGGAAGGTAACAGCGTTCCGTGTACCTTCGCTTTAGTCATGCCAGCCACATGACCACAGAGGCATTCTTCAGACACGCTGGCTCTTTTGCTTTTGCAACGAGTGAGCACCGGGCAGGGGGGGCGGCCTAGATCTGGAATGACTAGCACAGATTTATGAGGGGCACCTTACCTTTCCTTTAAACCGTCAAGGATTAAATACTGTTAAGTTTGCATGAAGAGTCAGACGCGAGGAATTCCAGCAAAAGACTTTATTAATGACAACAGCTCGAATGGACCCGTCCGGGTAAGGCTACGGCTGCTTCTTATAGCGGCAGCCGTAGCTGCTAGCCAATGGGAGTGCAGGGTTTCTTCCCGCACTATTTAAACCAATACCATTTGACATTTTACAAGACCAATTCAAATAAACCAATAACATTTAAACCTACATACATAACACCCCTCCCCACTAGGTTCAGTCCATACCAAACCCCAACCTATCTAATGTATTCCCTTAAATAGGTGGGGCTCTTACGTGTACGTTGAGACCTTCGTGGTTCAGAATCTTTATTGTTCTCACCCAGTGAGAGGGGAAATGTGTCTGCTGACATTTCCCTGTTAGGACTTCCTGTGAAAGAAGACCCTGTTAGACTGTTAGAATCTGGTCTCTCCTCCCAACCCATCTCCATTCCAATGTCAACACCCAAATCTGGTAGTGATGTACAATCTTCCACTTCTAAGGATGGATCTAGGCATTGTGACAGGGTTCGGGATGGTTCCTGTCGTAATGACTCTACTTCTAAGGATGGATCTTGGCATTGTGACAGGGTTCGGGATGGTTCCTGCCGCAATGGCTCGTTACACAAGGGGTTGATTCCTGTTTGCTGATATTCCTCCTGTTCCTCCCCTTCCCCTAGAAGAGACATCAGGTGAGGGACCTAGAGAGAGACAGGGCGATGTTCCTGAGTGAACCGGGATCTAAGTTGGTCAATGTGCCTGCTCCAGAGGAGGCCATCCTCTGTTTGAACCCTGTAAGAAAGAGGGCCAGTGATGTGAGTTATTTCAGCAGGAATCCACAAAGGTTCACCTGTAAGGTTCCTAGCATAGACAGAATCTCCCACACTGAAAGAACGAACTTTGGAAGTGGAATCCAGTGGTGTATTGGGTGCATAAGTGGGATGAAGTCGGTCAAGGGAAGACCTAAGTTTCCTGCCCATTAACAACTCTGCTGGGGACAAGTTAGTTGATGGGCTAGGAGTGATGTGTTGAACACTAAGAAGCTTTTCAAGCTTCTCAGAGATGTCCCCAGGACCCAGCTGCTGAAGCTTTTCTTTGGTAAAGCGTACCATACGTTCAGCCCGCCGTTGGCGGTGCCCAGGGGCTGTAAGGGCATGTCTGATGCCCTGTTGAGCTAGAAAGGATTCAAAAATGTTAGACGTGAATTGAGGGCCATTGTCAGAGACAAGGACATCTGGTAACCCATGGGTTACAAAGAGCTTTTGAGCTGCTTGATAACAGCCTCAGTAGTAGTAGAAGTCATGAGAATAACCTCTAGCCATTTGGAGTATGCATCAACAATTACTAGAAACGTGTGCCCTCTTGTAGGACCTGCAAAATCAATGTGGATTCTAGACCATGGGCCCCTAGGACATTCCCATTCCTGTGGGGGCGTGAGGTGGGGCAGGCCTGACTACCTGGCAATTGGGACAAGATGCAACCCAGTTTTCAACCATTTTGTCAATACCTGGCCACCATACATAACTCCTGGCCAAACCTTTCATCCTTACAATCCCAGGATGACCCTCATGTAACATTTCCAAAACCTCCTTTGCAGTTTTGCAGGAATAACCACCCTGTTACCCCACAAAATACATCCTCTTAATACAGATAATTCAGTTTGCCTGGATTTGAAAGGTTGAGCAAAGTGAGGTAGATCTTGAAGAGGCCAACCTTTCTTAATCCAGCCCATAACAGGTGCCAACACAGCATCTTTGGCAGATTCTCTGGCAATCTCAGCAGCATGGACTGGAAGCTTAGCAACGGTCTCCAGGAAAAAGGTGTGAGTCTCAAGTTCACAGTCTTCCTTGTGGCAAGGTAGTGGGCAACGACTCAGTGCATCAGCATGTCCAATGTCCTTGCCAGGCCTGTGAATCAGTTTGTAGGAGTAGGCTGCAAGAAATTCAGTCCACCTCAGCATTCTTGGTGACAGGATAATAGGTGTAGGTTTGTCTCCTGCCACGATGCCAAGCAAAGGTTTGTGATCTGTAACAATGGTGAATGACCTGCCATACAGATATTCATGAAATTTCTTAACAGCTGCTACAACTGCTAAAGCCTCCTTGTCCAATTGGCTGTAGTTCCTCTCTGCTTTGGACAGCGTGCGAGAGTAGAATGCAATTGGGGCTTCCCGGCCATTGGGAAGCCTATGGCTCAAAACCCTCCCACTCCAAAAGGGGATGCATCACAAGTCAGAACAACAGGTAAATTCTCAGAGAATTGAATCAACACAGCATCAGACGTGATTAGTCTCTTAATACTGTTAAATGCTGACTGTTCCTTCCGCCCCCAGATCCAAGCAGCCTTCTTATCAAGTAAACGATGTAAGGGTTCAGCAATAGATGCTTTGTGAGGTAGAAACATGTGATAAAAGTTAATAAGGCCAAGGAAGGCTTGCAGATCTGACTTGCAACGAGGTTTAGGGGCTTCCTTGATCGCTTTAACCTTGGCATCAGTGGGGTGGATGCCCTGTTTATCAATCATGTACCCCAGGAATTCAACTCTGTCTGTTTTGAGAGTGCATTTGTCTTCCTTGACTTTCAAACCTGCTTTTCTGAATCTGGTAAGGACTTCTCTGAGTCTCTCTTGAAGCTGAGTGTCATTTCAGCAGAGATTAACACATCATCAAAATAAGGCACTACCCCAGGCAGTCCTTGCAACATTCTTTCCATAAGACTTTGAAAAATGCCAGGTGCCACGCTTACTCCAAATTGTAGTCTTTTACATTTGAAGGCACCTCTATGAGTCACAATTGTTTGTGCCTCTGCAGTGGCATCATCAACTGTTAATTGTTGATATGCCTGAGCTAAGTCCAGTTTAGCAAATACTGTACCCCTGCCAAGGGAATGGAGCAGATGATGCACAACAGGTACAGGGTATGCGCTCTGCTGCAGCGCATGGTTAAGTGTCCCCTTGTAGTCACCACAGATTCTCACTGACCCATCAGCCTTGACTGGTGTGACTATGGGTGTTTCCCATCTGGAGTGGTCAGTAGGTTCCAAAACCCCTTGGGCGATGAGCTTATCTAATTGTGCATCAATTTTTCCTTTAAAGCAAATGGAACCCTCCTGGGCTTTAAACGAATTGGGGGCACCTTGGGGTCTAAACTGAAAGCAATAGGGGTCCCCATATACTTGCCCAGTCCTTCGCTGAAGACCTCTGGAAACTCAGACTTCAAGGACTCTTCCCAGTCAGAACTGCTCACGTGATGGATGCCAGTCACCTCGATGCCAAGTGGCTTGAACCACTCAAGTCCCAGCAAACTTGGGCGATCCTTGTCCACGATGGTCAGTTTGGTGTGGCCTTTAAACTGCACGTTGAATTCCTCGCTCCAACTACTGGAATCTTGTTCCCTTGGTAGTCTTTGAGGGTCAGTGCTTGCTTCTGGAAATGTTTTTCTGAATTCTTGAAAGAGTCTGTGTATAGTGTCCCATGACACCATAGATAAATAAGAGCCTGAGTCCACTTCCATGTGGCACGGTCTCCCTTCAATAAACACCTTCACATGTACTTTTCTGCTATTTAAATGTGAAGACTGACCAATGGATATTGTTTGGTGAGTTTCACTCTTGCCATTTGCTTTTGATTTCGCCCCATTTTTCCAATTAAATTGTTGGGCTTAAAATCTTCCTCAGGAAATTTCTTCCTGAATGGTGGAGTTCTGGATGATTTGCAGACTCTGGCTATATGGCCCCGTTCTCACAACGTAGGCAAATGGAGTCAAAGAACTTGCATTCAGTGCGGGGTGGCCCCCCACAGCCTCTGCAAACGAATCCTTGCCTGTTTTCCCAGAGTCTTTTCTTTTCTTCTCCATTCTGAGCTTAAAAATCCCTCTTCTTCCTCACTGCTATCCGAATCAGAGTCTATTTGTTTGCAATGAGTTGTTGAGGATTTTTCCCCATCAGAATGGCTTGAGGCCTGGCTCGAGGCCTTGTTAATCTTTTCATGGCCGCAGCTGAGGACTTGGTGGCTTCTGCTGAAACAGCCTCTTCAATAGCCTCTTTAAGCGTGATTTTGGTTTCATTAACAGTTTGCTTTGTAAGATCTTATCTTTAAGGCCCAAAACAAACCGACACGATGGCCTCTTCTACGTTGGTAAAGTCACAAGCACCCCAATGTCCCTTAAGCTTGCCACGAAGTCATTAACACTCTCGCTATCCCCTTGATCCCGACGGTAAAATTCGGTCTCTTAATGAGGCACGATACTTGTGGGGCGTAATGGGCTCTTAAAAGTCTTTCTAATTCGGGCCATTCTATTACCTTCAATTCTGCTGCTCCCGCCAACGCTTCGCCATTTTGAAGACTGCCGGACCGCAGTGTGTGAGAAAGACCACCCTCTTCCGCTCTCGGGATGCCGGCGAGATCGCTCCTTCCAGGAACATGTGGAACCGGTCTGCATACGATTCCCAGTCTTCCGTCGCCGGATCGAACGGTGCTGGGGGTGTTCAGCAGCCATCTCGCCAGTTGCTTGTTCGTCGCGTCTTCTTCAGGGAAATCCCACCGTCGCCAGTGTTAAGTTTGCATGAAGAGTCAGACGCGAGGAATTCCAGCAAAAGACTTTATTAATGACAACAGCTCGAATGGACCCGTCCGGTAAGGCTACGGCTGCTTATAGCCGGCAGCCGTAGCTGCTAGCCAATGGGAGTGCAGGGTTTCTTCCCGCACTATTTAAACCAATACCATTTGACATTTTACAAGACCAATTCAAATAAACCAATAACATTTAAACCTACATACATAACAAATACCTATTCTAACATCCTAAGCAGCATCGACATGAAGACAAACACATCTGGTGTATAGCAAAGCCATCAGCAAATCCTATCCTTATAACTTGTAACTTAACCTCTGGCAAACATGAAAAGTATGGCATTTCCTTCATGACACCATGACATGTATTTTATCCCTTTCCCCCACTTTCATCCCCTAATCTTAAATTGTGTGCAGTAATCAACAAGCAATCAGAGCAAAGGTTTATGCAACTTTCAATTGTTGCATCAGTTATCCTACCAGTTGCTGGATTTCAAACATTTTCCTGGATTTCCTTTGAGGGTTGCTTTGTATAGAGCACATGATAATAGTAAAGAACCATTAAAATTACTCTAATTTTAAGAAGTGTTTTGGATTGTATTGCCTGAGTTGTTTCCTAAAACAAACGCTTTGACTTTGAAGTAAAGGAGAACGAATGTTATTAATTATGTTTATATTTATTAGTTGCTTATTAAACCAGTTCTTTTGTTGCTCTCTTGGTTTTCTGTTTTGTCAGCTATGCCTCAGTCTTTGTTTATGTGAGGAAGGAAATAAAGTTGGAGGTATAAGACTTGATTTTGTCTGACTTATTCACTGCTGCAAACGAGGGAGACTTATTGAATTAATTAATCCTTGTTAAGTTAATTAAATGAATTAAAACTCAGAACTTTCTGGGGTACAGCCAAACCTATTATGGTTTCATAGAGCAGTGAAAAGTTTATGCATGCATGCATAATCTCAGAGTGGGAAAGCAATTCAAATAAATCATAGTCATAAAATCCCCCAAAATCAAAGTGTTATGCATTATTCACAAACTGCATAGATGTGACTGACTTTATTGTTGCTGCTGTCGTTTAAAGAACAGCTTCAGAGAATCTCAGTTCTCAATATGATTATTTTATCAAAGAAAAACTTTAGAAAGTCAGCTCACATTCAGATATAACATGCTTTCCTGTACTTGATATTAAAAGTATGTATGTGGGAATGCTTCGTAATATATGAAAAAAAATCATATTTTTTGCAATTGCCTTTTTATTCCACTATTATGCAGCTTTATTCTTAGTCAGTCAGATAATGTCAGACAGAAAAGTCTTACATGTGGTATAATATTCCAGATTATTTGGGCATCTAGCAAATAGAGAAACAGGAGCAGGAAGTTAAGAAAAGAGAAGCTGTAATTTGGACATGAGAAATGTATTTCTGCTTAAAGTATTTCAAATATTACTAATTCAAAATACTATCTTACAGTGTAAAAAGCTGGTATGAAGCAGGATCACGTAAAAGCTATCATAATATGAAATGGAGATATGACATAAATTCTGGTCAGTTCTTATTAATTTGAAGTGTGCTATTAACTTGGCTAATGATAGAGTGATTATTTAAAAACAACCTGACTTTTGGTATTAAACTGTATGAATACTAAATCCTCTTGAAGTCAAGATCAATTCCTGGTGACTTGATGGATTAATTCATGGAGTGGGTTTTTCTTCTTCTTCTTCTTCTTCTTCTTCTTCTTCTTCTTCTTCTTCTTCTTCTTCTTCTTCTTCTTCTTCTTCTTCTTCTTCTTCTTCTTCTTCTTCTTCTTCTTCTTCTTCTTCTTTTTTTTTGGAAGCAACAATTTGGGAATGATTTGCCCCTGCCTTTTTAATTAAGATTTTCTGACTTTTCAAGATGGCTCATGGCTTTTGAATTTTTATGGAGCCCTTTTCATCCAATTATTTCTAACCGACACAAACTGATTGAGTTTAGGAACCAGATAAGGTTAACCAGGTGTTAACACCTTTTGAAACACCATATCCAGTAAAAGGCCATTGTTCCAATTATTTTATCTATGAAAAAAAAATAGTCCGATCCAGTTCTAGAGATGAATGGCTTTTTTCAGATTAAAATCCAAACAAACATTTTAAAACAAACAAAAGCAAAAAGGAAGATGAAAGAGAAGTGAAAAGTTTGGTGTCAGGAAAATCATACATTGACCTCATTTGGTAGATGGTCAAAAGTTTCATCTACTTTCTAAACTGTTTGAGGTAACTTTTCCCCAGCATTTCCTGGACTACCTTCCCATGTGGCTTTTCTACTTTGCCAACAGCCTGGTTCTAGTACAAGCCAGCCCTACCTTTTAAATATCAATTCCCAAAGGAACCACACTGGCCTTCTTTGTAACCTTTGTTCAGTCCATATGAATCATGTGGAATATCTCATATGGAATTATAGCAGGCTGTAAATCAGGTTTACATTTGGAGCAAGGCTTTAATTATGGCGCTCTAGTTAGTCCTAATAACTAAAAGTTTCTCTGAATTCCCATTCACCTTCTCTCATTAGTCACACATGCACACACAGGCTTATTGTTTTAATGTAATTTGCAGAGAGATTTAAATGCTGGTATCTGTTCCAATTAGTGTTTTTGAAAGTAAGTTGGGGATTAAAAAGTTTGTTTTGAAAGAAAGATATCTGGGCGTGGAATAGGCAACCTTTTCATATTTATGTATTTTCAGGAAACTTCACGTTCTTTTAATTCTCCTTAAATTACTAAAGAAGTACAAATTCTGCCAGAATGTTTACTTCCTAACCTGGAAACAGTGACATCTAGTGATACTACTGTGCATGATATAACTGAATGAACAACAGGAGCAAAATAGAAGACATGAATAAATATATTTATTTATTTATTTATTTATTTTATTTATTTATTTATTGACTTGTATGTGCCCCATCTCCGAAGACTCAGGGCAGCTCACAACTAAAACCAGACAATCAACAATAAATAATTAAAAGAAAATTAAATAATCTCAAGCCCAATATTTAAACACTAAATTAAAAATAAAATTAAAGAAATCCCGCCCCCCAGGAGGTCAGCACAGCCCGGCCTGTTCAAATAACCAGGTCTTCAAGTCGTGATGGAAGGTGCAAAGGTCAGGGGCCAGACGGAGCCCCAGGGGTAGTTGGTTCCACAGGGCGGGGACTGCCACAGAGTAGGCTCGTCCCCGGGGCACCGCCAGCCGGCATTGGCTTGCCGACGGGACCCGAAGCCCTGCCTGTAAGCTCGCAGCGGTTGGCACTTGATGTATATATGCACTCCTTGAGTAACACAGATGTCTCTCAAATACTTCAATGAAAGTATTCCATTGAAATATATATATTGTGGTATAAGATCTACATATAGATGAAGATCTATATCTACATATCATCTTCATCTACATATAGTATCTGTATCTATATCTCTCCATAGCTTTGGATACACCCATCAGTACAAAGGACGAGGAAGGGACAGAACATGTGTGAGGCAATTGTAGACCAAAATGTCAAAAACTCCAGAATACGATCTTACTATGATCTCTGGAAAGTCTCTGAAAGCGAGACGAACGTGTGGTCCCCAAATCTGTGGCACTCCCAGTTCCAGATTCCCACCTAGCTTCTACTCAATTTGATAATATATAAAATACATGCAAGGAAATATGCAAACTATGTGCAATGGGATGTGCAAGCATTAAATTTATACTATAGAGTGGAACTTATTTGTGCCTAAATGTATTAAACATACCTATTAATTGAAAAGTTCTTGCATGTATTCTTGGGGCTGCTGGATCACAGCCACAACTCACATATTTTACAGCTTTTGCTCCCTTCCCTTGAGGCTTTTCCTACTTAAAAACAAACAGCATATTTTTTTTACACTCTTACCTTTACCCAGAGGAAAAATATTCCATATCAGGATCATAGTTGATAGAGATCCCATTCTGTAATTTATTTGGCATACTAGGTTGATTGGCAAATAGATGTTAACTGAAATATGTATTATACTGGGGAAAATCCCTCAAAGCAAAGCTGTTGTATGTTATGTCTGTTTGGGTTTATTTCTTTGAGGGGGTGGGGAAAGTTTGCGTGTCAGATATCTATGCAATAAAACTGCTGTGTGTTAAAGTTAGAACATTCTCATTTTATTCATAATTAGAGCTCTTTAATCTTTTGCTCCCAGGAAGTTCAAAACATTTCTTTATTCTTCATTAAATATGAAGATAAAATTGCTGGTGAACATGCAAACACCTTGAACAGTTTGTCCTTTTACCCACAAAATATGTTTTTGAAAACACGTCTGTGATTCCTTTTTTAGCTTTGTTTGCGATTTCTCCCAAATTGCTCCCAAAACTTAGAACTAAGGAGAAATTTCCTGACAGAGTCAGAACAATTAATCAGTGTCCCAAAGTCACTCAGCTGGTTTTCATAGCTAAGACAAGACATGAACTCCTGCTTTCTAGCCTGGTGTCTATATACATACATACACACAGAGAGAGAAACACTAACACATATATGTGCATGTATAAGTCTGTGTGCATGTACTACCTTGCCTGTTTCAACACACCCAAACAGAAGTATATTACAAAATTAGGATTGTGAAGTGAGTTGTTCTATCACTTCAAATTAAATAAATGAAAACCATATCCAGACACCTCATTTGCTGCAGGGTCTGTGAGGGGGCTGAGATATGTGCGGACTGAATCAGGCAAGTTGGTAGATACAGTATTGCAATTCAAACACAATCTTTTTGCACATGTTTTAATTGATGGCTTGGAATCACTGCAAGAATGTTAGACTTCAGTCACTTCAGTGCCCTTCATACTTAAAAAAAAAACTAGTTACATATGCCAATTTTATTCTTTTAGTTTAAAATATGTTTTTCCACAAGTAAAAAAAGACTTCTGCATTTATATATATTTCCCCTTGAAGCCTCCTTTGCTTAATCAGACCTTAACCCCAGGACCTTTTTTTTAAAACACCCTGCATCAATATGAATATTATTAGTACATCAAATTCTCCTTCTTCCCTGTCCCATTCATGTCTGCTTTGGAAAACCATCCAGAAATGAGATTTGGGGAACATGCAGGAGAAAGCAAACTAAGAGAAATTCTCATTGCTTGAATGCAATTCTGCCACTGTGATCTTGGATGTAGACCACTATTTGCCTGAAGGGAGAAAAGATAATTCAGCAATAAGTGTGTGAACCAGGCCATGTACTTGACTCAGTCCTCAGAGTTGGCATTGCTAGAGAATTCAGTAACAGGCCTCCTGGCAAAGATAAATAAAACAATAAAGAACAGAAAGAACTGTTCTTGTCGTATTCTTTATGCCCAAGGGAAGAATCTCTTAAACTACTTTTGATAAAAAGCCAACTTGCACAGAGAAATTGGCCATGGCTCTATACCATTTAACTTAAATGCATTCAAGTACTGATGAAGATTTAGTGGAAAATCAATTAGGGCTTTTTCTTTTTACATTCAGCAAGACTTCTAAAAAGTAGACCTGTTATGAGATACACTAGTATTTGTGCCAATACTTGAGACAAATTATTCAAATGTGAGCCTATTAGTATAGGTTTGCAGGGGAAGGGTACATACATGTAACCTAATAAACACCTTTTAAGATTTAATTGGTTGAAAGTAGCTGAGTAGAGATCCTTCCCATAAGCAAAAAGAAAAAGAAACCCTTTTGGGAAGAAGTTAATATTCTAACTTTATTCACAGTTACTCTGCACTTTTAGTCATGACAATCAGCTTCTGGATCTGGATCTCTCTTTGTATCCATGAATATTGAAGGAACATTAGAATAGGCCATGTTTGTTTTAGCAACCCATCCTTTGTCCAAAGATTTTTCAGGAGGCAACTGGACATTCATTTTTCTTTTGAAGACTTTTCACTTCTCATCCAAGAAGCTTCTTAAGCTCTGACAGGATAGTGGGGAATGGAAGCTGCCTGCAAGGAATATAAATCCTTCCATTCCTCAGTATCCTGTCAGAGCTGAAGAGGCTTCTTGGATGAGAAGTGAAACGTCTTCAAAAGAAAAAACAAGAAATTCCAGTTGCCTCCTGAAAAAGCACCTTTTAACCAGGGGTGGGATTCTACCAGTTCACACCTATTCACTAGAACCGGTTGTTAACATTTTAAGCAGTTCAGAGAACCGGTTGTTAGAAGAAATTACTGGCCTAATCATATAAGGAAAGCAGGAAGGAAACATTCTGGTGTTGCTTACAGAAACTGCCTCTCCGATAAGCCTTATTACATTCTTGGCAGGACTAGACTTCCTGTCTCAGGAACTTCTCTGGAGTTTTTTTCCCCTCCTTTGCTGGTACTTTGCTTGTGTGGAGTGACCTTTCAAAGTTACAATGGCACTGAAAAGAAGTGACTTATGACCATTTTTCACACTTACGACTGTTGCAGAATCCCCACAGTCATGAGAGGCCAGGCGAGGAGATGCATGCCTCAATGTGAGTGATATTGAGTTGGCCACACCCAGCCAATAACATGACCACCAAGCCATGGCCACCCAGTCACATGGCCACCAAGCCACGCCCACCACCTAAGTCATACCCACAGAACTGGTTCTTAAACATTTGAATCCCACCCCTGCTTTTAACCATGATAATCATGGATAACCATGACCTGGATGACTGAGAATCTCTACAGACCTTCAACCCATCCTTTGTTTTATCCTATTCTGAAATAAAGTTTACTCTGTATGGTATAGTTTTATCTAGGCAATTCTGTGATGTAACTTTGGAACAAAGGCAGCTTACCAGTATTTTTCTAACTCTCAGCAGCTTGAAGAAGCTGGCCAATATTGTCAGGGCTTGGAAGCAAAGTAAGGTTGGGTCTAGTTAGAACTTGAATGAGAATCCATCAAGAAGTGCTATGGCTTCAAACTACATTGGCAAGTAAAAAAACCGATCTATGGTAGCAAATGACTCATTTTCATGATGTCAAGAAAAGCCATGGATCTGTCCAATGTATCCCCTGGAATCCAAATTTCCTTGAAGCTTTCTTTGAAGCTTTCCCCACTTGTTACACAATTCAACTGAAAATACCAACAGCAACAGCGTTCAACAGAATCACACAGATAAAAATCTAACACAGGGTAAAAACAAAGCAAGAGATGTATATTCCTAAGCAGCATTATATGTAACAGAATCAAAACTCAGACTGGCTACAAAGAACAGGAGGAAAACTAAGTCTCTCTGCAATGATTATGAATCTTCTTTTTGTTGTGCCATATCCATCATTGGACGTTGGCAATTATGTTTGGATCCTATTTTTATCAGCAGCCATTGAAAAAGGGCTGTTGAGTTTTGTTCCAAACCATTCCCTTAGATATTGAAGCCATGATGTTCTTCTACCAGGACCTTGTTTGCCTTCAACCTTTTTCTTGGAGAATTAAGTGAAGTATGACGTATTTTTCCGGGTGCCACATCACATGTTCAAAATATTCTAACTTTTGGTTTTTTTGTGGTTTTGATGATTTTCCTTGGCTTTCCCAGGCAACTTATCACCTCCTTATTTATGATTTTGTCATCCCAGCTTATACGTAAAGCCTGTAAATCCACATTTCAAATACTTCTAGTCTCTTCAAGTGACTTTCTGTCAGAGACCAACTCTCCACCAGAGCAGGATAAAAAGATGTAACATCTGACAAGGATTATGAAAGGGGAAAATATTGAAGTATTGAAAATGGTAGGAGTACTCATGCCTAAAATAGAGAAGTGTAGATCTCCAGAAGTTTGTCCAGGGGTAGAATTTTAGAACAATAAGGACATCGTTGGAATTGCCCTGTCTTTGTCACCGATCTTCTGAGCTACCAAACGTGTCCCAAGCTCTCAGCTGGTATATTTCAAAGTGATGCATGAAAAAGGTGTTCTGTCTTACATGTTACTTGCTGATATCTTCTTTCTCTCTTGTTTGGAAACATAAGACAATAGTTTAAACCCAAAGTACACTAAATCAAAAACTAAAAAAAAAAATCCCATTAGGATCGAACATCATGTGTGAAGCATAATGTTGCTTGAGTTATATCTACTGCACAGCCAGCTGGAGAATTCTGGAGTTGAAGTCTACAAATCTTAAAAGTTGCCAAGTTTGGAGACCCTGATCTACAGTATGCCTTCATTAAGAGACAGACCTTTCAAGCAGAGATTGAATCATTCCAGATTTTTTTCTTTCTTTTTCTTATTAAATTGTTTTTCTTCAGTTCTTTCACCATTGCTCAGAAGTTTCAGCAGGAATTTAGTGTTACTTTTCAGCAATTTCCTCCTTTCTTTCCAGTAAAATTTATTTGTCTTTGTTAAGTTTGCATAGAGAGGCAGACACGAGTGCTTCAGCTTAAGTTTATTGTGACTTCAACTCAGAATGGACCCGACTGGCTTTGCGGCTGCTACTTATAGCCGGCAGCCGCAGCTGACAGCCAATCAGAGTGCAGGGTTTTCCCCCACTTTTTAAACCAATCATTTCCAACACTTTACAAGAACAATTCAAACTAAACCAATGATTTCAAACCTGCATACATACACACCCTCCCCACTAGGTTTAGTCCATACTCAAACCCCATCTATCTAATGTATTCTTTTAAATAGGTGGGGCTCTTACGCTGTACATTGAGACTACGTGGTTCAGGTGTTTTAGGGTTCTCACCTTGTGAGGAAGGAAATGTGTCTGTTGACATTTCCTTACTTGGACTTCTAGTAATGGTAGAACCTGTTTGGTTACTACAACCTGGTCTCTCCTCCCAATCCATCTCCAACCCAATGTCAGCACCTAAGTCAGGTAGTGATGTGCAATCTTCCATTTGTGAAAATGGTTGTTGGCACTGTGACAGGTTTTGGAATGGTTCCTGTCGTGTTAGCTCGTTACACATGGGGTTGATTCTTGCTTGCTGATTACCTCATAATCCTCCCCTTCCCCTAGAAGAGGCAGTAGGTATGGGGACCAGAGAGGAGCAATGGCGATGCTCCTGAGGTAGTCTGGACCTTAACTGATCAATGTGCCTGCTCCAGAGGACACCATCCTCTGTTTGTACCCTGTAAGACCTGGGGCCTGTGATTTGGGTTATCTCAGCAGGAATCCATAATGGTTCACCCAGAAGGTTCTTAGCATAAACAGAATCACCCACAGTGAATGTGCAATTTTGCTAGTGGAATCTAGTGGTGCGTGCGTAAGTGGGATGAAGGTCAAGGGGAGATCTGAGTTTCCTATCAACAACTCGGCTGGGGTTAAGTTAGTTGAGGGGTTGGGAGTGATATGCTGGACAATGAGTAGTTTTCTCAGTGATGTCTCCTGGACCCAATTGCTGAAGTTTTTCCTTGGTAAATCGCACCATGTGTTCAGCCAGCCGTTAGCGAAGGATGCCCAGGGGCTGTCAGGGCATGTCTGATACCCTGCTGTGCTAAATATGATTCAAAAAGGTTGGATGTAAACTGAGGACCATTGTCAGAAAAAGACATCAGGTAACCCATGAGTTACAAAAGTTTCTTAAGCTGTTTGATGACAGCTTCAGCTGTGGTGGATGCCATAGGGATAACCTCTAGCCATTTGGAATATGCATCTACTATAATAAGAAAGTGTGCCCTCTGGTAGGGCCAGCAAAATCAATGTGAATCCTGGACCATGGGCCCCTAGGACATTCCCATTCCTGTTGGGGGGCAGAGGTGGGGCAGGCCTGACTCCTGACAGTTGGGACAGGATGCAACCCAGTTTTCAACCATTTTGTCAATACCTGGCCACCATACATAACTCCTGGCCAATCCCTTCATTCTGACAATTCCCGGATGACCCTCATGTAACATTTCCAAAACCTCTTTCTGTAGTTTTGCAGGAATAACCACCCTGTTACCCCACAAAATACATCCTCTTAATACAGATAATTCAGTTTGCCTGGATTTAAAAGGTTGGGCAAGTTGAGGTAGATCTTGAAGTGGCCAACCTTTCTTAATCCAGCCTATAACAGGAGCCAATAAAGTGTCTTTGGCAGTCTCTCTGGCAATTTCAGCAGCATACTGGAAGCTTGGCAACAGTTTCTAGAAAAAGGTGTAAGTCTCAGGAGCAGGGTCCTCAGTGTGTGAAGGAAGTGGGCAGCGACTCAAAGCATCTGCATGCCCAATGTCTTTTCAGGTCTGTGGATGAGTTTGTATGAATAAGCAGCAAGAAATTCAGTCCATCTCAGCATTCTTGGTGACAGGATCGGGCATTGGTTTGTCCCCTGCCACAATGCCTAAAAGAGGTTTGTGATCTGTGACAATGGTAAATGTTCTCCCATATAGATTCATGGAATTTCTTGACAGCTACAATTGCCAAAGCTTCCTTGTCCAGTTGGCTGTAGTTTCTCTCTGCTTTAGTCAAAGTGCAGAGTAAATGCAATAGGAGCTTCCCTTCCACTGGGAAGCATGTGGCTCAACCACCCCACACTCCAAAAGGGGATGCATCACAAGTCAGTACAACAGGCAAATTCTCAGAGAACTGTATCAGTACAGAATCAGAAGTGATTTGTCTCTTAATATTGTTAAATGCAGCTTGTTCTTTTCTGCCCCAGACCCATGCAGATTTTTTGTCCAGTAATCTATGTAGGGGTTCTGCAGTGGTTGCTTTCTGAGGTAGAAACATATGATAGAAGTTAATGAGTCCCAGAATGCTTGCAAAGTCTGTTTTGCATTTTGGCCTGGGGCTTCTTTGATTGCCTGAACTTTGGCTTCTGTGGGGTGGATGCCATGTTTATCAATCATGTAACCCAAGAATTCCACTTTGTCAGTTCTAAGTGTGCATTTTTCTTCTTTGACTTTTAACCCCGCTTTTTGAATCTGGTTAGACTTCTCTGAGTCTCTCGTGTAACTGAGTGTCATTTTCAGCAGAGATTAAAATCATCAAAATAAGGCACCACCCTGGCAACCCTTGTAGCATCCTTTCCATAAGGCTTTGGAAGATGCCTGGTGCCACGCTTACCAAATTGCAACCTTTGCATTTGAAAGCACCTCTATGGGTTACAATGGTTTGGGCTTCTGCAGTGGCATCATCAACTGTTAACTGTTGATATGCCTGGGCCAGGTCCAATTTGGCAAAACTGTGCCCCGCCAAGAGAATGTAATAAATGATGGAACTGGATATGCGCTCTGTTGTAGTGCATGGTTCAATGTCCCCTAGATTCTCACAGACCCATCAGCCTTGACTGGTGTGACTATGGGTGTCTCCCACCTGGAGTGGTCAGTGGGCTCTAAAACCCCTTGAGCTATTAGTTTATCTAATTGTGCATCAATTTTTTCCTTTAAGGCAAATGGAACCCTTCTGGGTTTTAAACGGATTGGTTGTACCTTGGGATCTAGGTTAAAGGTGATAGGGGTCCCCAAGTACTTGCCTAATCCCGCTGAAGACCTCTGGAAATTCAGACTTCAAGGCCTCTTCCCACTCAGTGTTGCTCACGTGATTGATGCCAGTCACCTCGATGCCCAGCTGGTTGAACCATTCAAGTCCCAGCAGACTTGGGCGATCCTTGTCCACGATGGTCAGGGGTAGACGCTTGGTGTGGCCCTTGAACTTCACGTTGAATTCTCTTGTTCCAACTACTGGAATCTTGTTCCCTTGGTAGTCTTTAAGAGTCAATGCTTGCTTCTTGAAGTGATTCTTCTGGATGTTTGGAAGTAGTCTGTGAATAGTGTCCCATGACACCATAGATAGGTATGAGCCTGAGTCCACTTCCATTTGGCAAGGCCTTCCTTCAATAAGTGCTTTGACATGCACTTTTCTGTTTTTAAAGGAGAAGAATGACCAATAGTTACTGTTTGATGAGTTTCATTCTTCCCATTTGCTTCTGTGCTGCGCCCCATTTTCTCACTGAGGTTGTTTGGCTTGAATTTTTGTCTTTGGATGCAGCAAACTTCCTTCTGCTTGGTGGAGTTCTGGATGATTTGCAGACTCTTGCTAGGTGTCCTCTTTTTTCACAACGGAGGCAAATGGTGTCTAGAAACTTGCATTCAGTGCGGTGGCTTCCCCACAACCTCTGCAGTATAAATCTTGCCTCTTTCTTCCCAGGTCTTTTCTTTTCCGCTCCATTCTGAGTCTGTAAATTCCTTCCTCCACCTCACTGCAATCTGACTCAGAATCTAGTTCCTCACATTGATTTGTAGTGGACTTTTCCCCAACAGAATGGCTCGTGACCCTGGTCATCTTCCTCATGGCTGCTGCTGAGAACTTGGTAGCTTCTGCTGAAGAGGCTTCTTCTATTGCTTCTTTTCAGCGTGATCTTAGGTTTCATTAATAATTTGCTCTGTAACACCTTTTCTTTAAGGCCCAGGACAAAACGATCGCGCATGGCCTCTTCTAAACTGTTGAATTCGCATGCACCCCCAATGTCTCTTAAACTTGCCATGAAATCGTTTATGCTTTTGCTTCCCCTGATCACGACGGTAAAACTCGTCTCTTAATGAGGCACGATACTTGTGGGGCGAATGGGCTCTTAACAGCTTTTCCAGATCAGGCCAAGCCATTACCTTCACGCCTGCTGCTCCTGCAATGCCTTCATCTTGAAAACTGCCGGACCGCAGTGTGATAAGAAAGACCGCCTCTTCCGCTGCTCGAGAATGGCGGCCAGATCGCTTCCTCCAGATACATTTGGAAACGATCTATGACACTCCCAGTCTTCTGCCGTCGGATCGAACGGGCTGGGGTGTTCAGCGAGCCATCTCTCTCGCTTCTTTTCTGTTCCGCTCCTTTTCTTCAGGGGATCCCACCTTCGTCGCCAGTGTTAAGTTTGCATGAAGAGGCAGACACGGAGTGCTTCAGCTCTTAAGTTTATTGTGACTTCAACTCAGAACGACCGACTGGCTTTGCTGCAGCTGCTACTTATAGCCGGCAGCCGCAGCTGACAGCCAATCAGAGTGCAGGGTTTTCCAAGACTTTTTAAACCAATCATTTCCAACACTTTACAAGAACAATTCAAACTAAACCAATGATTTCAAACCTGCATACATAACAGTTCCTCCTTCTAATGTAGGACTCACCTGTTTATGGTAATTCTAGTCCTCCAACTTGTTGGGGACATTTATTTCAACTAAAGTCTCTAGACAAGGTCTATTGTGAGAAGAAGGTAGACAATGGTTATTGTACAACAGATTAATACTTGTGAAAAACAGTGAGTTTATGATATGGTATATGCCAAAGATGACTATTTTTTCTCTCTCAGATATTTCTTGGTGGGAACTCCCCAGATGTCCTTCAGAATTGGATGGAATGAATGGAATGGAATGGAATGGAATAGAATAAGAATAGAATAGAATAGAATAGAATAGAATAGAATACTTAATGATCAAGTATGATTAGACACACAAGGAATTTGTATCTGGTGCAGAAGCCCTCAGTATACATGCAAAGCAACAGTGTAATAATAATCAATGATACCAATAAGAGGGGGTAGTAGAGAAGATGGGAAGGATAATAATACTTCAAGGCCATACAACATGGGTAAATATACTTAGACATAAGATATAGTACTATGGAATTAGTGCTCAGCAGAGTGATGGCTTGTTCTGTGCAAATGGGATCCATCAAATCAAAATCAGGAGAGTTTGCCTGTATTGTGAGCAATTATCACAAGGCTTTTGGAGAGTGGAATGGAGCCAGCACTTAAGGATTTCTTTGTCCTGAAATTTCAAACAACTCAGTTTCTCCTGACATCAAAAATCAGTAAGAGTTTCCCATCTTGTAGATGGTGAATTTCAACCTTTCAACCTTCAACAGGTAATTTGTTTTCTCTATGTCTAGAGTTGTGGGTGTCACTGAACTATATAATTACTGGATTTGGGATATAAATTTCCTAATGCTAACCTTTTAAGGCTGATGCATCATAACAATATTAATAATTCAAAATAGTTGCATAGCTCTAAAGATAGAGACAGAGATATAGGTAAAATATAGAGTATATTTATTCTAAACCCCACCCCAGCCACCCACCAAACAAAAGGATTTTAAAGTCTCCAAGAATTCTGCAAAGCCCAGAAAAATTATGGACTTTTGGACAAATATTTGAGCATATATACCCAAGCACTGGGAAGTTTCTAAAGCTAAATGCTTAGATTTTCTATAAACTATTAATTCTGGTTCACAACAACAATAACAGTATTCCTTTATTCACTCTGTGTGTGTGATATTATAAGCAATGTAAAGAATTTAAACAAACCAATGCTTTTAAAAGGACTTTTCCATTTGGCCTTTGAAATGCATTTTCTGCATTTCTTTACACTTCCTTGTAATTATATCATAGTTCATTGAAGGTTACCACAACCCTGTTGGTTTTATGGATAATATAGTAAGTGTGAAACTATGGTCTCCAGTTGTGAATAAATTATTACTGTTACTATTCATTATTGATCATGATGAAATATTGAAGGAATTACTTATGGCCACAAAGGTTCCTTTTTAGAAGTTGGAAGAAGTTGATGAACCTGAAATTATTATACAGACCTTGAATGGAGGTATGGTGTTGATCCAGTAATTTATATGGTTTTTTTCCCTTTTAATAACCCTGAAAATCCCTTGCTTCAGGCTGGTGTCAGGGGTGACTGAATGGAGCTGAGCATTTACTAGCCGGATGCCCTTCCTGGTGCCTATAAGAGTTGACAGCAGATAGTTTCTTTGCACCCTGATAGAGAAACATCTGTCACCCCTTGGATTGAACTCTCAATCCTCCAAGTGGAAGGTGAGCAGGGTGGGCTGTGGGTTCTCAGGGGTTCAGGAGAGCCCCAAGCTTAGATTCCATGCAGTTTGGAGAACTCCCCACTCCTGCTGCCTGGCCCTGTTTCCCATCCTCAGGAGTCCCCATGCCCGTTTGGATGCAGGTAAATGTAGGGTACATGAGGCTTGGGGAGGGTGAAAAATGGGCCTCCTGGAAGTTTGGGAAGGCTGGAAATGGGCCCATTTCTGGCTTCCAAACAGTCTCTGAACCCAGGGAGGCATTTTCACCTCCTGGAGACTCAAGGAAAGCCTCTGAAGCCCAGGGAGGGCAAAAACATGCCCCCAAGATGCAGGAGGCTATGGCCATGCCTATTCAGCAACCAGGCAGAGAACCCTTTGCTAAAATTTTTGAAGCCCACCCCTGAAGGCGAACATCTTCACCTCTGGGCCACCATGCTGCTCAGTAATCAATATGGTTCGATCTTGACTTACTGTCAGATTTTGCAGGGCTGCAGTGATAAGAGGACAGAGGTCTGTGCAGAGCCACCTTGGGGAGGGTCTTTAGCCTTGGGCAGCACCATAAATTTTTGAGCCATTGCAGGCCATACTAAAGAACTCAGCGGGTTGCATGTAAGCCATGACTTATGCGTTTGAGCCCTCTGATCTAAATAAAGTCCTTGGAAACAGTCAACTATTGGAATGGAGTTAGGTATCGTCACTATATTGCTGAAATCTAGCCTATGTCTTGGCTCTGTGCACAACAAGAGATGCATTTGGAGTTTGATCTTGATAGAGATGGGATGGGAACATCATTGTTCTGGATGGGAACAACATTGCTTGGGGTTTACTACTAAGAAGACAGAGTAGTTCTGGGTCTGGGAATCTTCTAGTTCAGTGATTGTTTTACCTTTGGTCCTGGATGGAGTTTTGTTTCCTGCAGAGCTGTGAAATAAGCCAACTTGTAAAGGCTTCTTTCTTCCCTCGGGCTTTTCTCTTTGCTAGGGCTGCTTGTTTTCATCTTTCTTATCTTTGTCTCCTCCTTATTCAGCTATCTACTATGAGCAATTATCCCTTCATGGCAAGTTGGCTTCTGATCAGAGGGGAGAAATGGCTGATATGGGACTTTCTGCCTGGTATCTCTCTCTCCCAAGTTTGGTTCTGAAATAGAGATGCCCAAAGGAACATAATGATAATCATGGGCATGTTATACTTTGGGAACCAAGGAAGTATAGTCTACACAACAGTTCTAACAGTTGTCTTTTGGCTAGAAACCACATGCAAGGCTGAGCCAAATTGCTGCATGATTTTGCATGCAAATTCTGCGATATGGTGTGCTTGGTTCCTGGTAAAGGACATTTCAGTATGATAGTACCTTTCAGGTCAGATAATCCTGTCCTTGTTTATGAAACTAGAATTGTAAGTCCATTCAGTAGAATACAGTATGAGTCAGTTCTTCAAGAGAGGGTTTTTTTTTAAACAACAACATTTATCTTTCATGCAAGGCAAACCAAGGGCCTTAATTCAGTTCTCCTTGTTCCTGTTATACATGCTTTCAATAAGCATGTCATTTGTGACAGTCTGCTCAAACAGAGCTGAGTCAAAAGTTCTTCAAAGAAAACTTTCTGTTCAGCATGAATCTTTTGCCCTGCCTGAGATTGTTGTCCTAAAAGGAAGAAGAAGAAAAAGACAGAAAGAGTAAAAAAAATTGTGGGACTAATCATTTCGTGAGGGCAACAGTCTTGGTGCTGTTTTAATTAAGCTTTGCCACTAGCAGCATCGCCAGAAGACCCTTGGGATAAATACAAATGTCCAGTTGCCATTTTTTTCCTCTGAAAAGGACTATTTCTTGGCTGTTCTCCAAGTGTTTGGTCCTTCTAGGGCAGGGATGGGGAACTATGGCCATTTTATGACCTGTGGACTTCAACTTCAACTATGGAATCAACTACCCTGGACTCCCTGACCCCTGACCTTTGCACCTTCTGTCACGACCTGAAAACTTGGCTATTCGAACAGGCTGTGCTGTGCTGACCTCCTGGGGGGTAGGTTTAAATTTTATAATGCAAATTGGGTTTTTTAATATAATTTGGACTTGTGATTGTTTAATATTTTTTAAATAATTTATTGTTGTGGTTGGTTTTAGTTGTGACACTTGAGTCTTTGGAGATGCAAGTCTAAATAATAAATAAATAAATAAATAAATAAATAAATAAATAAATAAATAAACAAACAAACTTACTTCCAGAATTCTTGAGCCAGCATGGCTGGCTCAGGAATTCTGGGAGTTGAAGTCTACAAGTCATGAAAGGGCCATAGTTCTCCATCTCTGTTCTAGGGGAAAGACTGATTAAAAGAAGGTGGTGCAATAGGCTCAATTTTTCTACCATCTTACTACCGCAATTACATAAAGAATAAACTCCACAGTTGGATCCAAATAGCAAACATAAGGCTGAATCTTATAGAACCCCATTGAAAAAAGGCACACCAAGAATGGATGTTTTCCCAGGATTAGAAATGATAGCTTTAAGAATTAGGATAATAAAATATTTCTACCAATAGAGGTAAACTGAAGAAGCTGAAGGATAAGCTTAACTT
>SOZL01000481.1:0-12652 GCA_009733165.1 Naja naja | reverse complement strand
TATCATACAGTGGCTGTCGTTTCAATACATACTTGGTAATTTAATGAGATGACAGTAAACTTTGTGCGCTTTGGCATTTTGTCAACTGAAGTGTATGATTTTTTTTTGCTAAAAAAACTACTTTCTGCATCCAATTTGTACCTTGTACATTTTGGATGGCAACATCTGCCTTTATGTCATCTAAGAAGAAACAGTTGTAAAAAAATCTGTAAGGAAAGATTTTGGGCTTGCTATTGTACATGAGGAGACATCAGTCAAATCAAGGTGTAATAGTTTCTTCAAAACATTTGCCATATGGGGCAAATTATGTCATTTCAAATAGCTGACATGGTCATATTAGACTTCAGAAGGTATCCCAGAATGTCATCGTTCTTACCTGATCTAAAGCACATTGTCAAAGCCTGTATAAGATGAACATATCCAATAGTGTCATGCCTGAAAAACAGCACTGTGTCTTCATTCTGTACAAAAATACTATGGGAAGAGCAAGGACAGTGTTGTGTGGTATATGAGATTATACCTTCAGGCAACTGCTTCACTTCAAGCTTGCTAGATAAGGATTTTGGGTCCCTGTGTTCCTTGTGGATGGATACCCTTAAACAAAACAAAGGGAAAATTGTCATGGAAAACACTATGCTTTTCATGATATACTCTTCAAGGAAACATGTCCCTAAATCCTGTAATCTCTGATAATAGGTGTTGATATGAATCCTTATTAATAATAATAATCAGCTTATTTATTAGTTTTAACATTTTAATTATTTTCCTGTTCATCTTTTATAATCTGGGCACTGTCCAGAGTTGCGTATTAGGAGGGATGGACGTCATAAAATTTTATAAATTAATTAATATGATCAGTATGATTTATTGAGATATTGTTGTAACTGTCTCTTAATATCAATTGGGAGTAGCAACTAGTAGTCAGCTTATACCCAATATTGACAGCTCAATGTGAAATCCAATATATGAATATAGTGTCCTCATTGCCTATCAGAAAAAAGGATATAAGAACGTCAAGAGAATCTTATATTAATATACCAAATGCTTATATATGCTTAACTGGATGCTTCCGGGAAGTTATCAAACAGACCCTGAGCACTACAGAATTGTTACTGTCACTCAACAATAGGTGCTTCTGATATCATGATTAACTATCTTTCTTAAATTTCCCTGTTTTAAAAAGTTACCTAGATTTTGTCTGTCCCAGTTCACCACCACTTAGTTTTATTGGAATACCCAGATTTTGGTATCATGAAAAAGGCTCATCTCGTGCATAGCTTTATATATCTCTAAGTTTTCCATTTGCCTTTTTTTAAAAAGCCGACCCCTAGGAGTAGGGCCTTCTCTGTGGGAGGACCCACCCTATGGAACCACTCCCCCTGGAGCTTTGGCTGGCCCCTGACCTCTGCTCTTTCCATGCATGGCCTCAAAACAAGGTTGTTCCAACTCGCTGACCTGGACTGAGGGAGGGGTGTGAGGGAGTTTTAATGCTTATTTTAGGGTTTTAGAATTTAATTGGGTTTCTTATTTGGATTTAATCTCTTTTTAATTGTATATTTGTATTGCTTTTATTGTACACTGCCCGAGTCCTTAGGGAGATGGGGCTGCCTAGAGATCCAATAAATAAATAAATAAAAATCTAGAAGCATTTTAAATGTAATTTTTTTTCAGAAGTGGTGGAAGGTGTAACAAATATGGCCACTTCTCCATGGATTTGTGCAAAAACAAATATTTCTCTTTTTTTAATTTTTGAGAAATCCTTGTTCTATGATATCCAACATGGAGTTTCTTTTTTTTTTAAACAGCAATGGGCACATATGGCCTTTTTTCCCCCCACTGGGCTCCTTACCACTAACCTCCTTTCTTGATTAGCTACTGTCAATTCAGATCCCAACAGCATGCATATGAGATTAAGATTCCTGCCTTGTTCTTATGTGCTTGTTTGACATTCTTCCTGGAATGTTTCTTACAGCAATTCTTTTTGTCTGTATGATAAACATACAAAATAATTTAGTTTGCCAGTCACTTAGCTACGTTTTCTGCTAACTATTGGTGCCTCGTAACTCATTTATAAACAAGTGGTGCTGATATATTACAGTGTTTGTATTCCATCGTGAGAATAGGATTCTGATCTTTAACTAGTTATTAAAAAATACAAGAGCGCTTCACTTTTATCTCATTCTGCTAAATTTGCTTTTGGAGAGATGTCATCAAAGCTGCTTAAACATCTAAACAAACCCCTGTCCGTATCCTTGTTGATACTCAAGAACGCTTAAAAAGAAGCCTTATCTTTAAAGGAGTATTGCTGGCTCTTCAGCAAGGCTTGTCATCCTATATGTGCTTATCAATTAATCTTTAATAACATTTTCTACCAATTTGAGTGGAATAGCTGTTAATCCAACGGGCCTATAATATCCTGAATTCCCCTGGATTCTTGCTTTTTTTTCCCAATTGGCCTGTACATTATATATTTTATAATCTTCCGATACGTAAGTTGACCTTTAGGGCCTGGTACAATTATCAGATGGTTAAGATCAGTTTGTTTTTCATACAGTACTGTCCTTTGAAGATTTGTTGGTTTTTTTGGTTAAAAGATAAATGTGACAGAATTGGCTCATGTCAGGAAAAGTTAACATACAAATATATTAAAACCCCCAAATAGATGTTGCAGTAGGTCCTGATCATCATTCAGAATTAAGAACAAAGTCATCTCCCTTCTGGTTGGTTCCAGGATAAATGTTACTAGGTAGATTATTCCACTTTGTGCTATTTTCTCTCTCTTTTCATTATGACTAAAATAAGTGTTACTTAATTCTGTGTATGGATAATTAAAACCACCCATTTGAAAGTCTAATTTCATCCTCAAACTTAAGATCATCTGTAATTTTGATTGGGGAAGGGTACATCTTCAGTTCCTGTGGGTAGATTTGTTGATGTAAAGTGTCAAAACTTTGTACCTGTTCATATGAGCTCAGGGATGCCCTAAGGCAGTGGTGGCTAACCTTTTGGGCTCCTGTGTCAAAATTGTGTCTTGCACACACACGCTCATGTGCCAACACCCAAAAGGCAATGCGCCCCCATGCCCCTGCACATGTGCACTCATCGTGGGGTGGAAAACAGGAAGTGACAAACGGGCCTAGTTTTGGCCTGAAAAGCCTGCAGAAGCCTTCCTGAAGCCTCTGGGAGGCTGAAAAGGCCTCAAACCGGCCAAAAATCAGTTGTGAAGCGCACGATGTGCAATGAGGTAAGTTTGCCTGCTGCTCGCATGCCAGCACAAATGGCTCTGTGTGCCACCTGTGGCATGCGTGCCATAGGTTCGCCATCATGGCCCTAAGGTTTCTCACTACCTCTCTGTTCATTTTGTCATGCACAATTATTCACATGCCAACCAGTTTAAAGAACTATAGGGGTGATTCATACATTTTCCCAACTTCGATTGATGTTTTGCTTTTCCCAGAATGGAATGCGGTTGTCTTGAGGGGCAGATGCTCCATTGTGTTTCTCAGAATTGTTTTGGAAAACCTCAAAATGAGCAAACCTCTAGCTTTGTAGCGTATGCATCTGAAATACAATCTCTCAGTTATCTACTGGCAAAAAGCTTCTCGACACACATTGATATTGAGGGCATATTCATGTGCATCCTGCACTTTTCTGTTTCAGAACCATCTGCACTACAAATTATCTATCTGTAGACAACAAGAATGTCAGGTGCAAGCAACCAGAACCACTCATGAATAGTCTCAGACAGCTTTATTGTTAGTCACCTATGTTACAAGAATTTCACCAGACTATGATCCCACAGGAATGGTCAGATAAGGCTTCAGGGATTCTTGGGATGGTCAGGCCTGTGTCTCTTTCTGCAGTGGAAGGACTCTAAGTTTGGCTCTCCCTTAACACCTTCCTCCAGTCTAACTGAGATTCTATCGTTGACTATTATTCAAAAAAACAATGCTAAACAGAGAATAACTCTTTGTATCCTGCCTTACCTGTTTGATGTGCTCCTCAGAAGAGTCCAGTCTTCTCTGAAAAGGTAACTGAGGTCAAGTCATGACAACTTCTTTGAATTAAGGCTGCAAATTTAAATACAACCATCATTTGGAAAACTAATCTTATGTGAGTCACACAGATCACTTTGAAATCTCATTCCTGTTCACATCCTGTTGTATAAATGGCCGCAGCCAAAGTTGATGGCATTCATGACAACTTGCCCTTGTCTCCTGGCTGAAGCCAGAAAGCCAATGAAAGATGGTTAGTATATGGGATGTGGCATTTATAAATGATCCACGATGCAAAAATTCTGGGACTTGTTGCAACCCCCATAAAGCATCTTTCTACTCACTAGGCAAGAAGTCTGATTATCTGTCAAGCCCACAGATAATAACAGATGCTTTGTCCATT
Organism: Naja naja; assembly: GCA_009733165.1. Lineage (NCBI taxonomy): Eukaryota > Metazoa > Chordata > Lepidosauria > Squamata > Elapidae > Naja > Naja naja. The sequence goes on along the minus strand of SOZL01000481.1, from coordinate 8,254 downwards.
GATCTTCTATCACCTGCTTAATTTGTTACTCACTATTGTTAAATAGCCTAAATCGACAGATCCATTCAGCATAAGAAATGACTTGAGTTTTTCTGCTTAATTTGAAACACTTTAAGGGTACATGATGTTGCTCAGACATCTGTAGGAAAACATCAAAGTACAGGTCAACCCAGTTTTGTCCTAGCAAAAGCCCTTGCTTTCCATTTATCATCTGTCAGCATTAAAAAAAATGCCTGGTTTTTACACAAGCCCAGTGGTGGGATTCAATTTTTTTTACTACTGGTTCTGTGGGCGTGGCTTGGTGGCCGTGGCAGGGGAAGGATAATGTAAAATTTCCAGTCAGAGGTGGTATTTGCCGGTTTTCCAAATTACTCAAAATTTCCGCTACCAGTTCTCCAGAACTGGTCAGAATCTGCTGAATGGCTCTGCACAAGCCATGGTAACTCTTAGAGGTAGCCTTTATGTTTCATAGCCAGGATGGCCAAATCTGAATACGTAATATTTTAATGCAACTCTCTTTTCTCAGTTACGTTTCTTGGGTTCTATTCTACTGATTCATTTGATTACTGGGGCCACCTTGTAGGTATGACATTTGTTACCCTTGATTTATGCAGATTACATGTTGAATTTAGGAAGTCTATGATTTTTACATTTTAAAAAAAATGCAATTTCCATTTCTTGGAAATGGAACACTAAAAAAATTGGAAAAGTAAAAGATTAAAAAGCCATCTCTTCAACATGAAAAACAAATGAAGAGAAGGTAAAGAGATAGCAGGCAAACTGGGCAATTTAAGTTTTTATACAGGCCAAGTAAAACTGACAGAAAATAGTGGTACCTGCTGAATTATAACCAAGCTTGGGGCTGGTTAGTACTTGGATTATTAAAAGATATTAAGGCTATAAACTATAGTCTGGGAAGTCGAAAAGAATGACGCCATCAAGTCAAACATGACTCCATTGCATTGTTACATTTCTTGAGGAGACCTCAAAAATGCAGATTTAGTGCTAAAGCCTGGTCTTATAGTGATAGTATCATCAACGTAGAGTGATTTTACCAGTACATTAAAAAATGCAACAGAAACCGATTCGCCACATTAAAATGTGGGCAGAGGTTTTCTGGAATTGAAAGCAATAAGCACACAGATAAAAGCTGAAAGGGTCTATTAAGCAAAACAATAGTAAAATAATTTATGCAAAACATAATCTAGATGGGAAGCAAATCCTTAGATAAGACAATAAAAGGAGACATGGCAATTTTACATAGAGGAGTGTAACTACAGGACAAAATTGCACCTGTTTTTTGTAGCTATCAATGTTCCTCAGATTATACACACCCAGATAAGTTTCTGAAAGCTCATATTAGGTTGAAATTACTCATTCTTCTCCTAATTATTTACATGTATATACATCCTGCCTAACAGTTGACAGTACCAGTTCACTGTCTGGCCCTTGCTGCTAGGTAGCTGGCCTTGGCAAAGAAGAAAGGGATGGCATTTTTGAGCAAAAATGCATGAGAAAATGACCATTATATGGAGGAAAAGTTATGGATGTCTGTTTAAGAGTTACAACTTAACTACTATGCAGAAGCATGCAGAAGAAAAGCCATTTTACACAGAAAAGCACAAGGAAAAATGTGACAGAGCTCTTAAACCCCCTCACCATTATAATAGATTCAATAGCACAATAAAAGCTGCTTGGTTTTGTTTTTAATTGAATATATAAGAATCTATGGTCTTATCCATTGTTTAGTGGGCCATTTCAATCCAAATATTTCTAGTACAGTAGAAGAAATTAGTAGAAGCAAATGATTGCTCTGAAATTATTTTCTGTATTAAAATCTGACAAATTGGCAATAATTCCTTGGGTTTTCTAATACTTGGAGATCTCACTTTTGGAAGCTATGCATATGCAGGTTTAGGGGCAAAAAACAATTGAAGAAGAAAGTGCAGGCCAAAAGCAAAATCTGGCCCAAACTAAAATAAAACCATGCTACTTAATTTGAAATGAGATTAATACTGTTTTCAAAATTAAAATAGTACAAAGATGTTGTTTTCAAGACTGATTGTAAGGCCTGGTTGTAAGGCCTGTGTTTGTGAATTTAGGCCCGTAATTGATTTCATGACAATAAACTGTAATGATTGGAATAATCTCATATATTTGGTAGAATTGCAATGGATTTTCTGTCTATTTAATGTTTTGTGTGAATAGCATTCTTGCCTTCTTGGAGTTTATGCTTGATTCTATGTTATCTTCTGCAAGAAATACCTATTATGTAATTTAATTACAATATTTATAGACATAAATTTAAGTTTAAATGAAAAATATGGTAATTACATTTTATAGTTATTGTTCTTTTGTGAGATGTGCTTTTGAATCAATATTTTGCTTGTCTAGCCTTGTTCATGGTCATATTTCTAATAAAGACTTTTATTTCAGTTCATGTTACCCTGTTTTGAAGAGAGAAAAAATTAAGAGAAATAATTTCTTTTTAAAAGCAGTGTTTATTGGACCGTGCCCTTCCTGGTTGGTATATGCCTCCAGGGAGGTTACGTCTTGCTGGCTCCAGGCAGTTGTTAATGCTTCTTTGAGTGAGGAGTCTTTCCTGCGCTTTGAAAGAGGCGGTGGTGAGGCCCTCCTCAAGAAGCCTGCCTTGAACCCGGCCGCTTTGAACAACTATCGTCCTGTCTCCAACCTCCGCTTTTAGAAGGTTGTTGAGCGTGGTGGTTCAGCAGCTTCCCTTGTTCCTGGAGGAAACTGAGTATTTAGATCCGTATCAGTGGGCTTCAGGGCGGACACAGCACGGAGACAGCATTGGTCGCACTGGTGGATGATCTCTGGAGGGCTCGGGACAGGGGTTTTTCCTCTGTCCTGGTCCTTTTAGATCTCTCAGCGGCTTTCGATACCATCGACCATGGTATCCTTCTGCAGCGCTTAGAGGTTTGGGGTGGGGAACCGTTTATGCTGGTTCTCCTCCTTCCTTTCGGGCCAGTCGGTGTTGGCAGGGGGGCAGAGGTCCACCCCAGACCCCTCACTTGTGGGGTGCCGCAGGGTCTGTCCTTTCAGCCCCTCCTGTTCAATATCTACATGAAACCGCTGGGTGAGATCATCCGAGGTTTTGGGGTGAGGTATCATCAGTATGCTGATGATACCCAGCTTTATATCTCCACCCCAGGCCAGATCAGTGATGCTCTCTCCGTGATGTCCCGGTGCCTGGAGGCTGACGGGTCTGGATGGGTAGTAACAGGCTTCAGCTCAACCCCACCAAGACGGAGTGGCTGTTCTTACCGGCATCTCGGTCTTTATTGGATGTATCATCTTTGGTCATGGGGAGAGGTGTTGCCCCGTGGATAGGGCGAGAAACCTGGGTGTCCTCCTGGACTCACAGCTCGGTTTGGAGGAGCATGTGGGAGCTGTGGCCAGGGGGCTTTTGCCCAGGTTCGGCTGGTTCGCCAGCTTCAGCCCTTATTTGGACCGAGATGCCCTTCAACGGTTACTCATGCTTGTCACCTCTAGGATTGACTACTGCAATGCTTCTACATGGGGCTTCCCTTGGACGATCCGAGGCTTCAGCTGGTGCAGAATGCAGCTGGTTGTGATGGGGTATCCCGATACTCCCATGTTACACCCTCCGCGGCTTGCATTGGTTGCCGGTTGCCTCGGTAGCCTTCAAGGTATTAGTTACAACTTATAAAGCCCTTAATGGCTTGGGTCCAGGGTACTTGCGGAACGCCTCCTGCCAGCATCATTTTCCGACGCCCTGTTCGCTCTCATAGGAGGGGCCTCCTTGGGGTGCCCAGTCAGATATTGTGGGCTGGCGGTCCCCAGGGCTAGGCCTTCTCTGTGGGAGCACCTGCCCTCTGGAATCAGCTCCCCGTCGATCTCCGTTTGGCCCCTGACCTCCGCTCCTTCCGCCGGGACCTGAAGACTTGGTTGTTCCAACGGGCCGGCCTTGAATGACCCGGGGGGGGGTTGGGTTTATTTTAATTTATTTGGCTTGTTTACTGTTTAATCTTGTTTTATTGTAAATTTTCTGTTTTATGTTCGCCCTGAGTCCTTAGGGAATAGGGCGGCATACAAGTCGAATAAATAATAATAATAATAATAATAATATTAAGTTATGATATTCTTTGAATAACATAAGAATAAGAAATATTCCATCTTTTGGGTATGGAATAGTTACATATTCATTAAGCTTAACCTTAAGATAAGAGAATAAAGCTTTCATTTTTGCCTTTGTCTTGTTTATAGTTCTTAAACATAATTTAATGCAAACATTGCTTCATATGGGATATTAGTGTTCTAGTGATCGGTTGTAAGTATTTCTAATTTGGAGCTCAAGATCAAGATAAATTGTAGGGTTGAGTTTAATGTGCTCTGAAGCTGCAATAGCAATTGTTCCATCCATTCCATTCCTATCAAATACCGAGATAAAGATGTTCCTTTGTTTTTTTTTTAATCCAAATTTAAATTTTCTTGCCTCCTGTACTGATGAGTATAAAAATCATTTCCTTAATGACTGGAACTTTAAGATTAGACTAACTATTAATATTCATGAAAGTTGGTGTGACTGGACTGGGGATGGGTGAGATTGTAGCAAATGTCGATGATCAAAATTTGAATTAGTCTTCCTTTTCCTAATCTGAAGAAACAATGATGTGCAGTGCGTAATCTGATAGACCTGAGTCATCCAAATAGTTGGTACATGCCTCCATTTTCTTTGTTGTGTTTAGTGGGGTTTTTTCCTAAATTACTCTGAAAATTGATTCCTAAGCTGAGTGGTGATGTGAGATTGATTTTTAAAATCTTAATTAAAGAAGCTGTGAATGAAACCTTGAGCAAACTAATGTGAAGATTAGATTCAAAGCTGATTTCTTCTGTGATCTTCCTTCCTCCAGTTTTAGGATTGCAAACATAAATATGGTAGCTAGTTTGGTCTAGCAGTAAGGCACCAGGTTAAAAACCATGAGACTGGGAGTTCTAGTCTGGCCTTAGGCATGAAAACCAGCTGGGCACTTTGGGCCAGTCATACTCTTTCAGCCCAACCCACTTCACAGGATGGTTGTTGAGGGGAAAATAGGAGGAGGAAGGTGTATTGGATATATTTGTCACCTTATAAAAATAATAAAGGTGGGATATAAATGAAATAGACAGACAGATCTGTGAGGAAATCTCCCTCAATAGTAAAGGAACATGCCTTGTATTCAGATAATTCCAGGTTCAATCCCTATTGTCTCCTGTTAAAAAATAAAGAAGACTTGAAAGAAATGGACCTACATATTGTTGCCTGTACTATTTAACATCTACATCAAGTCACTGAGTTTCATCATCATCAGAGTTAACCCCACCATCTATTACCAAGGTTAAGGTAATTGGTACTCCTTGAAGATTCCTTAAATTCAGTAATGATTGAGAGACAAAGAAGCTGCAACAATGCCCATAGTTTCGTTTCATACTTTGTATTTTAAATTGTTGCTGGCCATTTTGAATGACAGACAGGTAGGATATAAATTAATGAACAACAAATAAATAAATGGACCTGCTACTTTGCCTGAGAATCTGGGCCTGAGAATCTGCTTTGCAAAATGAATGATCTTTCCCAACATGCAATCTCTAGGTTATAGGCAAAATGCTGAGGTAATTCTGGCTGCAATCCTCCATCTACTGCTAAGACAATTAGCAAAATAGGAGTAGAATTAAGCCCATTAAGAATAGCTGGATCAGCTGCTTAAATTCATGAGAACAAATCAAGTTTATGAAGGACATGCTCCAATGAGTGCCACTGTGGTAATGGTGGGCAAACAGAAAAAAAAGGAAGGAACTATTTATTGCTTTGGTAGGAAGTGGGATAAAACTGACAGTAAATATTCATCTTGGCAAATGGAAGGCTTCTGTGTCTCCTACTAGGCCAGGGCATCAAACGGCATTGTCACGGCAGCCACATGATGTATCTCAACTTTTCCCCCCTTTGCTAAACTGGGCGTGGGTGTGGCCAACCCATGACGCATCCTGCCTGCGGCCCGTGAGTTTGACAGCCCTGTACTAGGCAGTGTAAGACAGCCTTTAGTTTTAGAATAACATTTCTTCTGTTGAGTATTTTACTTCAGCTTTGGTTTCTACATCTCTTAACATGAATTCCTGCCTTAAGCACTGCAGCTGCCTTAGCTCTCCTGCTATACAGGAGGATGCTTGGTCCATTGTCAGGTACTTTATTTTGTCCTTGATATCAAAGTATGTCACATTGTAGTGTATATCTAGATTGCTTCTGTGGCAACTTCCAGGATTCTAAATCCTTACAGCCATGTTCATATTCAGCAAGCACTTCTTTTATATCTGAGGCTCACTTTGACCCTTTGAATGTTTGGGCATATACTGTACACATAACTTGGATCCAGCCACTATGATTTGGTCCATACTGGCTGACATTATTTATATCTCCTTGCTTAGTAATCCAGGATGGTTGTAAATCATGAGTATTTTTCATGAATAAGCTCTGTTAGCAAATTAACCTTCCTCTGCTAGATCCCTTTGCTCAAAAGTATTCTTTTCTGCTACTTACTATTCCCCTTTCTCGTGTATACATCACTTACCAAGTATTCCATTTTTCTCAAGGATTTATTGCTGAGTGTTTCAACAACCTCTTCAAATTCCTCTAGCATTTCCTCAGCAATCAAGTAAGAAAATCTATATCTGAGAAGTCATCAATAAATATTAATAGGTATTTGTTCCCTGATGGGGTTTTAGCCTTCATAAGTCCACAAATATCACAGTGAATTATCTCTAGAGACTACCGCTTCTTTTACTCTGAAGAAAAATAGGTCTGATTCCCCTTTGTCATTACACAGTATTATATATTTAGATTTTTCTTTGCACAATTCTTTCTTCAGACTTCTTAAATCCCTCTTTTTAACTGAGACATTGCATTTAGGTTTCTATGACCTAGTCACTTATTCAGCTATGAATTGAAATGGTTCTTTTGTGGGTATTATTTTCCATCTGCAGAGTTCACTTCAAATAGGCTCCTGTCTTTGAGAGACCCTTTTCATAAGTAACACATCTCCATCTGTACAAAATTGTGCTTTCTTTTCAATTGTATTTCATACCTTCCTTCGGGGCAAATGTTACGGCACCAAACTGCATTAGGACATTTTAAATCAGCAGTTATTTCCTTTCCAGTTTGTAGCAATTTTGCAAATTCCCTTGTCTTTGGCAAAACTTGCCTTCCATCAGATGGGAAGATATAATTTTGGTCTGATTCAGTGAATCTCTTCTTTTTCTTTAATTAAATCACTGATTGCAGCAGTATCCGACAGATCTTTTTCATAACGCTTTTCAGAGCAAGCTTCCCTAAACTCTGTAAATGGAATAACATTTCTACTGCAGCTTTGATTCTATTGTTCTTTGATGAGTCATCCTCCATCAGTTGTGAAAGTCATGTTAGGGTTTTTCATTCTCAAACACCCAAAGTTGTTTATTATAAATTACAACTATGGACCAAGGTGCAATCTAGTCAATATTTTGTTAAGCTACAGTAGGAGGACTTGGTCATTTCTTTGTGTAAAGAGACAAAATTTCAACATTGTTGACCTCGGAGGAAAGGCCTTATAGAGATTAACCTCCTTTCTGTGATAATAAGCAGGGAATGGGAGAGCTTGGTGTAATGGTTAGGGCACCAAGCTTGAAACCAAAAGACTGTAACTCCTAGTTCTGCCTTAGGCACCAAGACAGCTGAATGACTGTAGGCCACCTCCCTCTCTCAGCCATAGGAAGCAGACAGTGGCAAACAACATCTGAAATTTTGTCAAGAAAACTGCAGGGTGTCTAACCCTGAAGCTGACCTGACTGAAGCCATTTTGAAACTTCAGTGTTGCCACACTGAAGCTGAGGGATTGGGTGGGGGGAAATAGAGATAGCTGGGGTTTTGTAGCCAAAACAAAATGCTTTCTCCTGGGAGCCAAGGACATTCTCACACCTGGTCAGAGAGAGGAGGAGTGACGTTACCAGACAACTGGACAGCACTTTGATTGAACCATGTCTGACTGTTTGGGGAAAGGGAAACACTTCTGCTTTTAATTAGGTGAAAACCACAGGAACCTTCAGAGTTGGTTTTCATCAGAACTGTGCCAATATGATATATCCAATAATATTATTCTTTGAGGAATCTACCTGCCTCGAAGTTTTGTTTGCTTTGGGTGTATTACTTGGAAACCTGATACAGGGATTTGCCCAGGCAGTTGCCCAAAGGTCAACACTGACT
>SOZL01000480.1:0-13781 GCA_009733165.1 Naja naja | reverse complement strand
CAGCGAGCGTCGCAGACCCGCCTCGACCCGTCTTGCCTGAAAGGTGGCCGCCGTCCCCGACGGAAGTTGGTAAGATGGGAGGGAACCTGTCTCGAGAGCAGATCACGCATCTGCGGGAGCTCAGTCAGATCACTGAGGCTGCTAGGAAATTAGCAAAGCAACAAGGAAAGGAATCAGTATTAAGCAAATGGATTTACAGGCTTTGCTAGACTATGTTTGGTGCCACTGCCCTTCGTACCTGGAGGGCGGTAGTTTAAAGATTTCCACCTGGACAAAGTTAGGAGTACCTCCACGCCTCCTCCTAGAGCTGGCGCTAACCTACTTGTCACCTGGCGCGCTAGTGGAGTGTCTCTTGATCCATCATAAATTTACATCTCAAGGAAAAGGAGGCTGGATGAGCATGGGAAGGATCCGCCCTGCATCAGAACGGCCCCCTCCATATGAGATGGATCACCCCAAAACAGTCTGCGCTCTCGTTGCCCCCGACTGCACCTCTCGCCGGCGGGGGAATCTTGGGGGCGGTGGCGGCAGCACGACGACAAGGGGAATTAACGGCAGAGGAATTGGCCGCGACCTCTGCTTTTCCGGTCTCCTTCTTGGTCCCAGCCAATGCGCCTCAAGGCGCGGCGGCGGTACCCATGCACCACGTTTTCTTGAAAGCCGTTAGGGCACTGAAGGACGCCGTCAAGGAATGCAGTCTACATTCCCGCTTCACCATGGGAATTGTGCAGTCCTTATCTGATGACACCACTGGCCGACTGGCAGATGCTTTTCAGCATGGTACTCACCCCCTACAGTACTTGCTGTGGACGGCTGAATACCAGAGGCAAGCAGTAGTGGCCAAAAGGACCCCACCCCAATGTGACAAATGGGGGTAAGGCTCTCCCCCACCCAAAACAAAGATTTGATTGCTCTGTTAACTTTCATTTGGAAACAATGCCCGTCTTATTCTGAAAAAGGAAGCCTAAAAATCCCCACTTGGACTGAATTGGGGGAATATCTCCATTCGGCCCTAGAGCCCCTATCCAAATTTTGACCACATGGCACGTGGTCATGGAATGTCTAATGATTCACCATAAATTCGATGTTCCTTAAGATCTATGCCTTCCCAATTTAACTGAGAGATTTATTGTGGGAATGATCAGTGTGTGTGTGTAAACCTGAAAGTTTTGTTTTCCTCTGTGTCTTTGTGTGTGTGGGTATGTGTGCCAAGACATGTGTGTGTCTAAGACTTTGTGTGTCCTAGAGGTAACTGTTGCAACTGTTAAGTGTCTCTGATCCCTTCGGATATTAAATTTAAATTGTTAAGAATTAAAACACTGAGAGATTGTCTTCTTCTGGTCTGATCTGGCCAATTGGACCGGATGAGGAACAGAGTTAAATTTTCTCTCTCTCTGTGCTTTTAAGAAAACCCAGGGTTATTAACGAATGTTCTAAGTTCATTTACAAGAAAAGTTTCATTCTTGCATTTACTGTGTGTTTAAATGCTTTTACCTGTTCATCCTTTTCCTGAAGCATTTGAATCCAGTTTTTCCCTTTCTCATCTGTTGTGTCTCCATTTTGTTGAAACTGATTTATCTGTTTAGTAACTGCAATACTGATGTGTTATTTTCTTTCTCCTGAAACCATACCTGCAAGCTATCTCCAAACCTCTCTAATCCTTTTTAAGACAAAACGCCACCACAAAAATCTGTGCAGCGCTGACTCATTACTGCAATTTTGGCCTTTCAGCTTTTTCTAAAGTCCCAATTAATTTGATTCTTGATAGCTTGTATGTTTTCAAATTGTTTTAACAATATTTGGTCATACCTATCACCATCATTGAACCTGATTTATTGGCATTATTTTGTACTCTGCAGTCCCTAATTGCAGAACGAAATTGTCCATTTTTGTTGCTCATATTAGGAGCCACCAACCTTTCCTGGTGTGCCCAAGAAGGTAACAATAGGCAGAGATGCATGCAGCCACGATTTGATCTTGCCTTTACAACCTGTAACACCTTGGGAAAGCCACTATACTCACCAAAATACAAAAGTGCTCATTAAACACCTATTACAGCTGCTGAGGCAGTGGCCATACAGCAGCAATGCCCCACTTGCAGCCAGCAGGCTATTGCTATTCTATGGGAGTCAACCCAGAGGCACCCAGGCCTGCCATATGGCAAATGGATGTTACCCAATATGTTCTTGCCCCCTGAAAATATCTACATGTTTCCATAGATACATTTTCAGGGTTTATTATGGCCACTCTCAGAGAGGCTAAGCTCTAAACATGTGATCAACCACTGTATTCAACCTTTGCATCGTTGGGACACCCAAAAGAGCAAAACTGATAATAGTCCCACGCACAAGCTCTGCCATGTCAGAGTTTTGTAATCGATGGGATATTATCCATAAATTGGAATACCTACAATAGCCAGGGCCAAGCCTTGGCACAGCCGCTAACCAGACACCTTAAACATGCACTCAATCGATATTTGAAACAGGGAAAAATCCCCTGGCCTCCCAGTGATACAAAATACCCTGAACCTATGCTTATATACTCTGAATTTTGTTAATCTAACCGGCCACTGCTAACTACCGGCCAGAGCTGGCTTTTTTCCCTTCTGCAGATTTACTCCAAACCACAGGTGTATTATGCTGTTTACCTGACCTGACTTGGAAAGGGCCTGCCCATCTCATTACTTGGGGTTGAGTTATGCAGCCATCCAACTACTTCCGACAGTGCCTGGGTTCCTGCCAGACACACCCAGACCCTACTTGGAAGTAACTCCTGAGCCACAAGCCACAGCATTTGGTGGAGATGCTTCCTGTACTCCTGTGCCTTCTGGTCTCTCTCTGCTGTCCTGCTTGCCGACCCTGTTCCACATGCCTCCTTCAAGCTGGACCAGCTCCCATCCACTGCCCTGTTGCTCCCCCAGTATGCAGCATGAACTGGTCAGGCCCCTGGATGGTTGCCTAGATCATCTTACACTGTGACTTATTCTAGGTGACTTGCTGTTCAACCTGGAGGCTGTTGTACGGCTTATCTCTTTCTCAGCATGCCTCCATTACTTGGACATTATGTATGTTCTGGTTTTGTTGATCACACTTATTTTGCTATTGAATCTTATGTATTTGGCCCCCTTCCCGCTGAAACCCCTTGATTTTGTGGCTCTACTGCTGTATCCAATGTATCCTCATATTGTGTCTATGGTTATGTCCTGGAGGCCTACCTAACCTCTCCACTTCTGTCCAGCTGCTTCAGCATGAATTAACTGCCCCATGTTGAAAACCTCCTTGGATTGCTCTATCCTCTGATGAGGAAGGCCCTGACTGAACTGCCGTCAGGTCTGCTCTGACACCATGCGGCCTGGAGAGTGTATGTCTCATGAGGATCCTTAGGCATAGGCCAGTGCTGATTACCTTTCAAAAACAAAACGGAGGAGATGTTGCTTACAGATCATTAATTGCCTTTGTATCAGCCATTATGCAGGCTTTTGTAAAAGCTGAGTTACAGCAAGATCAGCCATACTGTCTGAGTCGTCGATCTCATCCACCTCCTACAAAGAATGGCACCGTGGCAACGCCAGGGACAGGACGAGGACCCAGGAAGGCACCAAAGCGGTAAGAGCCATCCAGTCCTGCCCCGAACCCTTCTGCCACCAGCAACACGCAGGCTGAAAGCCATCAGCCTCCCCAACTGAATTTCCGCTACGGAAAATGGCACCGTCAGCGGCAAATTCAAACTGACCAAGTTAAAATGGCGCCACCCATCCCCACGCTGTTTCCTATGGCCTGCCAGAGCAAGCAAGCCCTAGCACTGAAGTCACCCACCTGGCAGCGCTGGCGCCTGGTGACTGGGGATTGGCACCACCTATCTTCCCAATGGCTACCTACTGCCCGAGAAGCCCATCGGGGAAGAAGCAGGATCACCAACCTGGCAGTGCCTACCACTGCGGTGATCCAAAGCGCCTGCCAACCTGGAGGTTGGCCCCACTGGCAGCAGCGGCGCCTGAGCCCAGCCAGCATGCCCCCAGTCCAGGCCACGCAGGCCCTCCCAGGCGATCCATCCGTCACGGCCCACAAGCACAAGCCCATCTCACCCACGGCCGAGATCAAAATGCCATCAGGACGCTAACAGCAGTCCTGGAAGCAAGACACCAGCCTCCCCCTAGCCTCCCGACGAGAGCGACATTCCCAGACGGCTCCCCGACGATCACGGCCCCATACTCACCGTTTCCAGCGATTCCAGCGACGCAGCCTTCGGCCTTCCCAGGCCTTTACAGCAGCTCAACGGCCGGAGCCGGAGCTGTTGGGGCAGGCCCGAGGCCTACCTCCGGAGACAGGCCGGAGAGATCCTTCCCCGGCAACGTTCAGCTGAAATGAGCTCTCTCGCGATGCTCAGATCGGATCTTCAACTCCTCCCACCGGGGAGGGGCGACTTCCAAATAAGGGAACCTTCGGTTTCGCACCACTATACCACTCCCGCACTGTCAGTTTCCTAACATTCAGCACCCTGGACAGCGGCCACAAGCTTTCAATGCAGGCAAATACCAGCCTTCTACCGCTTGATTTTAAAAAGCTGTCAGCTACAGGAAGGAACCTTTAGAGTGGTCCAAAGCGGTTCAAGTACTGTTCATGAAGGAGAACGCTTTGCATCTGTTGGTGGATCCCCTCCTAAGCCTTGGCAACTGGAAACTGACCTGCTACACCATAAGGTTTATTGTTTATTATTATTAAGTATAGATCCTGTGCTATATCCAAATATTCCTCATAATCTGACTGTCTTTGAAATTTGGAAAAATTATTTAACCTATTTTATTCCAGGAATTCCAATACCACAGCCAGGATCTCCAGGAGTTCCACTCTGCCAAATTGAGGGCAGGGATGGACATGAGTGAGCATCTCTGTGAACTCAGTAAAATGAGAGAAGAATTAATATTAAGGGAACAAGTGCCAGAGCACAGTTTAATTAGTATAATCATAAATTCATTGGACCCTAGCTGGAATAATTTTGTGTCCCAACTAGATAATTTCAGTTATGATGGGATGTCTCTGGAAGTCTTGTCAGGTAAACTGATTGCTGAGGACAATCTAAGAAAAGACAGAGCAAGCTTCCACAGGGAGAGAAGAGTCACCAGGAGGCCCAACAACTCAGATGGTGTAAATGCTGTTGGGGAATGTTTCAGTTGTGGCTCAAGGGGACACTACAAGAGAGACTGCCCACCAGCAATGGTATGGGGAAGGCAAAGAATGCCCTCTGGCAATAGGAGCAATAGGAGGTCACCCACACCTCATAGGGGCCTCAACACAGCTCCTCAAATCAGAAAAAGGGAAGGGGGACCAGAAATGAGAACAGGTTTAAAAGGGACAGATTTAACCTGGAAGATAACTTCCAACATGGTAGAAACCATTACCCCAGGCTCACCAAAAGGCAACGTGAGCAGCTATGGCTATTAGATAGTGGGGCAAGCAAGCACATGGTGAAGGACAAGAGCTTGTTCACAGAGCTCCAGAGACATGATTGTTGTGTCAAGGTGGCCAATGGTATAAAACCAAGGTTGTGGGTATAGGTAATGTGTGTATCCCCGGCTTGGGGAGATCAGTGGTATTCTTTATGTCCCTGCCTTAGAACATAACCTTCTTAGTACCCTGAAACTCAGTGAGGACTCTGACATAGAGGTGTTATTTACCAAAGGGAAGCCATAGTGACCAATAATGGTCACACTGTTGGGAAGGTGTTGAAAATAAATAACCTGCCATATTATTCTCCTGTCACAAGGACTGAAGGTTCAGGGGCCAGCAACACAATTGATACAGATGACTCAGATGATGAGTCTCAACCAGAACCAGGAGTCAAGACCAGGGGTTACAGAGGAAAGAAGGGGGACAATGGCAGCTACACAGGTAACCAAGAAAAGACAAAGAGCGTCAGATTTAACTTGAAACACAGTGATGAGCAAACCAGGGACGCCAACACTGTTTCCATTGGGAAACCACTCCATGATGAGTGCGCTCATCTCATGCACCGTAGACTTGGCCACATTAGTTTCCCTATTGTGCAGAAAATGTCAGAATATTCCAGGGGTTTAAACATCAAAGACTGTAATGTTTTTATGGACTGCTCCATCTGCAGGAGTGCAAAGTCAAAAGTTAAACCAGCACCCAGAAAATCAGAAAGGCAATCTGAGTACAAATTCCAGCTGGTACATATGGACTTAGTGGGCCCTATGAAACCTTCACTTGGCAAGAACCAATATTTTCTAACAATCGTAGATGATTACAGCAGATATGGTTTTGTTTATCTACTCAAAACCAAGGACCAGGCCTTTTCCAAATTTAAAGAGTTCCACAGTCTGATAGAGAATCAGCACAAGGTCAGGATACAAAGAATATTAACTGACAGGGGAACTGAATTCAACTCTACTCAGTTCTCTAACTGGTTGAAGGAAAAGGGCATAATCCACATGAAAACAGCCCCTTTTTCTGCCTTTCAGAACGGGGTGGCAGAACGGAGGAATGGTGTATTACAGGCCATGATGAGATGTGTCCTAGAGGACGCTAATCTCAAATTTGTTTACTGGGCAGAGGCTGTTCTCTATGCTAACTATACACTAAATAGGATATGGTCCAGCGTAGTACACAAAACCCCATATGAGATGGTGTACGGATATAAGCCAAGCTTAAAGCACCTCCACTTTTGGGGTGATGGCAGACGACATGTACCTAAGGAACTCAGGAGAAAGGGGGAAAAGGTGTCAGTCAGACTAAGGTTTGTTGGGTACGAACCAGGCTCTAAAGCACACAGGTTCATTGACACCAACAACAGAGTTGTAATTTCCAGGTCAGCCGCTTTTCACGAAAGCACAGATTGGAGCAGAATTCACGCTAATGAAATTCTGACTCACACACCCTCAGGATCTGACCAGTCAAGAGACAGATGACTCAGAGGACAAGGGAGAGCAAGTGCCTCCAAGCCCCTAAAGGGATCCTCAAGGAAAGAAAGGGGTACCCTGGAAGGAGGGACACTCCAAACTTAAAAGATATGATAATAGTAATGAGGAGGATAACACATCAGACAGTTCTGATACTCATGAGGAACCAACCAGTAGGCCAGTCAGATCCACCAGGAATACAAAACCAAAAGGTATGAGGATTTCATTACCTATGTAAATCAAGTATCAGTTACACCTCAAAGGTATGAGGACATATTAGCTACCACAGAGGGAGCAAGACAATTGGTATAAGGCAATGGATTCAGAGATGGATAGCCTCAGGAAGTTAGAAGTGTTTACACCCTCTAAGCTACCCAAGGACAAAAGGTGATTGGCACAAGGTGGGTGTACAAAAAGAAACCGCTTGAGGACGGTAACTTCATATACAAGCAAGGTTAGTTGCACAGGGATTCTCACAACGATTCCCTGATGACTATGTTGAAACTTTTTCACCAACTGTGCCCAGAGAGTTAAAGCTGCGCTTACCATAGCTGCCATACATGGGAAAGTGTACATCAATTTGACATACAGACAGCATACCTACATGCCAAATTAGATAAAGAGTTATATGTTAGAGCTCCCCAGGGATTAGACCAAAGGAAGGTGGAATTTGGTTACTGAATAAAAGCCTATATGGCTTGAAACAATCAGGAAGGAGATGGTACAGTGTCTCACAAAATGTCTAAGACAGATGGATTTTTGGCCTCATCAGCTGATGAGTGTGTGTTCATTAGAGAACAGAAGGGGATAAAGGAAACTGTTTTGATTTATGTAGATGACATACTATACATCTGCAAGTCAGAGAGTAAATACAAAATCTTCTCTGAGCAATTGGGCAAGGAGTTTACACTAAAACCCTTAGGCCGAATTGACAAATTTTTAGGGGTGCAATTCACAAAAACTGAGAAGGGGTTTGCACTTTCTCAGCAGGATAAGATAGTAGATCTGCTCGAAAGATGTAGCATGGCAGAGGCTAAACCTTGTGAGACCCCCATGCAGACAGATTTCCTCAAGAATATGTATAAAGAAAGCCCAGAATTCAAACAGAAGACACTTTACAAGTCTGTGCTAGGTTCACTATTATACATTGCCAGCTGGACAAGGCCAGACATTAGCTTTGACTGTGAATGTCTTGTCCAGGCACTCAGAGAACCCCACTCAGTTTCACTGGAGTGGAATCAAAAGGGTTCTCAGGTATCTAAAGGGCACTATTGATTATTCACTGTTATTGGAACCTTATACATCTGAGAAGCCAGACCTCTATTGCTACTCAGACGCAGATTGGGCAGGAGACAGTAAGTCCAGGAAGAGTACCTCAGGGTATCGTATTCTTGAATGGTAGCCCTATTCATTGGTATTCGGGTAAACAAAAACTAATAGCCACCTCTACAGCGAAGCGAATATGTGTGCCTGTCTAAGACCTCAAACAATTTGATATGGTTTGATGAATTGTTAAAGAACCTGTGGGAAGAACCTGTATACCCTATTACTATCCATGAGGATAACAGGAGCAGCCATTGACATATCAAAGGCTGAAGCTGTGGGACAAAGGTCACGCCACATTGACATTAAGTGTAAACATGTCAGGCAGTTATCAAAAATGGGGTTTATTGAAACTGTTTTCACTGAAACAAGGGAACAAGTCGCAGATGTTTTCACTAAACCTTTGCCCGGGACCAGCACCAGTACCTGTTGGGAAAAATACCCATGGTTGTATAATATGTACCTGTTGCTGTATTAATGTATGCATATGTAAAGAATATGATGTTGTTGTATTAGATTTTGATATGTGCCATTAGAAAGGCACAGAAGGGATTGTGGAAAAGGAATTTTCCATGAGGTGGCTGTGCTCTTTCTCCTGGCCCCTCCTCAGCTTAACAGAAAAGTTTGAATGGACCAATCACAGCACAGCTGTGTTTGAAATCTTCCCGGTTTTACCAAGCTCCACCTCCTGACTCTGGACTATATAAGGAGCCAGCCAGTTCCCAGTTCCAGTTCCACCATTATCAGGTTCCAGCTGCCTGGGATCATGCAGCTGGAAGGATCACCTCAAGCCACGAGGAGGATCTTTGGAACTCCAGTCACATAGGTGACTGCCACAAGAAGTAAAGAGGACTCAAGAAGGAACAAATAGACATTGATATACCTTTTGACTACTTTATTGTTTTGTACTTGTTTACAATAATAAATGACTTTGGATTGGATCCACTGGGCTCAGACTTTTTCTGGTAGCTTCACAGTAGAAAGGTAACGTACCCACCCACCTTTAACTTTATAAAACCCCAACAAGGACTTTGTATGTCAACACCAGAACCTTGAACCTCATCCGAGGAGAACACGGAATATAAATGGAGGAATATAAATGGCAGGCGTATTTGCCACATTGCATTTAAGGGTTGGTCAGCATTATCTCCAGATTTTCTGAGGGGGCTTATAAGTGGCTGTAAAATTCACAGAAAGAAAGGATTTGGGAAAGACTCGAGAATGTTTCACGTCACTTCTCTGTCACTGTTTCCCCATTGCTCTTCCTTTTCAAGCCTGAATGTCGCTTCATTAGGAAGTGTAGACACCAATCTTGTAAGTGGAACAATAAAAGCTCAAAATATTGTTATTTAGAGATGTTGAAGCTTCAATTGGTTCAATTGTGGTGGCCTACCTAGTTTTGTTTAAGCCTAGATTTGCAAAAATGTCTCACCTCTCTGGTGGGAGCTACCTTGTCTGCCTGTTTGCAGGTCCAATTCAATTCAGGTTCCTAGTCATCACTTGGAAAGCTCTGTATGGGTGGGAGCCATGTCATTTGAAGGACCATCTGTTGTCCATCATGTCTACCTGACCCACGAGAGCAGGGAATGGGTATGGTGGCTTGCTTGGTTAGGATGCTGGGTTGGAGGTTAGCAAGCCCGCGTTAGAGCCCTGAGTGCTGTTGTGGTGGGGGTGAGCTCCCATCCTTCATCCAGCTCCTGCCAGGGACATGGGAGGAGCCTCAATTATGTTCCCCATGCAATGGTGATGTCACCAGCTAATCCTTTACCCTGAAGTGCCTTGGGGCTTCTGACATGAGTGTGATGTGACTACAGCAGGGATGCAGGAGATGTCAAGGGTCCTGTCTCTTAAGGAGGACTTCTCCATGGTGGCTCCCTCCTTGTGGAACAATATCCTGAGGAAGTAAGCGGGCCCTTTCTCGAGGCCCTGTAGACATGGTTAGAGCCTTGGTGGTACAGGCTGTTAAATGCCTAGCACTTAAGTTCCAGCTGCCTGCAATTAGTGCAAGCTCGGAATCCCACCAGGCTCAAGGTTGACTCAGCCTTCCATCCTCTGGTAGGTAAATTGAGGACCCAAGATTGCTGGGGGCAGAAGCTGACTTTGTAAAAATGCCGCCGTAATAAGCAGACATAAACAATGGAATGAAGGCTATTGCTGAGTGCATTGGGTTGTGCTCCCAAAATTGTGTAACCCTGAGTCTCGGAGAAGGCGGCATATAAATGAATTAAAAAAAACAAATAAACCTCAGGGTGATGTGGGACCTGCCAAGTGGTTGCTCTGATTGTAGTCACTTGAGCAATTGAGGTTTGATTGGGTTTTGTACTGGAGTTTTATCTTTGTACGCCCAGAGCTACTGTGATTGAGTTGGCCATATAATTATTCTAAATAAACAAGTCCTGGAAGAAGAAAAGGCAGTGAAGACAGAGAACCAGGACAGAAAGACACATCTACAGTATCTAATGGAGATGCTCCATCAGGTCTGGTTGTCCCAGAGGTGCTTTTTCAAGAGGATTTTCTGGTTTTCTTTGAAGATGTTTCACTTCCCATCAAGAAGCTTCTTCAGCTCTGACTGGGTGGTGGGGAAAGGAAGGATTTATTCTCCTTGCAGATAGCTAGTCATTTGCATCCTTGTGGAGAGTCATTAAGGCCACTTGGAGGTTTAATCTGTGTCATCGGGGTCACCTGAGTGGTGCAAATGGATGTGGAGCCTTCTTGGAACAACTGTTGTAGACTGGAGATAGATGATGTTGTATCCTTCCCCCTCTGCTGAGAGGGGGATGTTCAGTTTGAACATAGATGGCCTCTTTGAGCCCCTCTTTCAAACCAGCCATCCTCTCAGTCCAGAATGTGGACTTTGCTGTCTTCCAAAGAGGGGCCTTTGTCTTCTAAATGCAGGTGGAAGTGCTGACTCTAGTCCTCATGGATTTGTTCTCTATGTTGTGCCATGCATTTAATGACTCTAAAAAGGATGCAAATGACCAGCTGTCTGCAAGGAGTACAAATCCTTCCATTCCCTCCATCCAGTCACAGCTTCTGGATGAGAAGCAAAATGTCTTCAAAGAAGAACCAAGTCCAGTTGCCTCTTCAAAAAGCACCTTTGGGTTTAGAGAGTATATTTTTTGAATACTGAAAAAATAAATCCTTTAAGGAACATTGATTAAAATTCAGGGTGCTGTTTCGTCCTGTTTAGGTGAAGTGACTTAGTTGTTTTGTCATTATTTTCTTGAGTCAAGGTGCTTTCTTCCCATATCACAAAACTTTGCACCAATAACTTCAAGCTATATAGTTTTGTGTTACTTTTCAAAACAAACACTAACTCATTCCATTTGTTAAGTTAGCAAAGGAGGCAAAGCATTAAAGAGAGAATTATCTGGTTCAGCCTTTGATGTAGATTACACAATATAGGCCAGAAATTGTATCCAACGACGAGAATGGCTAACAGAAATATTGGAAGAGAAACTGGCCTAAATTTAGGGGGAAAGCATTTTTTTTAGTTCTCAAATTTCTTCACTTGGGTTCATTCCAGATTCCACTCCTCCTGCTCTCACTTCTTATAGATTTAATAGTGTTCTCTGCAATTGATCTTCAATGCAAAGTGGACTTGCACTGATCAATCAAAGAAAGGATTTTGGACTTTTTCACAAAATTTCATTGTTTCAATATCACTGGCAGCTTTTATAAGAAACAATCAATTGAGTGGTGTAGTTTAATGAAAATAAGGATTAGGGAGAAGTGACAGCAGCCTTCCAATGTCCAAGGGACTGCCACAAAGAAGGGGGCTGTCAAGCTATTCTCCAAAGCAGGACAAGAAGCAACGGATGGAAACTCATCCAGGAGAGAAGCAACCTGGAACTAAGGAGAAACTTCCTGACAATGAGGACAATTAACCAGGGGAATGGCTTTGCTTCCAGAAGTTGTGGGTGCTCCAACACTGGAAGTTTTGAAGAAGAGACTGGACAACCATTTATCTTCCCTGACTTTCAATATAGTCCTTCAATGAATTAGCATGATGCTGATTGAGGTGGATGGATGGATGGATGGATGGATGGATGGAGAATAGATAGATAGATGATAGTTGGTTGATGGACGTTGAAGTCAAATGTTCTAAGAAGGCACTGGTATAGGGTGCATCAATACAAGAAAGGAACATTAAATCTGAGTGGTTAGACATGGAATTTCTCCAGCATTGGTGGAAGGAGAGCTAAACCAATGTGTGTCTTCCGACTTCAAGTTTACTATCATGTAGGACTATTGTCTGTAAGCTTATGACCACAACTGAGCCCAAAATTTCTGTTGCTAAGGGAGACATTTGTTGAGTGCATTTTGCCCCATGTTACGACCTTTCTTGCCACAGTTCTTAAGTGAATCACTGTAGTTGTTAAGTTAGTAACATGGTTGTTAAGTGAATCTGGCGTCCCCAATGACTTTGCTGGTCAGGAGGTTGCAAATGCTGACATCTTGGGACACTGGGACACATTAATAGGAGGCAATTGCCAAGCTTCTGAATTTTGATCATGTGGCTGTGGGGAAATGGCAGTGGTCATAAGTGTGAAACTTGGTCATAAGCTACACTTTTCAGTGCCATTGTAACTTAAATTGGCCATTAAACGAACTGTTGTTAGTCAAGGATTACCTGTCCCTTACCATTTTTCAAGTCAGACAGTGAAAACATTCTATATGGATACACGGGCTAGTATCTTTTACTCTGGATCTGTAGTCTGCTTTCAGCCTCATGAACTTCAATCAGTCACAATAAGAAAACAAGTCGAAGCATCCGTGAAAGAGATTTTGAGTGGAGTATGTTAAGTTTGCATGAAGAGACAGACGCGGAGTGCTTCAAGCTCTTTTGTTTATTAGTGACTACAGCTCAGAACGGACCGACTGGCTGCTGCAGCTGCTACTTATAGCCGGCAGCGCAGCTGCTGAGCCAATCAGAGTGCAGGGTTTTCCTGCACTTTCAAACCAATCATTTCCAACACTTTACAAGAACAATTCAAACTTAACCAATGATTTCAAACCTGCATACATAACAGAGTAGATCAAAGGCAATTGACCTATTGACTGAGAAAGAGATGCAACTGGCTGAGCTGAACTTCCGCCCATCAGGCCACGTTCATCTGTCAGATCTCAAAGAATGAACAGCAGAGGCACCACTTTGCTGAGCAAGGTGCCTTTAGCAGTTCAGACTCAGGGCTGCCCTAGAAACAGCAAAGGCCGTCGGGCGGTAGGCTACTGCCAGTGAGTGCGAGCCCCGCCTTCCCTGGCAGAGGGCTGCAGGAGGCCATCGTGGCCAGAAACAGGGCCCGGGGCCGCAGACAGCCACTCTGGGCTCCATTTTCACTGGCAGGGGCTAGCAAAACGAACTCAAAACAAAAGAAAAGGGGAAACGTTTCTTCCCCTTTTGCATCTGAGCCTGCCAGAAGGGACAGGAAAGGAGAAAGGAAAGAGGAAAGAGAAAGAGAAAGAAGGAGGTGGGAAGGAAGGAAGGAGATCATAATGAGTGGGGGAGGGTCTGAGGGAAGTCCTGCCTTAGCCCTTGGCC
>SOZL01000479.1:0-19128 GCA_009733165.1 Naja naja | reverse complement strand
TGGCCATGGGGATGCTGCAACAATCATTAGTGTGGAAAACAGTCATAAGTCACTCTTTCCAGTGCCATTGTAACTTTGAATGGTCACTAAATGAACTGTTGTAAGTCAAGGACTAGCTGTAATGTCTTTCTGTGGAGGATCTGACCCATCAGCTGGAGCCTAATTTTATTATAACTTTGCCTGTTTATTTATTTATGCACTTTATTAACTGCCTCAATCCTAATAGGCTTTATTTAATGTACCTGCATGTTGTCATAATCAAAAAGGGCTCTCTGGCTCTTTACAATGAAGATGTTTAAAAAATACATGCCTTCTCCTCTTTCTCTCCTTTCTTTTTAATCCTGACAATTAGTGGGAGGTGATCTTGGCCATGTCAGAGATAAGCAGCTGTTCCCTTAATTTGGATCACACATTCTAGTTCATTGGATGGACCTTGAATCTTAAATGATACTGATTTACCTTCAGTAAACGGCAGGTGTTCCTCATTTTCATGTCAGTCACTGTGAATTACCATGAATATGGTCCAAGAAATAACACCAAGGAAATTCTGAACCTCATCGTGACATTTGAAGGCTGGATGATTAAAATCTCTTGTTAGGTCAAATCTAATGACTAACTAACTAACGAACTAGTAAGTCCTCCTCCCAGAATTCTCCTGTTCCTCCCCTAGTTGAAATGAAAGGTAATGATGGGGACAACCTATGTGATTGGCTACGGCTCTCAGGACCTGGGCCCAGGCAGGGTGGGATCCGACAGGGTTAACTACCAGTTCGTGGTGATTTATGATGTTTTACGATGTTTGGTGATTTTATGTGTTTCTCTGCATGCCCGCAGAGGCCTGTAAATCTTCGTCAGCAGCACTTGAACGACTTTTTTCCTGCTTTTCCACCGCAGCTGTGCCTCACACAGCAGCTGAACTTGAAAAAGCAGGAAATAAAGATCAGGTAAGAGCCCGGGCAGGCAGGTGGGCCAAAACAGCAGCAGACATAGAACCGGTTCTATGTCTGCTGCTCTTGAGAACAACCGGTTCTACAGAGCTGGACAGAACCGGTAGAAACCCACCCCTGGGCCTAGGGGTGGGCTGCTACCAGTTCACACTGGTTTGGGCGAACCAGTTGTTAATTTTATGGCCAGTTCAGCAAAACAGCAAATCCCACCCCTGGTTGGCCATGCCCACCATGCCCCTCCCCTCCCAGGAATCCCCACGCAGCCCATTTTGGATTGCAGGTAAGTTGGGGCCCGTAAGGAGGCTCAGGGAGGGTGAAAAAAGGGCCTCCTGGAAGTGCTGGAAGGCCGGAAATGGGATTGTTTCCAGCCTCCAGAGAGTCTCCAGAGCCTAGGGAGGCTGTTTTCACCCTCCTAGAGGCTTGAGGAAAGCCTCTGGAGCCCAGGGAGGGTGAAAAATGGGCCTCCCTGAAGTTCTGGACCTCCAGAGAGTGTCTGGAGACCAGGGAGGGTGAAAGCACCCACCCTGTGGACCCTTTTTGCTCCCAGGGTGGTGCAGGAGGCTGACTAGGCCATGCCCACCATGGACACATCCACCCAGCAACCAGGCAGAGAACCGGTTGTTAAATTATTTGAAGCCCACCCCTGCCTGGCCCTTTGGTCATCACATGGGATTGAACCATAGATCTTCAAGCATGGCTTTCAAAATGTGTGAAGAACCCTCTGACACTAATCCCCAAAAAGAGAGAAAACAGGATATCCATTAAGGAATATAATACCAATGCCTTTACAAGTTCTGTTAGAATTTGTAATATGAAGCTGTCCATAATTTAAGGTGAGACAAAAGTATAATAATAACAATAGCAGTAATAATAACACCAAATATCTTTCCACCTGGGTCCTTCGGAGAGATATGATAGCTTGATGAAAATGCCTAATCCAGTCTAAATATCTGGCTGGCTGTGCAATGAATAGTAATAATATAATTCTAATTATATTGTATTATCTTTGTTTGGAGATTTGTATTTTAAATTTTGTGAATGGAATAGAATGGAATAGAATAACAGAGTTGGAAGGGACCTTGGAGGTCTTCTAGTCCAACCCCCTGCTTAGGCAGAAAACCTTATGCCACTTCAGAAAATCTCTTCTTAAAAACTCCAGTGTTGAGAATTCACAACTTCTGGAGGCAAGTTGTTCCACTGATTAATTGTTCTGTCAGGAAATTTCTCCTTAGTTCTAAGTTGCTCTCTCCTGATTGGTTTCCACCCATTGCTTGTCCTGCCTTCAGGTGCTTTGGAGAATAATAGCTTGACTCTCTTTGTGGCAGCCCCTGAGATATTGGAACACTGCTATCATGTCCCCCCCAGTCCTTCTTTTCATCAAATTAGACATACCCAGTTCCAGCAATTGTGAAGAACTAAGTCAGTTGACACATATAGTACTTGCATTTTTGATATTAAGAGCAAAGAGTGCTGAGGGCAGAATGAATCTGCTCTGGGTTTTATGCTGATCCCTAGATATACATTTTGGGGTTTTTGAGAACCAAACATTTTTGGTCAATGGGAAGATGTCTGGGATAAGTAAGGATACTGTAGGCTGTGCTTGTTAATAGGCATAAGGGCCAAAGAAATTATTGTGCTACAATTCAGTTAACTAGATGACTCTCAAGGTTGTGTTACCAATCCACTGAGAGAAAATTGAATAAAAGAGAACACAAACGGAAGAAACTGTAAATCATCAGGAATTGTTGTAAACCACCAGGAGCATATGTTGATGATGATACCTACAAGGGACAAAAAAAGTTCAGCAAAAGAGCAAGTTGTAAGACCAAATGGGCTGAAATAAATGTTATATTACCATGACTTCAAGTAAAGTCCTGTTATGGCAAAGATAAACCTCTAATGAGAAAGCACACAGGAACATTGAGTGTGTCAGCTGAGAGATAAGGCCGATCAATCAACTGGAAAGAATATAACACATAACAAACTAGTCCTTAAAATTCCATTGGAAATTTATTTATTTATAAAACATATCTGTCTGGTTATCATATTTACTTTTTAGTTTGTTTGTAGGCTGTTCTAAAGGGCTAGGAGAGCTACTAAAAATTCCATTTTTTCATGGTCCCATCAAATGACCATGTTTAAGGAAAGGAGCATGTCCACTGCTTCAACTAGGTAGAATAGGCAGATACTCTCAGAGAATGGTGTGTCATTTAGGACTTTAAAGATGATAACTAGCATCTTGAATTGCAACTAGAAAAAATGAGCACAGCTCATACAACAGAGATGTAACATGGGAAAACCAAGGCACACAGAACTGAAACCACTGTTGTACTCTGAAACCAGAGGTGCTATTCAGCAGGCTCTGACCAGTTCTGGAGAACCAGTAGCAGAAATTTTGAGTAGTTCAGAGAACCAGCCAATACTACCTCTGACTGGAGATTTTACAGTATCCTTCCCCTGCCACACCCACCAAGCCACTTCACAGAAAGCGGTAGTAAAAGAAATTGAATCCCAAAGGTGTCTGAAACAGTTATAACTTTCAAGGGCAGCCCCATGTAGATCATGTCATAGTGATACAGTAAAGTGCAGTAATCCAGTAAGTGATTAAGCTCTGAGTGATGCAACCAAGGGCTTCCAGCCCCAGGAATGGGAGAACTGGTGCACAAGATGAATTTGTGCAAAGACTACCTTGGCGGCTGCCATCTGCTTCTTCAGCAAGGAGCCATAAATGCAGGAGGGTTCCTAGATAGCATACTAGCTCTCTCATATAATGTGTGATACTGTCAGTTTGTAGATGTGTAAATTCAATACCCATCAAATGTTGTGATCTCTCTTTTTTTCGGCAAAGATTGGGTGGCTAATTTGTATGTATGCCCAATTACACATTCCAGATGTTAGATTTTTATGAACAGATTTGTGGATGCATCACATAGCTATTTTTTAAGGATGAGAAGTAAATGAAAATATTGATTTTTTTACTGCTTTGTAACATCTAATCCAAATTCTTCTTATGTAGCTTGTTCCTGGTTGTTCACTCTGACTGAAAATGGTTTGACAGGTCTTTACATGAATCCCATCAAGTCCCTCTTGGAACAGCATCAGTTAAATAAAGAAAAATCAGTATTGTTAGCCTCAGCTATTGTTAGAGAAGAGAGTGGTCTTTATTTTGCTGCCCTGAGCTTCCTAAAGAAAGGGTTCCTTCAAGAATAGCTCACCAGGGCAGCTTTCATAGAATCCACCCCACCATCAGAGCCCCATAGGGCACCCTCCTATCTCCCAAATATTTTAATTTTATAATTTTAATCATGACCAAAAGCCATGACATTTCTTCATTCTCACATAAAAATGCAGGATTCCAAGATCTTGAGCAACAATAACAACAACACACACACACAAATAAACATTAGAAAAACTTTCTGAAGGTGTCTGGTATGCATCCAAATCAGTGGTGGGATTCAAATATTTTTTACTACCAGTTCTGTGGGTGTGCTTGGGAGTGTGGCAAGGAAGGATACTGTAAATCTCCAGTCACAGGTGGTATTTGCCAGTTCTCTGAACTACTCAAAATTTCCGCTACCGGTTCTCTAGAACTGGTCAGAACCTGCTGAATACCACCTTTGATCCAGACCATCATGCAACATTGTACAGTGCCATTTTAGGCTCCAAAACATTGCCAACTCCAGTTACATGAGATAAAATTATCTTGTGTTTTATCTGAATAGATCTCTAGAAGATCCAGAAGGAGGATACTTTCAGGATTCTGTTATGTAGACCTATGAGATACACAACACATATAACATTTACTAATACTTAAATCATTAAAAGAAGTGACATTTCTGAATGAACTTTGCAAATAGATATCTTCTGCTGGGGGACCCAGGATAGCAAGTGTATTGTAAAATTGCAATGCAGGTAATAAAGGGCACTGTGACAGAGCAAAGCACACTTCATCCTTTTGGCATAGTTATTATTAGGAATGAATGCTGCTCTGTGCGATAGATTGCCATTTCACCCTAATGCATTTACACCTCAGGAATATGTGTCAAAATTATGATCATGATTTAGGATATGTTTTGTAACATGAACGTAGTTCACATTATAGTATGAGTGCATTGATTACGTCTTTTGATGCAAACACATATGCAGTTTCGCTGTTATTAGCAAAATTTTATTTCAAACTAAATCTTACTCGAAGTTATTAACGATCTATTTGTTTGTTTGTTCGTTAGTTTGGATGTAGCGCCCTATCTCCTGAAGGACTCAGGGTGGCTCACATCATAAAAACATGCTAATACAAAATTTAAAAATCTTAAAATCAGTATAAAAATAGCCAAACAAATTTCTAAAACCCATGCCAATAAATGTAAACAAATCATTAAAAAACCCCACCCCACCTCAAAACAGGCGGCCTGCTGGAAAAATCATGCTCAAGACTCAAGAGAAGTAAAGGGCGAAGGAACGGAGGTTCAGGGGCCAACCACAGCCCCACAGGGCAACTGATTACACAGTTCACCACAATGAAGAGTACGGGATACTATCTGTCATATGTTGGACAAATCTCTGTATCAAGTATAAGATATATCAAGCTAACAATGCAAAAGCCTTGTTTGTTATCATGAAAAAGGTTAGACATTCCATTGAAATCATCAGCGATAGTTCACAATGCACCTTTCTGTGTACAAGTTTGTAAGGATGAAGCAGGGGTGGGATTCAAATTCTTAACAACCGCTTTGTGGGCGTGGGCTATTTGTGGGTGTGGCTGGTGGTCATGTGACCTAGGTGGGAGTTTGGCTTGGTCACATGACTGGGTGGGCAGGCTTGCTGGTCACTGTGACCAGCGGGGCTGGCTTGGTGGTCATGTGACTGGGTGGGCATGGCCATACTCAATGTCATCACTGAGGAGGGGAGCTCAACCTGGCTTCTCCTCACCCCTCCCTCCCAGCCAGTCCTCATGTAAGTCTTTATTATGGTGAGAGAGGAGGACGCTTTTCAAAGCATGTTTCTCCCTGAGCTAGCAATAAGATGAGATTTTGCATCAGAAAACTGAGGCATTTCTAAATTATTGTTATCACCATTCTTTTGGGGAAAGACTGAGTGGAGAGATTTAGAAAGAAATAACAGAGTTGGAAGAGACCTTGATGGTTTCTAGTCCATTCCATGCTGAAGCATGCGACCCTATATATTATGGACAAATTTTCTTAAAACCTTACAGTGAGGCATACACAATTATGAAGGCATCCCATTCTCTGATGAATGTTCTAACACTGTCCAGGAAATTTCTTCTATTATAGTTGGAGCTGTTTGCTAAGTTTCCATCTCCAATTATTCAGTTGAGCCAGGCACCACCTATTTTTAGACATTTTTCTTGCTGTGGTGTAAACTCTTATTTTAATCTCCATTTAAATTGTTTTACCCCCAGTGGTATTCAGTTTACTACAATGATTTTGCAAATGCAGTAAGGGTTGAAAGAATACATCTTGCTTAACTTGTTATGTATGTAGGTTTAAATGTTATTGGTTTATTTGAATTGGTCTTGTAAAATGTCAAATGGTATTGGTTTAAATAGTGCGGAAGAAACCCTGCACTCCCATTGGCTAGCAGCTACGGCTGCAGGCTATAAGAAGCAGCCGTAGCCTTACCCGGACGGGTCCATTCGAGCTGTTGTCATTAATAAAGTCTTTTGCTGGAACTCCTCGCGTCTGACTCTTCATGCAAACTTAACACTGGCGACGAGGTGGGATTCCCTGAAGAGAAGACGACGCGCAACGAACAAGCAACTGAGTGAGATGGCTGCGCTGAACACCCCCCAGCACCGTTCGATCGGCGACGGAAGACTGGGAATCGTATGCAGACCGGTTCCACATGTTCCTGGAAGGGAACGATCTCGCCGGCATCCCCGAGAGACGGAAGAGGGCGGTCTTTCTCACACACTGCGGTCCGGCAGTCTTCAAAATGGCGAAGGCGTTGGCGGGAGCAGCAGAATTGAAGGTAATAGAATGGCCGAATTAGAAAGACTTTTAAGAGCCCATTACGCCCCACAAGTATCGTGCCTCATTAAGAGACACGAATTTTACCGTCGGGATCAAGGGGATAGCGAGAGTGTTAATGACTTCGTGGCAAGCTTAAGGGATTGGGGGTGCTTGTGACTTTACCAATAGAAGAGGCCATGCGTGATCGGTTTGTTTTGGGCCTTAAAGATAAGATCTTACAAAGCAAACTGTTAATGAAACCAAAAATCACGTTTAAAGAGGCTATTGAAGAGGCTGTTTCAGCAGAAGCCACCAAGTCCTCAGCTGCGGCCATGAAAAAGATTAACAAGGCCTCGAGCCAGGCCTCAAGCCATTCTGATGGGGAAAATCCTCAACAACTCATTGCAAACAAATAGACTCTGATTCGGATAGCAGTGAGGAAGAAGAGGGATTTTTAAGCTCAGAATGGAGAAGAAAAGAAAGACTCTGAGAAAAACAGGCAAGGATCCTATTGCAGAGGATGTGGGGGGCCACCCCGCACTGAATGCAAGTTCTTTGACTCCATTTGCCTATGAGAAACGGGTCATATAGCCAGAGTCTGCAAATCATCCAGAACTCCACCATTTAGGAAGAAAGTTCCTGAGGAAGAATTTAAGCCCAACAATTTAATTGGAAAATGGGCGAAAATTAAAAGCAAATGGCAAGAGTGAAACTCACCAAACAATATCCATTGGTCATTCTTCACATTTAAATAGCAGAAAAGTACATGTGAAGGTGTTTATTGAAGGGAGACCGTGCCACATGGAAGTGGACTCAGGCTCTTATTTATCTATGGTGTCATGGGACACTATCCACAGACTCTTTCCAAAATTCAGAAAAACATTTCCAGAAGCAAGCACTGACCCTCAAAGACTACCAAGGGAACAAGATTCCAGTAGTTGGAGCGAGGGAATTCAACGCAGTTTAAAGGCCACACCAAACGTTTGCCACTGACCATCGTGGACAAGGATCGCCCAAGTTTGCTGGGACTTGAGTGGTTCAAGCCACTTGGCATCGAGGTGACTGGCATCCATCACGTGAGCAGTTCTGACTGGGAAGAGTCCTTGAAGTCTGAGTTTCCAGAGGTCTTCAGCGAAGGACTGGGCAAGTATATGGGGACCCTATTGCTTTCAGTTTAGACCCCAGGTGCCCCCAATTCGTTTAAAGCCCAGGAGGGTTCCATTTGCTTTAAAGGAAAAATTGATGCACAATTAGATAAGCTCATCGCCCAAGGGGTTTTGGAACCTACTGACCACTCCAGATGGGAACACCCATAGTCACACCAGTCAAGGCTGATGGTCAGTGAGAATCTGTGGTGACTACAAGGGGACACTTAACCATGCGCTGCAGCAGAGCGCATACCCTGTACCTGTTGTGCATCATCTGCTCCATTCCCTTGGCAGGGGTACAGTATTTGCTAAACTGGACTTAGCTCAGGCATATCAACAATTAACAGTTGATGATGCCACTGCAGAGGCACAAACAATTGTGACTCATAGAGGTGCCTTCAAATGTAAAAGACTACAATTTGGAGTAAGTGTGGCACCTGGCATTTTTCAAAGTCTTATGGAAAGAATGTTGCAAGGACTGCCAGGGGTAGTGCCTTATTTTGATGATGTGTTAATCTCTGCTGAAAATGACACTCAGCTTCAAGAGAGACTCAGAGAAGTCCTTACCAGATTCAGAAAAGCAGGTTTGAAAGTCAAGGAAGACAAATGCACTAAACAGACAGAGTTGAGTTTCTGGGGTACATGATTGATAAAAGCATCCCACTGCCAAGGTTAAAGCTGCAAGCCATTACATCATGTTTCTACCTCACAAAGCATCTATTGCTGCCATTACATCGCTTACTTGATAAAAAGGCTGCTTGGATCTGGGGGCGGAAGGAACAGTCAGCATTTAACAGTATTAAGAGACTAATCACGTCTGATGCTGTGTTGATTCAATTCTCTGAGAATTTGCCTGTTGTTCTGACTTGTGATGCATCCCCTTTGGAGTGGGAGGGGTTTTGAGCCACAGGCTTCCCAATGGCCGGGAAGCCCCAATTGCATTTTACTCTCGACGCTGTCCAAAGCAGAGAGGAACTACAGCCAATTGGACAAGGAGGCCTTAGCAGTTGTTGCAGCTGTTAAGAAATTTCATGAATATCTGTATGGCAGGTCATTCACCATTGTTACAGATCACAAACCTTTGCTTGGCATCGTGGCAGGAGACAAACCTACACCTATTATCCTGTCACCAAGGAATGCTGAGGTGGACTGAATTTCTTGCAGCTTACTCCTACAAACTGATTCACAGGCCTGGCAAGGACATTGGACATGCTGATGCACTGAGTCGTTGCCCACTACCTTGCCACAAGGAGGATTTTGAACTTGAGACTCACACCTTCTTCCTGGAGACCGTTGCTAAGCTTCCAGTCCATGCTGCTGAGATTGCCAGAGAATCTGCCAAAGATGCTGTGTTGGCACCTGTTATGGGCTGGATTAAGAAAGGTTGGCCTCTTCAAGATCTACCTCACTTATGCCCAACCTTTCAAATCCAGGCAAACTGAATTATCTGTATTAAGAGGATGTATTTTGTGTGGGTAACAGGGTGGTTATTCCTGCAAAACTGCAAAGGGAGGTTTTGGAAATGTTACATGAGGGTCATCCTGGGATTGTAAGGATGAAAGGTTTGGCCAGGAGTTATGTATGGTGGCCAGGTATTGACAAATGGTTGAAAACTGGGTTGCCTCTTGTCCCAATTGCCAGGTAGTCAGGCCTGCCCCACCTCATGCCCCCACACAGGAATGGGAATGTCCTAGGGGCCCATGGTCTAGAATCCACATTGATTTTGCAGGCCCTACAAGAGGGCACACGTTTCTAGTAATTGTAGATGCATACTCCAAATGGCTAGAGGTTATTCTCATGACTTCTACTACTACTGAGGCTGTTATCAAGCAGCTCAGAAAGCTCTTTGTAACCCATGGGTTACCAGATGTCCTTGTCTCTGACAATGGCCCTCAATTCACGTCTAACATTTTTGAATCCTTTCTAGCTCAACAGGGCATCAGACATGCCCTCACAGCCCCTGGCACCCTCGCCAACGGCCGGGCTGAACGTATGGTACGCTTTACCAAAGAAAAGCTTCAGCAGTTGGGTCCTGGGGACATCACTGAGAAGCTTGAAAAGCTTCTTAGTGTTCAGCACATCACTCCTAGCCCATCAACTAACTTATCCCCAGCAGAGTTGTTAATGGGCAGGAAACTTAGGTCTTCCCTTGACCGACTTCATCCCACTTATGCACCCAATACACCACTGGATTCCACTTCCAAAGTTCGTTCTTTAGTGTGGGAGATTCTGTCTATGCTAGGAACCTTACAGGTGAACCTTTGTGGATTCCTGCTGAAATAACTCATATCACTGGCCCTCTTTCTTACAGGGTTCAAACAGAGGATGGCCTCCTCTGGAGCAGGCACATTGACCAACTTAGATCCCGGTTCCCTCAGGAACATCGCCCCTCTCCCTCTCTAGGCCCCTCATCTGATGTCTCTTCTAGGGGGAAGGGGAGGAACAGGAGGAATATCAGCAAACAGGAATCAACCCTATGTGTAACGAGCCAGCGACAGGAACCATCCCGAACCCTGTCACAATGCCTAGATCCATCCTTAGAAGTGGAAGATTGTACATCACTACCTGACTTGGGTGTTGACATTGGAATGGAGATGGGTTGGGAGGAGAGACCAGATTCTAACAGTCTAACAGGGTCTTCTTTCACAGGAAGTCCTAACAGGGAAATGTCAGCAGACACATTTCCCTCTCACTGGGTGAGAACAATAAAGATTCTGAACCACGAAGGTCTCAACGTACACGTAAGAGCCCCACCTATTTAAAGGAATACATTAGATAGGTTGGGGTTTGGTATGGACTGAACCTAGTGGGGAGGGGGTGTTATGTATGTAGGTTTAAATGTTATTGGTTTATTTGAACTGGTCTTGTAAAATGTCAAATGGTATTGGTTTAAATAGTGCGGAAGAAACCCTGCACTCCCATTGGCTAGCAGCTACGGCTGCAGGCTATAAGAAGCAGCCGAGCCTTACCCGGATGGGTCCATTCGAGCTGTTGTCATTAATAAAGCCTTTTGCTGAACTCCTCGCGTCTGACTCTTCATGCAAACTTAACAATACTGATAAAGATTATTCTTTTTGAACATTAAAGCATACAGCCAAGCAAATGTTTCCAATCCTACAACTGAAACACATTTGAAAGGTATTTTCAAAGCAGTCAGTTAGTGGATGTCTTACCATTCTTTCTCTTCTCCTTTAATTAAATCTTTTTGCTTTATATATTTTTTTTCTTCGGCCTTATTGCAATATTCCAAAATTTTCACAGATCCTTCACAAAGAACCATTTCTAATTTAACTGGAATACAAAACAAACTTTCTGGTCTGGAATTCCTTGACTCACACTCACCCGCTCAGCTCCTCAACACTTCTCAATGTTTTCCTTTCCTTTCTGTTATGTACAGAAATGTGCTTCTTTTATTTTCAAATTAACCCTCACCTAATGCATACACCTGCATTTAATTCAGGTAAACCCAAAAGACAATACTTCTTTCCTAAGTTGTCAAAATGGAAAGTGCTCCAAAGGGAATTACAAAGGAGGGTAATATTAGCAATTCATAAACATAATTATCTTGCTCTCAGAAAAGATGGGGACTTAAACTATTTAAGCAATGCATGACTAACTGCATAGCACCAAAAGGCAGATGAGTTGCTCATTGAGACCAACAGTGATACAAGCAAAAATCAGTCTTGTTAGGAAAGGCTGTCTAATAAAAACATACCTGGGTCTTCTCTTATTATAAAATCATCCTGGACAGCTGTGGAACTTCCTTCCCTCTCTCTTTTGGGAAGATTTACAAACAACTTCCAGCCAGGTTCACCCTGCAGCCTTGCCCACCCCTGCTGGCAGCTCTTGCCTGGGCAGTGGTTTGGCTTTACCTTGCCCAACCTTCCTCCCACAGCTGGTGGCAGAGGGGAAGGCCAAGCCCCCTCAGCTCCAGCAATGCCCTGTGTGCTGAGTCCCTATCTGAGGCTTGCCATACCTGGGGGGGGGTATGTGGCATGCTTCAGTTGTTTTCGTCGGTGAGAGGGGCTGTGGAGCCCGTCTCGCCAATGGGAAGGCTCTTGCTGAGAAGGCAAGTGATGGTGGTGGCGTGTCCTGAAACGTCCCAGCAGTGGGGAGTTTTCTTGGGTAGCTTTGGTGGCGGCAGCTTTGGCAACAAAAGGCAAATGGGGGGAGGCAACCAGCGGGGGGTGGCAGTGCATCCTGGAACTGCCCTGGTGGTAAGAAATTTCCTTGGGCAGCTTTGGCGGCAGTGGCAGCAGAGCACACCAGGGTGCCAATGTCAGGGCATTCCCCCAGCCGGATCCAGCCACGACAGCACCAGGGGGGAAAGGAGAACATTTTCTTCTCTCCCAGCCAGCATGGCCGAATTGACAGCCAGATGGGCTGGCTTGTTTCGCTTTGCCTATTTATTCCGTACCCAGGTTAAGCTTGCTCCCCAGGAAGGGCTGTCTCGCAAGCCGCCTCCTGCCCTCCACTTTGCTGCCATAGCTGTCACCACCACACCATTCTGCCAGCTCCCCACGAAGGATTGAGATTGCCCGAGCCTGTTGGGAGGCTCTGGTGGGGATTGGCGGTGAGCGAGTGGGGTGAGAGAGCTCAAAGAGGCTGGCTTCACTCCAGGCCGGTGTGGACTCGGCTGAGTTGGGATGGGGCTGAGGGGCCAAAGGCGGCAAGTTTGCGAGTTCAGGAAGAAGCGCCTGACCTGGCTTGGGCAGGAGGAAAATATACGGTTTGACTGATGGCAGAACATCTTGTGATCCTACAGCTGCTGACCGCCTTCACACACTTCGGTGTTTCCTTTGCATTTATGCACCCTGCTTCAGATGATCAGGGCAAAGAGCAGCTGGGTGCGAATAGTGTGATACGCTGCGTGTTTGTGTCAGATTACATCTAAACCCTCGGGCACCCATCCTCTCTGCGAGTCAGCTAAAGTTATTTCAAAATGAAGCATGTGGGTGGTGGGGAATAGCCTCAAGTTGCACAATTTTCCTGGTTCCTCATCCCGCCCCTCCCTATCCTTTGCCTGTTATTACACCAATGGGTAGTCAGGACAATCTATATAAAAATACTTTTTTGGCTTTACTCCGTGGCAGGCAGTAATACTCACATGCCTCCCTTCATGAGAGGTGGGAGGGAGGAATTGTCCTGCTTGATCTCCCTTTGGGAAAACTTGCAAGTCCCTCAACTGGGCTGCTTCTCTGATGTACAGGTTAGGGTTAGGGTTAGGGGTCCTGATGCATGGGAGCTGTTTCCAAAGGGAGGGGGACTTGCAAGCTTTTTGCTCTCGGGAGATGTTCCTTGCTTTCCCAGCTAGAAGGAACAGTGGAGAGGCTTGTGAGTCGTGTCAGCTCCGGGCTCCTTCTCTCACCTGCTCTTGCTGGGGAAGTGAGGGAGCCTCTCCCAAGAGAGCTTGCAAAGCCTCCCATTGGAAACAGCTCCGGGCAGCAGACAGAAGCAGGATTCAAACGGGCTGCTTCTCTGATGCACGGGAGCCGTTCCAATGGGAGGGGACATGCAAGCTTTTGCTCTCGGGAGGCTCTTGCTCTCAGCTGGAGCAGCAGGTGAGTTAAGCAGCCACTGACCTGGACAGAGCCAACAGGAGCCTCTCCATGTGCTCCCAGTGGAAGGCAAGTGGTGGTGGTGGGGAAAGTGACCGCAGCGGCAAAATGCAAGTGGTGGGGGAAAGGCGACCGGGGCTTGCACTCACCCAGGGAGATCATCACATCGGGCAGGGCCGCAGCGAAAGGCAGGCAGCAATGGCTGGCCTGGCAGGTGGGCAAAAGCAGGCTGCAGGCATGTCGCACATGTGCACGATGTTGTGCATGCGTGATAGGGACTGACTGGGCAAGGAGTGGAGAAACGACGGAGAGAGGCCTGATTTACCGGTTCTCCGAACTACAGAGAATCATAACAACTGGTTCTACTGAACTGGTCCGAACCAGTAGAATCCCACCCCTAGACGAAGCTGTAATATTACCTTCCTTTCTCTGGGAATAAGCCCTGTTGAACTCATTCCCTTCATATTAGTATGTATAAAAAGCTACTCTAAAAGAGAGAAAATGCCTCATTAAGTGACTAACTTTTTGGCAAACCATTCTTTTGTCTTCAGCTCATTTCTTCTTCAACCTCAAATAATAATATAAATTTTTTCCCACAGGATTGTTGCAAAATAGATCATATGCAAGAACTCTGAATGCTCAGAAAGTCAGGCTTAATTAATTAATTAATTAATAGGAAGTTCGATTCTTATTATTCAGGATACTGCTTATAAGTGCTATGTGCTTAGAGCTCAATGCATTGTTAGAGACCCCACAAATCCACTTCATGGTCTGTTTCTGTTGCTCCCCTCTGGGAGGAGGTTTGAAGTATTTCTAGCAGGACTTCCAGATTCTGTAACAACTTTGTTCCCTATGCCATCCATTTGGTAAACTCGCAAGATTCATTTTTCTCACCATGTACATGTATACCTGCGAACTAGACTGCGTTGCTTCTTTGGGTCATATACTGTATTATATGTGGATATATGAATATTTATTTATATTTTGTCATGTTTATGTAATATATATTGGAGGTGGTCACCCTTTAAGAGCTGTATGCGATGAAATATCATTTTAATGTATGTTGATTAGTGTACATTCAAAGTGGCAATAAAATTATTATTCCAATTATGTTTAGACTGCACCTGTTAACAACAGTGAGAAATGTGTACTTTGTGACAATTACAAAATGGTAAATCTGATGTGGATATTAAATGTTAATATTATATGTTGAGCTGGATTACTAATCAGAGAGATGTTTGGGCTAGTCCTATTGGGAGATGCCATAAAATGAAGCTAGGACTTTCTTCCTCTGAAGTACATTCTCTTCTGAGTAGAACCATCTCCATGAAGAATTTTACAATAAAGAGTACGAGCAGATACTTCTTGTGTAAAAATGAATCTTTTTGTTTTATTTGCCCTTTCACTGTTTTTCTCCAATCAGTGTGGTAGATTAGGGTAGAATTCTAGGGGGAAAAGCTTCAAGATGCAAAGCTTCAATCTGGTGCATCCCTTCTTTGGAAGTTAAATTCCACTGAATACAAGAGAATTTTCCTGAATGGACCCAGGTTGAGTCACAAACCAGCTGACCGCTTCTTAACTCAGTATGTTGTAAGCAGGGGTGGGAGTCTGCCGTTTCAGACCGGTTCGAGGAATCAATAGTTCTGGCGATCAGTTGGCACCACCCACCCACCCTGCCCTAGTTTGTCCTTTATTGCCATGTTTTTTTCCATGTCAGTTGTTTTACTCACTGGGGCTGCAGTAGAAGATAAGTTTTAGAGCTGAAAATGGGTGGTTTATTTATTTATTTATTGTATTTCTAAGCCACCCCATCTCCCTGAGGACTCGGGGCAGCGTACAATCATAAAAACAGTGCAAAATATACAATTAAAAAGAAATTAAATAAGAAACCCAATTTACAGTCTAAAACTGTGAAGCCTTGGTGGTGCAGGCTGTTAAATGTCTAGCACTTAAGTTCCACCTGCCTGCAATTACTGCAGGCTCAATCCCACCAGGTCCAAGGTTGACTCAGCCTTCCATCCTCTCGGGTAGGTAAATTGAGGACCCAAGATTGTTGGGGCAATAAGCTGACTTTGTAAAAATGCCACTTAGCATTTTTAGCAGGCATATACAATGGAATGAAGGCTATTGCTGAGCATTGGGTTGTATCCCAAAAATTGTAAGCCGCCCTGAGTCTTTGGAGAAGGGTGGCATATAAATGTAATAATTAAAAAAAACAATAAAAACAAACCATTAAAACTCCCATCCCCCTCTCAGTCCAGGTCAATGAGTTGGAACAACCATGTTTTTAAGCCCTGATGGAAAGAGCGGAGGTCAGGGGCCACCCAAAGCTCCAGGGGCAGTTGGTTTCATAGGGTGGGCGCTCCCACAGAGAAGGCCCTACCCCTAGGGGTTGCCAGCCGACATTGTCTGGCTGATGGAACCCCAAGGAGGCCCTGTCTGTGAGAGCGCACAGGGTGATGGGAAACAGTTGCTGGCATCAGGGTCTCCCGTATGTATCCCGGTCCTAAGCCATGAAGGGCTTTATAGGTCAACACCAGCACCTTGAATCCCACTACTGGTTGTAAGAATCCAATCTAGTTAGCTAGTTTAAGGTTTTTCAGTGGGCCACATATATGCATGACTGTTAAAGCCATGATTGAGTAGGGGTAAAGTTTGTTAACCATGTGTTGGTACATTATGCGAAGGGAGTACCAACATTAAATTTTGAATGGAGTTGTCCCAAAGGTGCTTTTCCAAAAAGGCAACTGGACTTTCTTGGGTTTTTTCCTTGAGAATGTTTCCCTTATCATTCAAGAAGCTTCTTCAGTTCTAACAAACAGTGAGGCCATTCCTCACCATCCAGTTAGAATGGAAGAAATTTCTTGGATGAGAAGTGAAACATTTTCAAGAAAAACCAAGAAAGTCCTGTGGCCTTTGGAAAATACCTTGGGACAATCATAGACACTTGATTGGGGTTGGTAGATCCATTCTTTTGGGAAAGGTCAATTCATCTTCATGTTCCACTATTGACTAGCAGTTTAGTGAATAAGGCTGGATGGATACCCCTTTTTAAAAGTTCTCTTTAAACAAGAAATGGAAGTCGGTTTAGTGTGGTACCATGATGGCTAACCTATGGCACGTGTGCTGGAAGTGGCATGCAGAGCCATTTCTGCGGCACATGAGAGGTCTGTAAGAGCCCCACTGTGCATGCACACATGCCCCCACCAGTCAACTGATTGTTGGGTATCTGTTGTGCATGCATGGGGGAGACGTGTGGGTGGGAGATGTGTGCACATGTGCAGGGGTGGGGTGCCTGTGGGGGTGCGTGCATGCATGTGCAGAGGCACACAGGGAGGTCATGCGTGCATGCACAGAGGCACACTGCAGGGGTCGATGCACATGTGCAGAGGCACACAGCACAGGGGTCATGCTTGCATGCACAGAAACATACAGTGGGGGGTCGATGATACACAGAGATGCAGCATGGGGGTCATTTGAGCATGTGCAGAGGCATGCGGTACACACGCGCATGCACAGGAGGTGGGGGTCATGCAAGCATCATGGGTGCAGGCAGGTGTGTGCACTTTTGGCACATGGCGTGGAAAAGGTTAGCCAACACTGGTGCAGTAGTTAGGGCACCAAGCTAGGAACTGGGAGACCATGAGTTCTAGTCCTGCCTTAGGAGCAAAGCCAGCTGGGTGACATAGGCCAGTCATTTTGTCTCAACCCTGGGAAAGAGGAAAGGGCAAACTGCTTCTGAAAATCTTGCCAAGAAAACTAATTGCAGAAAAACTGGCAGTTGTCAGGATGATGACTTGAAGACATAAAGTAAATAAATAAGAAAGAGGTACAAATGAAGAGTCAAGGTTACTAAATCTAACATCTCCCCATCCTATCGAACCTGGCTGTATTCTTATAATAATCATTAACAAAATATTATCTTAATAAATCTAGATATCTGTA
Source organism: Naja naja (assembly GCA_009733165.1). Lineage (NCBI taxonomy): Eukaryota > Metazoa > Chordata > Lepidosauria > Squamata > Elapidae > Naja > Naja naja. The sequence continues at coordinate 1,561 of SOZL01000479.1, read as the reverse complement.
TTTTCTTCTTGCTCTATCTATAAATAGATAGTGGTAACATAACAGGACTTAATTAACCAATCTGTTAATAGCTCAAGCCCTTGACTGTTTATTCAGAAGTAAGACTATGGGATCAATGGGGTGCATGCCCTTACCGGCACGCTTAGGATATCGGTCTTATGGTTTGTCACTGAATTTGAAAAAGTGTTCCCTCTATCACACTCTCAAGACAGGAATTGATTCATAAGCTGCAACCAGCTCACCTTGTTTATCTCTTTTCAGCGCCTGGAATTCAACATTCCATAGCAAACAACTTTTAAATTTATGCAAAGGAGGAAATGGCAGTCAACCCCTTTATTGGCTGAGGAATACCTCTCTTTTTATTCATTTCCCTGACTGGTGGTATGCAAGCTGATCCCAGAAACAATGCATTCCAGGTAACTATTTAACAAACCAGAGGGATTTGTATGTAGGCTGCCATATTACTGAGCAGAGATATGAGCTGAGCTTTTTTTCAAAGTATTAATGGCACAATGAGAGTTTCTGTTATGCTGAATGAAATAGATCATCTCCAGAATATCCCTAGTATCTTCTTACAGAGGTAATGAGATTGCAGCCCATGCAAATGTAAATGCAAATGCAGTCACACCTCCTTGGGTAGCTAATTATCTCCTGTACCTTTCTTGAAATCTGTACAAAAGATATGAAAAATTAAAGTTAGGTACATATGAGATAGTGAGAAATTTAGCTCCCTGTGAATCTTTGACATCCAGAGACCATGAGTACATGGGAAAGATGGGATGCTGCTGCCTTGTCTCCAAATGTCTCATGTTCAACCAAAATTTGAACAGACGGACTTAACTGAGTCTACACAGATACACTTTCCAACAGTGGAACTTTGTCATAATGGTCAGATGCATGAAGGCTAGATTGCCTTAGCACAGGTTCTACCTCTGTATTTCACATGATTCCTGAATGCCTGGAATCCTTAGAAAGTGGATTGAACCTCTTGTAATTCCCTTAGCAGAGTAATGGCACAAGCACGGGTAACAGCGATCAGATTCTTGAATCTTCCAACTCAATTTTTTTCTATTGTGTTCTGTGTGCTAACCTTGTTGCGTAAAGTGACCAGGAATTCTGCTTAGAGGACAGACCTCCATTCTGAAGATCTGCCTGAGAACAAACTTCAGTTTGACTGCCTCTTTTTTTTGGAAAAGCTGTCCAAACTGAAGACCCAGAATCATAACAAAGGACAGTAAATGGAACAGAAGGATTGCTGTTCCATCTTCCATCATCACAATCTACATCAACATACTGGGGGGAGGCGCGGTATTGCATTTTAATTTAAATGTAGTAAATATTTCTACTTTTTATTTCTCTAGGTATAAAGTAGTGGGCCTAGGACAATTGAATGTGGGCACCTTACCATGCTCACTTCACCCTGGACTCCCCACCACAATTAACCGATGCCCCGCCCAGGGTGGTGGGTGTGTTAAGGCAGCCTCATTCAATTGCAGTGGTGGGATTCAAATTTTTTACTACTGGTTCTGTGGGCATGGCTTGGTGGGCATGGCAGGGGAAG
>SOZL01000477.1:0-16489 GCA_009733165.1 Naja naja | reverse complement strand
GCATAACTTTTTCTCCTTCTGCCAGTTTTTGGCATCTGAGATGGCCCACTTACTCTAAAAAATCTCCTGACAGCCATTATCACTGTGGCTATTCAGACAAACTGACCACCTCTTCCCTTGGCAACCAAGGTAAACAATGGCCACATTCTAAACTGCAAAAGGAGGGCATCTCACCTGAGACTAGGAGTGGCCTGTGGCTCTCTGACTCTCTTGGTGGCCTTTGTCCACTGCCTTTCATGTGGGAAACTGTTCATGAGCAACAGAGAACCACAATCATTGTGGCACAAAGCACAGAAGGAATCATAGAATCCTAGGATGGAAGGGACTTTAGTCCAACTTCCCGGCCCAAGAAAGGGCTCCTCATATAAACTCAAAGGATTACCCAATCTTTTCTGGAAAAATTCCTGTATTTTCTTTGAAAATTCCTGTATTCTTACTCATGTTTATACTTATACTATTATCTTGTAGGTGACTGACAAATCAAATCAAAATAAAAATAAATAAAAAATCTCCACAATGGAGCACACACAATGCTGGGAAGCAAACTGTTCCAGTTTAATGGTTCTCACTGTCAGAAATTCCTTCTTATTTCCATGGTTGGATCGCATTCTGAAGAGCTTCCATCCTCTGCTTCATGTCCTTCCCTCAGCTGCTATGGAGAATCAGCACCTCTTTCAGCTGCTATGGAGAATCAGCACCCTCTTCCCTGTGGCCTCCCTGCAAGTATTGGAAGACTGCTCTTATGTCTCCCCTCCTTCTTTTCTTCAAGGGGCCCAGGAACCCAAATAGCTTCTCAGCTGGGCCTCTTGGGCAATTTCATCTTCCTTTCCCTTTTGAGCCAGCACAACTGGCATCTCTTGCTCACTGATTAGTGGGTCCCAATCCTGAGGAAAATACCCTTTCTTTTTGCTAATATACATTTTCGGATTTGTGTTTAAGGGGCTCTGAACTCCTTAAAATATAAAATCTGATATTTCCAATAAAATAACTAGCCTCAGGAGAAAAAAAACATTTTCCCCAGTTCTGCTGACACAACATTAAATCCACAGACTTTGTTTGGCTATTATTAGCATCCAACTCTTTCTGTAAAGTAAAGACAAAGGTGCATAACGTCTTCCAATGAAATATATATTCATGCATTGCCATGGCCTGGGGGCATTGTGGGGAAGCAGAACAGGTGCCAATTGAGTCTTGCTTGCCCAACTATTGCAGGAAAATCAAGCTGAGACTTGAGTCCATAACAAGCTGATATTTACTATGACTTACCTAAGAAGCTTTGAATAGGAACGAAGTTGTCAACATTGTAAATTTACCTTAAAAACCCTGAAAGTAGAATATAAGCAGGTTCCCCTCAATTTCTATCTAATCCTGCCTTCCTTGACTCTAAAGATGTATTTATACAGGTAGTCCTTGACTTATAACAGTTTGTTTAGTGAGTGTTCAAAGTTACAACGGCACTGAAAAAAGTGACTTGATGACTTTTAACACTTACGACTGTTGCAGCATCCAAGTCACATGATCCCAATTCAGGCAATTGGCAAATGGTCCGTATTTATGACGGTTGCTGTGTCCCGGATCATGGGATCACCTTTTGTGACCTTCTGACAAGCCAAGTCAATGGGGAAACAGATTCACTTCACAACTGTGTTACTAATTTCACATAATCTCAGTGATTCACTTAGTAGCTTTTGTGAGAAAGGTCATAAAATGAAGCAAAACTCACTTAGCAACAGAAATTTTGGGCTTAAATGGATCAAGGTTGAGGGAAATAGGGGTCCCCTTATACTTGCCTAGGGTTCCGTCAACACATCCTTGAATTCAGTCTGCAGGTCCTCTGTCATTTGATTGTGCTCCTCTGCTTGCGTGCTGTGGATGGTCACCTCCACTCCTATGGCTCTAAACCACTCTATTACAAGGAGGCTTGGTACTTCTTTGTCCACGATGGTTAAAGGCAACGCCGGTGAAATTTCTGAATTTTACTGGAAAATTCCTCTTCCTAACATGGGAATTCTGTTCCTTGGAAATCTTTTAGTATTAAACATTGTGGTTTTAGTTGTTGTCGAGTTATGCCAGGGATTGCTTCCTTTATAGTTGTCCAGGACACCATAGATACGTAGGATCCAGAGTCAATTTCCATATCACAAGTTTTTTCTCCTATTATCACTGTGATATTGAATTTCTTTGATTTATGGTGATCAGAATGCCCCACTATTGTGTGCTCATAGTCTCTGTCCTTCTCCATTCTATTCTCTTCCCGCCTGTAATTTGAATGAGGAGGTCTCTGGAATCCCCTTTGTAGTGGGCCACATGGATGATTAGGGAACCCTGCTTGTCTCTGACTGGGCTATGCTGGCAGATTTGCTCTGCATGCTTCAGCAATATGTCCCCTTCTCTCACATTGATGGCAGATTGTATCCTTGAATTTGCAAACCGCCTGGGGGTGGTTCCCTTTACAGCCTGCACATCATAGGGGTCTCTGGCTCGTCCCTTGGGGCCCTGATCTTCTATCAGGTTTTACTCTATGTATTTCTTCCTCCTCTTCTTCAGAGAGTTCTCCAATCTCCCCCTCTCCCTGATACTTGCTGGTCGTCCCCCATGCTGAGTGAACACTCTCGGATTTCTCAATTTTAGCTGCTGGTTTTTCCAAGATTTCTGCTGCTCGGGCTTCCTCCATTACTTCTTTTAAAGAGATGCTCTTTTTAGCTATTAGCTTTCTTTGAAATCTCAGGTCCCTCATTCCAACTACAATTCTATCTCTTAAAGTTATTTCCACATTTTCAAACTCGCAGCCTGCAGCAATATCTCGTAGGTTTGTAAGGTAATCATTTATGGTCTCACCTGGTTTCTGTTCTCTGTGGTAAAAGTCAAGTTGGTGAGCCAGTGACGATGCAGGAGCATAATGTTCTTCCAACATCTTCTGTAATTCTTTCCATTCCATTGTTTCCACATCTTTGGGAGCAGCCAGGATTCTAGCTGTTTTGTAGAGGTGATTTCCACAATATCCCAGGAATAGAGCTCTCTTCCTCTGTTCTGTTGTATCCTGCAGTGAATTTGCTTCCAAAAACATTGAAAATTGTCCCATGTACACGACCCAGTCATGCTTTTTTGGTTGAGCGTGGGTGGTCATTCTGATGATCAGCACGGTGATTGCAGCGTTCTGTTGTAAGAATTTTCCATCTTTGCCTAGTTTCCTTTATTCTCTTCTAGTATCCCACCTTCATTGCCAGTGTTAGATATGGGCTAGATTGAAGAGGCAGGACATGGTAGATGGAAAGGATTTCTTTATTTAGCTCTGAACAAAAGAGTTCCACCAGGTGTGTCTGCTGTTCTTTTTACAGGCTGCTGTCCACAATCTCAGCCACTGATGGCTGTTCATTTTCCCACCTGGAAAATGAACCAATGGGGAAAGTCTGACATCACTGACTTTTCCCCATTGAATATCTAACATCATTGTTCTCTGGCAGTAGATTATAAGGAGTTGTAATTAAGAAATAACATTGGTCAAGGTGAGCAGCTCTGAAACTTTTTTGCCTGCATTAACAAGGAGAGGGGAAAGAACTAAACTTCAGGACTTAAAGCACTAACAATGTTCTACCCTATCTAATACATTCCAGAAAAAATTGCAGTTCTCCTATTCTTAGCTGCAGGTTGTACTTGACTTATGACCATAATAGAGTTGTAAGTCACTGTGGTAGTTAATTGGATTGCTTAATGTAACACCAACTCATAACGTTTTTCCTGTAAAGTAAACCCTACAGTTAAATGAATGGTGCTGTCATTAAGCAAATCCGTTATATCCAATGGCCATTTCTTGCCAGAAAACAGACGGAAAGATTGGAAATTGACCAAAAAAAATCATGATCACATGACTAGTAATATCAATATTTTGTTTCTATGAAGCTAGACTATCAGTTCTTCATGGCTAAAAGTTTCCATGGACCTACAAAAGAACTTTTGTAGAAACCTAGAAACCAGCCAGTGAGGGTTTTTCTGTCAGTGGATGAAAAAGTTAAGAAGCAGAGGAATGACAATTCATCTGTAAATCTATATATCATGGATGCAAAGGTCATCTCTAAGGAAGGGCAGTTGCAAAGATCAGTTTGAAGAAATACCTCATAATTATTCCATTAAGCAGACCAATGTACCATATCACACTGACATGACGGGCATGCAGGTATGCAATCCATGTCATGTCTGTCATATAATAAAGCAACACTTTCCAATGACAAGAGATGGAATCTGTGCATTTCCAGCCCACCTAGATAATGGGGCTTCTTTTTCCCATCTGCTCCTGTTTTGAAATGCATGCTCCGATACCCTCCAACTTCCTTGTATTTAAATGTTTAAGTATTGCATATGTTGGAACAGCAGAGTTTCTTTATCCCTGGTAGAGATGGAAAGATACTTTTAAGACACTGTTATGTTGGTGCAGTCTGCATTGATCCTTTTGATGTTGTTGGTCTCATTTCTTAGCACAGTTTCCTCTGTCAAGTGATAGAGAAGGACAGTTTTGATGAAAAGAGGAAATAGAAGTTTCGCCAGGGTGCTGTCCAGAGTTTCTTTCCCTCCATCCCATTCTATCTTTTGCAAACTGTTATGTATGTAGGTTTGAATGTTATTGGTTTATTTGAACTGTTCTTGTAAAATGTCAAATGGTATTGGTTTAAATAGTGCGGGAAGAAACCCTGCACTCCCATTGGCTGGCAGCTACGGCTGCAGGCTATAAGAAGCAGCCGTAGCCAAGCCAGAACGGGTCCATTCGAGCTGTAGTCACTAATAAAGTCTTTGCTGGAACTCCTCGCGTCTGACTCTTCATGCAAACTTAACACTGGCGGACGAGGTGGGATTTCCCTGAAGAGGCGCGGACGAACAAGCAACTGGCGAGATGGCTGCGCTGAACACCCCAGCACCGTTCGATCCGGCGACGGAAGACTGGAATCGTATGCGGATCGTTCCACATGTTCCTGGAAGAACGATCTCGCTGGCATCCCGAGAGACGGAAGAGGGCGGTCTTTCTCACGCACTGCGGTCCGGCAGTCTTCAAAATGGCGAAGCGTTGGCGGGAGCAGCAGAGCTGAAGGTAATGGAATGGCCCGATTTAGAAACTTTTGAGAGCCCATTCGCCCCACAAGTATCGTGCCTCATTAAGAACACGAATTTTACCGTCGGGATCAAGGGGATAGCGAGAATGTTAATGACTTGTGGCAAGTTTAAGGGACATTGGGGTGCTTGTGACTTTACCAACTTAGAAGAGGCCATGCGTGATCGGTTTGTTTTAGGCCTTAAAGATAAGGTCTTACAAAGCAAACTATTAATGAAACCTAAGATCACGTTTAAAGAGGCCATTGAAGAAGCTGTTTCAGCGGAAGCCACCAAGTCCTCAGCAGTGGCCATGAAAAAGATTAACAAGGCCTCAAGCCAGGCCTCAAGCCATTCTGATGGGGAAAATCCACATCTACTCATTGCGAACAAATAGACTCTGATTCTGATGGCAGTGAGGCAGAGGAGGGATTTTTAAACTCAGAATGGAGAAGAAAAGACTCTGGGAAGAACAGGCAAGGGTTCTATTGCAGAGGCTGTGGGGGAGCCACCCCGCACTGATTGCAAGTTCTTTGACTCCATTTGCCTACGTTGTGAGAAAAGGGTCACATAGCCAGAGTCTGCAAATCATCCAGAACTCCAGCAGCTAGGAAGAAATTTCCTGATAGAGACTTTAAGCCCAACAATTTCCTTGAAAAAATGGGGAAATTTAGAAGCAAATGGCAAGAATGAAACTCACCAAACAATCACTATTGGTCATTCTTCAACCTTAAAAAGCAGAAAAGTACATGTGAAGGTGTTTATTGAAGGAAGGCCTTGCCAAATGGAAGTGGACTCAGGCTCTTATTTATCTATGGTGTCATGGGACACTATCCACAGACTCTTTCCCAAAATTCAGAAAAAGCATTTCCAGAAGCAAGCACTGACTCTCAAAGACTACCAAGGGAACAAGATTCCAGTAGTTGGGCGAGAGATTTCAACGTGCAGTTTAAAGGCCACACCAAACGTTTGCCCCTGGGACTTGAGTGGTTCAAGACCATCGAGGTGACTGGCATCCATCCGGAGCAGTTCTGACTGGGAAGATCCTTGAAGTCTGAGTTTCCAGAGGTCTTCAGCGAAGGACTGGGCAAGTTAGGGGACCCCTATTGCTTTCAGCCTAGACCCCAAGGTGCCCCCAATTCGTTTAAAGCCCAGGGGTCCCATTTGCTTTAAAGGAAAAATTGATGCACAATTAGATAAACTCATTGCTCAAGGGTTTTAGAGCCTACTGACCACTCCAGATGGGAAACACCCATAGTCACACCAGTCAAGGCTGATGGGTCAGTGAGAATCTGTGGTGACTACAAGGGGACACTTAACCATGCGCTGCAACAGAGCGCATATCCTGTACCAGTTGTGCATCATCTGCTCCATTCCCTTGGCAGGGGTACAGTATTTGCTAAACTGGATTTGGCTCAGGCATATCAACAATTAACAGTTGATGATGCCACTGCAGAGGCACAAACAATTGTGACCCATAGAGGTGCCTTCAAATGTAAAAGACTACAATTTGGAGTAAGCGTGGCACCTGGCATTTTTCAGAGCCTTATGGAAAGAATGTTGCAAGGACTGCCAGGGTAGTGCCTTATTTTGATGATGTATTAATCTCTGCTGAAAATGACACTCAGCTTCAAGAAAGACTCAGAGAAGTCCTTACCAGATTCAGAAAAGCGGGGTTAAAAGTCAAGGAAGACAAATGTACACTCAAAACAGACAGAGTTGAGTTCCTGGGGTATATGATTGACAAGCAGGGCATCCATCCTACTGATGCCAAGGTTAAAGCAATCAATGAAGCCCCTAAACCTCGATGCAAGGCAGATTTGCAAGCCTTCCTTGGACTTATTAACTTTACCACATGTTTCTACCTCACAAAGCATCTATTGCTGAGCCCTTACATCGCCTACTTGATAAGAATGCTGTTTGGATCTGGGGCGGAAGGAACAGTCAGCATTTAACAGTATTAAGAGACTAATCACGTCTGATGCTGTGTTGATACAATTCTCTGAGAATTTACCTGTTGTTCTGACTTGTGATGCATCCCCTTTTGGAGTGGGGGTTTTGAGTCACAGGCTTCCCAATGGAAGGGAAGCCCCAATTGCATTTTACTCTCGCACGCTGTCCAAAGCAGAGAGGAATTATAGCCAATTGGACAAGGAGGCTTTAGCAGTTGTTGCAGCTGTTAAGAAATTTCATGAATATCTGTATGGCAGGTCATTCACCATTGTTACAGATCACAAACCTTTACTAGGCATTGTGGCAGGAGACAAACCTACACCTAATATCCTGTCACCAAGAATGCTGAGGTGGACTGAATTTCTTGCAGCCTATTCCTACAAACTGATTCACAGGCCTGGCAAGGACATTGGACATGCTGATGCACTGAGTCGTTGCCCACTACCTTGCCACAAGGAGGACTTTGAACTTGAAACTCACACCTTTTTCCTGGAGACCGTTGCTAAGCTTCCAGTCCATGCTGCTGAGATTGCCAAAGAAACTGCCAAAGATGCTGTGTTGGCACCTGTTATGGGCTGGATTAAGAAAGGTTGGCCTCTTCAAGATTTACCTCACCTTGCCCAACCTTTTAAGTCCAGGCAAACTGAATTATCTGTATTAAGAGGATGTATTTTGTGGGGTAACAGGGTGGTTATTCCTGCAAAACTGCAAAGGGAGGTTTTGGAAATGTTACATGAGGGTCATCCTGGGATTGTAAGGATGAAAGGTTTGGCCAGGAGTTATGTATGGTGGCCAGGTATTGACAAAATGGTTGAAAACTGGGTAGCCTCTTGTCCCAATTGCCAGGTAGTCAGACCTGCCCCACCTCACGCCCCCACACAGGAATGGGAATGTCCTAGGGGCCCATGGTCTAGAATCCACATTGATTTTGCAGGCCCTACAAGAGGGCACACTTTTCTAGTTATAGTAGATGCATACTCCAAATGGCTAGAGGTAATTCCAATGACATCCACTACTACTGAGGCTGTTATCAAGCAGCTCAGAAAATTGTTTGTAACCCATGGGTTACCAGATGTCCTTGTCTCTGACAATGGCCCTCAATTCACATCTAACATTTTTGAATCCTTTCTAGCTCAACAGGGCATCAGACATGCCCTTACTGCCAACGGCCGGGCTGAACGCATGGTACGCTTTACCAAAGAGAAGCTTCAGCAGCTGGGTCCTGGGGACATCACTGAGAAGCTTGAAAAGCTTCTTAGTGTTCAACACATCACTCCTAGCCCATCAACTAACTTGTCCCCAGCAGAGTTGTTGATGGGCAGGAAACTTAGGTCTTCCCTTGACCGCCTTCATCCCACTTACGCACCCAACGCACCACTGGATTCCACTTCCAAAGTTCGTTCTTTTTAGGTGGGAGATTCTGTCTATGCTAGGAACCTTATAGGTGAACCTTTGTGGATTCCTGCTGAAATAACTCACATCACGGGCCCTCGTTCTTACAGGGTACAAACAGAGGATGGCCTCCTCTGGAGCAGGCACATTGACCAACTTAGATCCAGGTTCCCTCAGGAACATCGCCCTGTCTCCTCTAGGTCCCTCACCTGATGTTTCTTCTAGGGGAAGGAGGGGAACAGGAGGAAAATCAGCAAACAGGAATCAACCCCATGTGTAACGAGCCATTGCGACAGGAACCATCCCGAACCCTGTCACAATGCCAAGATCCACCACCTGAAGTGGAAGATTGCACATCACTACCTGACTTGGGTGCTGACATTGGAATGGAGATGGGTTGGGAGGAGAGACCAGATTCTAACAGTCTAACAGGGTCTTCTTTCACAGGAAGTCCTAACAGGGAAATGTCAGTAGACACATTTCCCTCTCACTGGGTGAGAACGTTAAAACTTCTGAACCACGAAGGTCTCAACGTACACGTAAGAGCCCCACCTATTTAAAGGAATACATTAGATAGGTTGGGGTTTGGTATGGACTGAACCTAGTGGGGAGGGGTGTTATGTATGTAGGTTTGAATGTTATTGGTTTATTTGAACTGTTCTTGTAAAATGTCAAATGGTATTGGTTTAAATAGTGCGGGAAGAAACCCTGCACTCCCATTGGCTGGCAGCTACGGCTGCAGGCTATAAGAAGCAGCCGTAGCCAAGCCAGGACGGGTCCATTCGAGCTGTAGTCACTAATAAAGTCTTTGCTGGAACAATTCTAGTACAGAAATTAATCTATATATCTATATCTATATATTTATCTATATATCTATCTATATCTATAGAGGGAGAGAGAGAGTGTGTACATTAGTAGTCTACCAATTGTATTGAAGCTGGATAACACACAATATAATTTTGCTAGGTTCTTAGTTTCTTCTCAATACACTCAACTAAAACAACAGCTTAGTTTAGCTAAGAAATTAGCTTAGGCGGGAAAGAGCTATTGCCATTAGCACTTCATTTAATTATATGATTATATTGCAATATGAAAACATGACCTCTTAGAGTAGTGGGTGAACTCTGTGTATACTCACTGCATGTGCATATGCACATACACAAACTCACATTTTAAAAAAAAGAAACACATCTTGAAATGTCAAAATTACTACATGTTAAAAAATTATCAGTTCTTCGCTATATGCTTCTATCACTCTTTTGTGTAATTCCTGATGAAGGTATAGGTTGATACTCAAACAAGATGATTCATCCTCTTTTCCATCACAGGGCAAAAACAGGATATGAAACAGGATAATTTGAGCCTGGTTATTTAAAATGCTGTTTTGAAAATGACAATGAGTTGAAGTGGGACTCTGTGTTCTTATTAGAAGAAATTCCTCATTCAGGTCATTTTCCCTCTCCTAGGAACTGCCTGGGTGCTGCCATGATTAGGGAAAGAAGCCCATATACCGAACTGCCAGCATTTCAGAAAGGGAAAGCTTCCAGTTGATGTTGTAGCGAAAATGGCTGGAAAAGAGCTCCGTGGGGCTGCATGAAATGCAGCCGGCAACTGCTTGCTGATAGACGCACGGAGTTAAGTCACCTTGGAGGGGTAGTGAAGAAAATAGAGGTGCTTCATCGATCACGAGAAAACAGCAATTTCCTCGCTGATCTGAAGAAAGCTTTCCTGGTTGGCAGCAGGGACAATGGCCATTTTCTTGGTCTGTCATAAGCTGGGACAACTAGGACACTAAGATTTTGTGCTGGAGTGGTGTGTGGACAGAGCAGTGAAACTGAGTGAGATAATTTCCACCTGTTACCTTAGAAGACTAACCTAAGTAAAAAGTTCCAAAAAATGATCTCCAAACCTTAAGCAAGCGGTGATTGGATTTATGGAGAAAGTTTAAAGATTAAAAATTAAAGAGGAAGATCAAAGATTAAAGACATAAAGAAAAACCTAAAGGATGATTTTTTTATTTTTTTATTTTTTTATTTTTTTATTTATTTATTTATTTATTTATTTATTTTCGACTTATATGCGCCCCTCTCCCAAGGACTCGGGTGGCTCACAAATTAAAAACAATACAACAATAAATTACCTAAAAACCATATTAAACCAAATAAGCCGAATTAACATTAAAACCCTCCAAATTTAAAATGAACAAAACCCAAGGAGTCCGCACAGCCCTGATTGTAAAAACAGCCAGGTTTTTAACTTGTGGCGGAAGGTACGGAGATCGGGAGCAAGCCGAAGCCCCAGTGGAAGAAGATTCCATAAAGTGGGGGCCGCCACAGAATAGGCTCTCCCCTGGGTCCCCGCCAAGTGACATTGAGCCGCGGACGGTACCCTGAGGAGGCCCTGTCTATGGGCCGCACTGGGCGGTTGGTACTTGAAACTGGGAGGAGTCTTTCTCGAAGATATCCTGGACCCATGCCATGTAGGACTTTGAATGTTAACACTAAAACCTTGAATCTCACCCGGAGGGCAACCGGAAGCCAAACATAGAAACATAGAAAACATCGAAATCCTGGAAAAGCTGAATGACATTGTGAAAAGTGATTATTGGGAGAAATTGCTTTTCTGAAATTTAATCTCTAACCCCTGGCTGGATGCAAATCAGCTATTTTCAATTTTCTATACTCTGTTGAACGCTGGATTTGGGAGCAGGGGAGCCATCTAATGGAGGAAGAAGATTACTCTTCTTGTGTAAAATCCAAAGAAAAGTGAAAAGAGAGAAAGTGAACAATGTCTGGAAAGCTACTTGACCTTGACTTTATATTAGTAGGCAATTTGGATGCTGGGAAATATCTAGTGAGCTTTTTGAAGATTTATCAGGCAAATCAAATTAAACATTAAAACTTTATTGGAAATGTATACTGAAAAGCAGAATAAAGGAGAAGAAGAAAAGATAAACAAGACTTTAAAATCTGGACAATTGGGAAGGGGTAAATTGGAAATTATAAAGACTGAAAAGTATGAATTTATAGCATTTAAAGATCAGAAATTTAGGGTCTTAGAGGAATAATTTTAGCATTGACTAATTTTTATTAATAATTGATTTTTTTTACTTTCTAGATATTGGGATAGAGATATGTTAATTGGTTGCAAAATGACCCAGCAAGAGATAATACAGTTCTATGAAGAAATACTAGAAATGACAACAAAAAATTATAAGAAGTTGATGGGAATATTTAAAGATAAAGATGTGAAAGTAGAAGGCTCTCAACAAATGGTGAGAATATAACCAGAGGTGGTTTTCAGCAGGTTCTGACCAGTTCTGGAGACCGGTAGCAGAAATTTTGAGTAGTTCGGAGAACCTGCAAATACCACCTCTGACTGGAGATTTTACACTATCCTTCCTCTGCCATGCCCACCAAGCCACGCCCACAGAACGGTAGTAAATTTTTTTGAATCCCACCACTGAATATAACCCAAAAAAGACAGCTGAGAAATTAGAAGGAGTGATAGAAGAGGCAAAGCAAAATAAAGTACAAGAAGGTAAAAATAAATTAAAAGCAGATAAAAACACTGAAAAGATAGTAATAATAAATACTAAAAATCAAACAGACAATCCCTTAAGAGCCTATAACAGAACAGAGGGAAAAAAGGATGATTCTTCAAAAATAATGGGAGGTTTATGGATGGATACTCGGACGATTCAGCAGAAGGAGATAAAGGGCAAAGGCAGAAGGAACAATTAACCTGTGCAAAATCAGCAAATGATGAAATTCTAAAAGACTGAGAGATGATGGATAGAGAGACAATATCCTGCAATATAGTAACTATATGGAAAATCAGTAGAAATAGGTGGAAAGTTTAAATTGGGGAAATAGCACATATATAGATATATAATAGAATTTATCATAACCATAAATATATTAAGATTAGGGGGTAGTAGATTAGGACTAGGTATATCTAAATGTATTATTATGATTAACAGGATGCAAAAAAAACATATTGGAAAATATAGTTTTCAAGGACTATAAATTCAGGGGATTTAGAGATTTAGAGATTGATTAAATCTTATTGATAACTTTTATTGGTGTTTATAGAAAATTGGGATATTGAAAATGTGGTGGAATACTGAGTGATACCTATATTATTAAAATATTAGTAATTTAATAGGGGTTAATAAGTATACTGTATGAAGAAATGTTATTGATGTTTATATATATTTTTGGAGGAAGTGATAAAAATCATAGAGAATAGTATTGTTTAAAGATAATGAGGTAAATATAGAAGAACCCCAACAAATGGGAAAAATAAAGAAAATTTTTTTTTATTCATATTTATATGCCGCCCTTCTCCGGAGACTCAGGCCAGCTTACAATTTTTGGAGCACAACCCAATGCTCAGCAATAGCCTTCATTCCATTGTATATGCCTGCTTATTATTAACTAAGCGGCATTTTCAAAGTCAGCTTATTGCCCCCAACAATCTTGGGCCCTCAGTTTACCTACCCGAGAGGATGGAAGGCTGAGTCAACCTTGAGCCTGGTGGGATTGAGCCTGCACTAATTGCAGGCAGCTGGAACTAAGTGCTAGGCGTTTAATAGCCTGCACCACCAAGGCTCTAATAATAAGTATAAATAAGTATAAAATAAGTATAAATTGGGAAAATAGTAGAATAGATATTGATATATAAAAGAATATATTGTAATTATAATGAGCACATTAAGGTCAGAAGTTGGAAGATAAAAATTTTGTATGTAATTGTATTATTACTGTGAACACTGTGTGAAAAATATGTTAACCCAGTCATTGCACTGTCCACAAAATTGCTGGTTGTTAAAGGAAAAATTGCAAATAATACATATACCAAAAAAAAAAGAAAGAAAGAAAGAAAGAAAAAGCAAAAAAAGAAAGGGAAAGCTTCTCCACCATTCTATTTGGAGGCTGGAAAATGTCCAATTTATCAAATTACTTTATTTACACTAAAACTAAAACACCCAGGACCAACCTTGGAATAGCCAAATAAATGAGAACTGGAATTAAAATGGAATATTTCCCAAAAAGTTCTTCTGGAACATTTTGCACACAACAAAATCCATGTGATTTATTACCTTTTATGTTTGTAGAAGTTTGCATATTTACGTGTGGTGAACATGCAAACTTCTGAGAGGTGAAATGAAACACCTAGTTAATGATCAGTCACAAAAGCCCTGGTAATAAGCAGGTATATACAATGGAATGAAGGCTATTGCTAAGCGCATTGGGTTGTGTCCCCAAAATTGTAAGCCCTGAGTCTCTGGAGAAGGGCGCATATAAATGTAATTAAAAAAAAAACACTGATTGGCTGGTAAGTTTTCTGTACATAGGTATTGGCCAGAAATACCAAAATTAATTGGTAGGAGGTTTTACAGATTTTTAAACATATCCATACGAATAGTACGCTGACATCTGAATAGTTATGAAAATATTCAAAATAGTCTGGATGGGATGGATAGTCTTGAGAATGGTTGAGAGGGGAATGCTTGATCATGTTAAAGTGTCTCTCATCTTTTCCTAAAGTAAAAAGAACAAGGATTGGAGCAGTGGTGGGATTCAAATTTTTTTACTACCCATTCTATGGGTGTGGCTTGGTGGGCGTGGCAGGGGAAGGATACTGTAAAATCTCTAGTTAGAGGTGGTATTTGCCAGTTCTCTGAACTACTCAAAATTTCCGCTACTGGTTCTCCAGAACTGGTCAGAACCTGCTGAATACCACCTCTGGGGCAATAAATGTACAGGAGTTGTTAATTTATATGGAAACCATTTCCCTAGATTACTGCATAAGCATAGGGCAGGACTTGGCTTAGCCAGTATGGGAAGTCATGGGTTTCTAAAAAATGAAATATGCTTACAGCCAATATACAAGTAATGAATGAAAGCATCTATTTTATGATGCAATTCTGCAAGTCAGAATTTGCAGATTTTGAACGTTTGCTAGACATATATTTGTATGCTTCAGATTTTCAGATTTATGTAATGCAGTTGAGAAATTAAATACAAGAGGCAGGATAGGGATGGGTAAATGAGAGAATTAAGTACAGGTAGTCCTAAACTTATGACCACATTTGAGCCCAATGTTTATGTTTTTAAGTGAGAAATTTGTTAAGTGAGTTTTGCCCCATTTTACAACTTTTCTTCTCACATTTGTTAAGTGAATCACTGAAGTTGTTAAATGGGTAACATGGTTGTTAAGTGAATCTGATTCCCCTTGTTTTTGCTTGTCAGAAGGTTGCAAAGGTGATCATGTGACCCTTGGACACTGCAGCCATCATAAATATGAACCAGTTGTCAAGCATCCAAATGTAAATCACCTGGCCATGATTTATGTGCAATGGTCGTAAGTGTGAAAAATGATCATAAGTCACTTTTTTCAGTGCCATTGTAACTTTGAACGGTCACTAAATGAACTGTTGTAAGTCGTGGTCTACCTGTGTATTCTATCAGATTATGACTACAGATGGACAGGATACAGCAATCAGAAATCGGTCAAATCATCTATAAGCAGCCAAAACCTATTGAAAACTGCTCTTGTCCTGCCCTTTCTCTCAAAGCATTCAATAGCTTTTAGTTGGTTCAGGGTAAAAATTGTTTTTGAATCCAAATGATTGAATTGGAAATGGGAGGTGCCTCTGATAATATATTGGAGAGGGAAAAGGGGATTACAAGGTGGATGGCTTAAGAAAAGATACTTAGTTTCTTGGCAACTGACTTGTACTTCTGACTGTTATAGTGTCCGGGGTCATGTGATTTCCCCTTTTCGACCTCCAGGCAAGCAAAGTCAAAGGAAGCCAGATTCACTTAACGTCTCTGTTACTAACTTATCAACTGCAGTGATTCCCTTAACAACTGTGGCAAGAAAGGTCGTAAAATGAGGCAAAAATCACTTAACACCTGCCTTGCTTAGCAACATAAATGTGCTCAATTGTGGTGCTAAATCAAGGATGGATGCAGAGAAGCAGTGAAAATACAGACATATTGCTGTACTGGCAACAGAAAGTGAATCATTCAGGAGAGAATTCAGCACTTCTCATTTGGATGGACTGGTAGCTGTTTGAATAATGAAGCAATTGAGGAACATTTATATTATTAAACACCTGCATGTCTACATGTCCATATAACTCAATTTTCATGCAGAAATTGGGTTTCAGATGCTTGTAATTCTCTAACATGGTTTGATGCTTTAGTCACAGATATCTGGACACGCCGATCTAGCCAATCATCGTGATGGAAGACAACGAATCTGTGGTTTATATTTCTGAAACACGTTTCACAGGTTCTAGGTCCAGACACATTGACATTTGTTATAAGAACATAAAGCAATTAGTTAAACAAGGGTTTGTTAAATTACAGTATGTGTCCACACATGATCAGATTGCTGACATGCTCAACAAACCACTTCCAGCAGCGCAGCACAAATATCTACATGAGAAGATGTGCCTTATCTGATTTTCACTTAACAGACAAAAGAAGGGGATGTCACTGAGTTTTTTTGGTTTGTCTGTTCAAGCTCCTAAGCTCATATTATAGCAAGCAGGTGTCTGCTAGCCAGCACTGTGTTATCTTGTCTCCATAGTAACGAGATAAGAAAGTTTTGTAATGTTTTGATTTATTGCGCATGTGTAAGAAGTTTTGACTTCACTTCTGTTGTACTTTTTCCTTTGTTTTTTTTCTATATGCCTTGGTGGAGATTAGGTTGCAAACATGTAGCTCTGTGTAGGTTTTCTTATTTTATAAATAAAAATGTTTTTAGATTACTTTTCGGGTCTATTTTTTATCAGCATTGACAGCAAAGAAAAACACGGTCTATCACTCTAATTAGCAGGGATGTTTTGGAAGATTTTTTACTCCTGGCAAGAGGTTTTTCCAAGCCTTTGAAAATGGTTGCAGAGAAAAGGCTTGACAGGGACAGCCAGGCCTGAGGACAAGGGGAGTTCAGCCGGTATATTGTTCCAGAGCCCATGGAACTCAAAGGGGTCCATGAAGGGGAAATTTTTTTTTTTTTACAAAACCAAATTTTTTAAAAAGAAAAACAG
>SOZL01000047.1:0-13050 GCA_009733165.1 Naja naja | reverse complement strand
CTCTCATAACCCCTATGTGTGTGCTATGTGCCACTTATGGGGCCCCCATGTACGGTACTGTTTGAACAGCCCGCCTCTGCTTAGTTCTCTCCTAATGAGTTGGACTTCCAGAATCCTTAGCTGTGCTTGAAAGGGATTCTGGGAGTTGAAGTTCACCACGGGCCAGCTTGGGAGAAGGAAGGTTGACTCAGCCTTCCATCCTCTCAGGGTAGGTAAAGTGAGGACCCAAGATTGTTGGGGCAATTAGCTGACCTTTTGAAAGCAGCCCAGTAATAAGCAGGCATATACAATGGAAGGAAGGCTATTGCTGGCGCACATTGGGTTGTGTGCTCCAAAATTGTAAGCCGCCCTGAGTCTCGAGGAGAAGGGCGGCATATAAATGCGAATTTAAAAAAACGGTTCTTGTAAACCACCATTGCTTGGTGGTGAGCGTATGCATATAAATTTAATGAAGTATAGGATAGGAGGGTTAGGGTTAGAGTAGAATTAGAACTAGAATAGATAATAAAGTATAGAATAGTATAGTGTTGAATGGAATGGAACAGAACAGAATGAATAATAAAATATAGAATAGAATTAGAACGAAACAACAGAATAGAATAGAATAAAATTAAAGAATAGACTAGATTAGAATAGAATACAGAATACAGTATAGACTAGAACAGAATGGAACAGAACAGAATTAGAATTGAATTGCAGAATAGAATATAGAATATAATACAGTACAGAATAGAACACAACAGAATGGAATAGAACAGAATTTAGAATAGAATAGAATTAAAGAATAGAATAGAATAGAATATAGAATATAATATAATATAAAATAGAACAAAATGGAACAGAACAGAATTCGAATTCAATTGTAGAATAGAATTAGAACAGAAGAGAATGAATTATAAAAATATATAGTATTAGAACAGAAGAGAAAGGAAGAGAAGAACTTGGAATTGGAATAGAATGAAATTAATTAAGAAGAATAGAATCAAAAATAGGAAATAAAATAAGTAGAATAAAAGTTTTCAGTTCCACTTAGGAAATCGACCTTTCTCCCATCCTCTGGATCTGTAGCAGAGCCCCACCATCCCTGCGTGGTATTAATGTTGCTTCCGGTGCTTATTCAGCCTCTTTCTAATAGCTCCTCCAGCTGTGGTCCAGAAGAGCAGGCCAGACATTCCAGATGTGTCTACTGGGAGCAGCTGTGCCAACCCTGATTCCTCCTAATCTTCCCTCCCTCTTCCTTTCAGCCTCCATCCCAGCCTCCCTTTGTTGGCCACGACCTCTGGCCAGCGCCAGTTTCCCAACCTGCCAGACAGCGGAGAGGACGAGGCGGAAGGAGGAGAGGACCGTCCGGGCCCCCCTCCTCAGGTGCGGGGCGACAACGCCCTCCGGCTGTGGTGGTGCTCCGTGCCATGAGGAGTCGAGGGGGCCGTTTCCTAGCCCGGGAAAACCAGGCTTGAACTGTGGCCTCTTCTGCAGTACGTGCGAGGAGCCGAACGAGAATCGCGGCACACGCGTGGTGTGTGCAGAGCCGGGCGCATGACCACGACTCCCGGATGTGGGAGCTTATGCTGGAGACAACCACAAGGGGCGTTTCAGGGAGCAGAAAACTCCGAGGGGATCTTGGGAGACGCCCTGAATCTTTCTTCTTGCTCTGCTTTCCTTTTTGATCCAAATGAGGTTATTGGGTGTCTCCCCCCCCCCCCCAGGTTTCTTCTCCCAGAATTCCTCGCTCCTCTGATGTAACTGTCCTAGCCTAGGCTTCCCAAGATCAAAAGCCGACTCCTCGTCCCGGTAAAACTCCTTTTATTTAGGATAAAGTGAATTCCTCTCCGGCAAAGTCCTGGCAAATGGTCTTTCATGAGATTTCACAACTACAGACCTTTATCAGGCTGGGAGAGTTGCCAAGCCGGTATCTTACAAATGCCATGCTGTAGCAGCAATGGCTTAGTAAGAAATCAGGAACAGATCTTCTCCCTAATGAATTGAACTAATTGTCTCCTGCAAAACTCCATTCCCCTTGAACTCCTCTTTTAATCCCTCTGCGAGGGGCCATTCACCGTCCACCTGTGGCTTCCGAGTCAACCCTTGTTCCTTAACTCTTCCCTTCTGGGAGCTCTGCGCATGCGCACACTGGGAACAGACTGCAGTTGTTGTTCTTCCCCACTGATCTCCGACTCTGAAGGTAGCTGATAACTGTCAGGCGGCCCTGGCCCCATCTCTGCCTCCGACGCAGAGCCCTCGTCAGAGCCTTCCCCAGACTCCAGGACTGGCCCAGTTTCCTCCCCAACCTCCTCACTGTCCGAATCTGCCGCCAGCTGGCCACTGGCCACAACAGTACCAGTGTTCTTTCTGGCTTTGCCCAACCCATGGACTTCGGCCCTGAAGTCTTCCTGCAGATTTAGGCTGAAATTCCTTCTTTCCAAGACTTATTTTCACACGGGGGAAAAAACACCCTGGGGCTTACAGATTGAGCAAAAGTTTCTTCAATCGGATATGTACTGTTTGAAGTCTTTTTCACCAAGCCAATCCCAAACTCAACAAGTCTCAATAAATTGGGAAGACTTTTTAATTTGTTATTTGTTTATTGATTTGTACCCCGCTTTTATTAGTTTTGCAAATAAGATGGGCAAACATGTCCAAAACACATTCCTCCTGTTTTCCCAACAACAACCCTGTGAGGTTGTGATGACCCAGGGTGGGATACAAAACAAATACAGTCTCAGAAAACAGGTGAAGCCCCTTTTATTCCTCCACTTTGCTTCCAAGCTCCAAATATCCTTGACTGAAGACAAAAAACTCCCCCACAAACAGTTACAAGAAGGAGGGGGAAAAATCAACACGAACCAGGCAAGATGAGGGCTGGAGGACGTTCATAGATAACAGAACACACCCTGGGAAGGACGCCAAACTCAGAGAGGAACCATAAACGAGAGATATTTTCAGGCTTTGTTTCCAGCACTCGCCCATACGCATGTCCGTCCTCTTATCCAGTTGTCACAGCTGCAGCCATGAAGAGAGGATCAAGGCCTCTCCTCCCCCCATAGGCGTCTTTCCCTTAGCCCCTCCTCCCTGCGTGCCCTAGGATGGATAGGGGATGGACCTGGGTCCTCTGGCTGCCCAGCAGGCCTCTGCCCTTCCCCAGCCTCCTCCACAACCTCTGGAGCCACACTTCCTCCCTTTCATTTGCTCCTCTCCTGCAGAGTCAGTCTCCACCAGGGGCATGACAGGACTAGAACTCCCAGATTGGCCTAAAGACACCCAACCAGCATTCATGCTTAAGGCGGGACTAGAACTCACTGACACCTGGTGATCGGCCCAAAGTCACCCAATCAGCTTTCATACCTGGGGTAGGACTAGAACTCATTGTCACCTGGTGATTGGCCCAGAGTCACCACTGGGTTTTTGTGAGTAAGGCAGGACTAGAACTCACTGTATCTTGGTGGTTGGCCCAAAATCACTTTTTCTGCAGAATCTGTCTTTGAACAGTTGTTAAGTGATTGGTCGTAAGTTGAGGACTACCTGTGGTTCAGGAGTGCAATCACACACATGCACACACAGCCATACACACCCAGCAACCCAGTAAAGGCAACTGGACCTGGCTGGGCTAGTTTGGGATAATGACTTGAGTTAGTTCAACCAGAAGAGGGGAATGTAATGCTTGCTACCTACCACAAGGGGGCAAACTCCAGGATCCCTAATCCCCAGTTCAGCTCTTGGAAACCCAGTGGATTATCTGGAACGGAAAATGAAAAGCAGAAATGCTTGGGCAAAATACAGATGGAGTGTCTTATGACTGTTTCTCACACACTTATGGCCGTTGCAGCATTCCCCACCATCACGTGTTTCAAAATCTGGGTGCTTAGCAACCGACTCCTATTTACAACAGCCGCAGATTCACTTTAACAACTGTGTGGCTAACCACGGTGGGGATCCACTTTGTAGCGGCGGCAAGAAAGGTGGTAAAATGGCGCAGAATTCACTTGACAGCTGTTCTCACTTGGCAACAGAGACTTTGGGCCTCCATTGCGGTCGGAAGTTGAGGATCACCTGTAAAGGCAGGTAACCGTAGACTCGTTCAACGGTTCATTTCAAACTTTCTGCCGAGTTACGGAAAGCGACCGAAATAGCAGATGAAAGATTTCGTTGAAAGAGAAGCGGTGTTAAATCTATAGCAGCAGAAATATATATATATATATATTAAAAAAACCCAGGAGGGAAAAATTTTATGCAAAAGCTTAAAGTTTTCCTGAGCCATAAAATGCAAAACTCACAAAAAAACTTTTGGCTTTGGATAAAATCTGTGCATCAGAAAAGGGGCCTCCTCGGATTCTTCTCCGATTTAAACTCCGATTTGCAGGTCACCCTTGATTAAGCGACCATTGAGCCCCAAAATGTCCACGCCTAAAAGCAAGTCGCTGGTTAAATGAATGTTGTTCCTCTTTTACCATCTTCCTTGACACCATCGTTAAGCATCTCCAAAATGGTTGAGCAAACTGGTACCCCGAGTTTGCATCACCAACAAGCAGGGCCCACCGAGCTCCAGGTTTCTCTGCCTCTCGGGGGGGGGAGGGGTTGGGTGGGCTTCAAAAAATTTAGCAACCAGTTCTCTGCCCGGTTGCTGAGTGAGCGTGGCCATGGTGGGCGTGGCCTAGTCAGCCTCCTGCATCATGGCAGAGGGCGGGGCATTTTCACCCTCCTTGGGCTCCAGAGCCCCAAGCTTCCACATGGGCCCTGCACTTATGTGGCATCCAAAACAGGCCGCGTGGAGACTCCTGGGAGAGGCAGGGTGGGCTGGGCTGGGCCAGCCAGGGGCGGGATTTGCCGAACTGGTCGTTTAAAAAATGATAAAATTAGCAACCGGTTCGTCTGAACCACGGCAAACCGGTAGCAGGCCAGCCCCTGGGAGGGGCTCTCCCCAAACTAAGGACCCCCTCCCTTTTCAAAATGTCCTCTACAAGTTGTGATAGACAGCAATGCCGTTCCTTACACCCCGCAAACCCCACCCCAAGAAAGAACATCTGGCAGCCTTTGTAGCCCCCAAATTTAATCCACCCAATCAGAATTTGGGTCTGGGTCTCCCCACCACCACCAAAGCCCCCTTAGTTCCTCGCTCACGGCCCCGGATGGATGCTTGCTTTTGGAGAGACAGTTGCTTAGCAACCTGGTAAACTGAGAATGAAGGTCTGGCGTGTTGAAGCATCCGAAAGGGCTTCTTTTATTTTCTTTCTATAGAGAAACCCCCAAACTGGGGAGGGGTCAGACCTGGCTGAGGGACCTCCCCCCCCCTCCCCAAGTAGGATTTATCTTGTGTGGTTTTGTGTCAGCCAGAGTTTTGGGTACCTCCTGGGGGTTCCTGATTTGGAGGGAAGGGCAGGGGAGTCTTTGGGGAAAGGGGGGGCTCAGCTGCTGGAGACTTAGCAGAAACCTCGTCTGGAGAATTGTGTGAACGGAGAAGAGGGATTATTTCAGGAAGGGGGTTAGGCTGGTGGTGGAAATTGTCAGCCCGGTTTGGAGAGCACCAAGGAGCGCACAGTCCTCCTCCTCTTCCTCCCCCCTCCTCCTCCTTTCTCCACTCCACAAACTCTCCTCCCTTCTAGCACTGATGATGTTACCAAGTTGGGTCATGAAACGTCTGCAGGGAAACCACCAAACTCAGAGAGCAGCAAGGAGCCTACAATCCTCCTTCACCTTCCTCCTCCTCCTCCCCCCCCCAACCCTCACTTTGGGTTAGCAAAGAGCCTTGGTGGTGCAGGCTGTTAAGCACCTAGCACTTAGCTCCAGCTGCCTGCAATTTAATGCAGGCTCCAATCCCACCAGGCTCAAGGTTGACTCAGCCTTCCATCCTCCCGGGGTAGGTAAAGTGAGGACCCAAGATTGTTGGGGGCAATAAGCTGACTTTGTAAAAATGCCACTTAGTAATAATAAGCAGGCATATACAATAGAAGGAAGGCTATTGCTGAGCACACTGGGTTGTGCTCCAAAGATTGTAAGCCGCCCTGAGTCTCTGGAGAAGGGTGGCATATAAATGCGAATTTAAAAAAAAAAGTGCAAACAAACCCCTTTTAGATTAGGTTAGATTCACAGGGTTAGGAAGGGACCTTGTAGGTCATCTAGTCCAACCCCCGCCCCGCTCAAGCATTTCTGACAAATGGCAGTCCAGCCTCTTCTTCCTGTTGTGCATATTGCCACAACTGCGCAATGTGGGGTTTTTACTCTGTGTATATTTTCAGACTTCGTAGAAATTGTAAACAGGACAGATAAAAGTATAAGTATAATGATTGTGAAGATACGGAAATTTTGAAAAGGAAATGAAATAGAATTGGAAATGAATGAGAAAACTGTAAAATAAACTTGAGGGAGGTATTTGAGTAAAAAACAAATAGACAATATATAAAGTAATGATAAGATAAGAAACTGAATATGAAAGATGACCATGTAACTGAAATTATATCTGTATGGAGATGTGAAAACCTGGAACTATGCTGTTCGCTAAAAAATATGTTTAATTTTTCTTTTTGTTTTGTAAAAACCAAAATAAAATTGTTTTAAAAAAAATACTTCGTAGACCCCCCCTCCTGGGACCCTCCCCTTAAATTATGGGTCTCCCAACTTAATCACCTTAAGATTTGTGGACTTCAATTCCCAGAATTCCCCAGCCAGTGTTTTTGCAGCCCCTCCCCTCCGACTGACAAAAGGTCGAGTGGTCATTAAACAAATGGCTGTTAAGAATATAGAACGAGGCCTTCTCCTGGTGCTACGCCTCTGCTCCAGAGTTAGTTCTGAGCAAGGTGAAACAAGCCAGCATTCAAGGTTACTTTGCTTGAGGCCTTGGGCCCCCCCAAAACATCGGGGTCTCCTTTTTCTTTGTTCCTGCAATCGCGGGCTGTCTTTTCCTCTCGTGGCCTCTAGGTGGCGCCCTTCTCTCTCTCTCTCTCTCTCTCTCTCTCTCTCTCTCTCTCTCTCTCTCTCTCTCTCTCTCTCGTTCACCTCGCTGGCTTAGATTAGATGAACAAGAGTTGGAAGGGACCTTGTAGGTCATCTAGTCCAACCACCCGCCCAAGCAGGAGACCCCACCCCATTTCTGACAGAGCGCAGTCCAGTCTCTTCTTGAAAGCCTCCAGGGATGAGGCTCCCACAACCTCCCATCAACAACAAAACCCACCATTAACAAATTAACAGAGTTGGAAGGGACCTTGGAGGTCATCTAGTCCACCCCTCCCACCCAAGCAGGAGACCCCTCCCATTTCTGTCAAGTGGCAGTCCAGCCTCTTCTTGAAAGCCTCTAGAAACGAAAACAAAAAAAAGGAATTGATTGTAAATTTGATAACGGCAGTTAGATTAACGATGGCTAAATATTGGAAACAAAATTGGGATTATTCAAAGAAACGAATGATATAATAATAGACTGGCCTGCCGTCTGTCAGAAATGGTGTAGGTAGGGTCTCCTGCTTGGGCGGGGGAGGGGGGGATTGGACTAGATGACCTATAAGGTCCCTTCTAACTCTGTTCATCTGTATCTGTAATGAAATTTGGAGTATGGCAACAAATGATAAATTAACAACAGAAATTAAATTTAGAAAAGGGATGATAAAAGTAAATGATTCCAATGAAATAGGGGGGGATTTTATAAAAAAACGGTGTTGGTGGAACGCAAAGGGAATATATATATGTATATGTATGTATGTATGTATGTGTACACACACATCCACACACATCCACACACACACATACATACATACATACTCTCCAGAATATATGTTGTTTTGGAGGGGACAAAGGCACAATTGGAATATATTGTATATCTTTTAGTTGTTGTAGAAGAAGAAATATAAGAGAAAAAAATGGTCTCCAGGTGTGTGTATGCATGCACTATAATATTTGTATTCCCTCCCTTTTTTGTATTTAGATTTATATGCATTATGTTTGTATTATTTGTATTAAAAATTAAAAAAAAAATATTATTTTAAAAGAAAGGGAAAATCCATGAGGACTAGTAACGTGAGGACGATAAGCCTTTTGAAAGTGGATCTGAAAGGGCCCCTCATCCACTCCCCCATCCTGGAGGGCAACTGGCTCTTGTTTTCTGGGTCATAATAAATTATAGTTTTTCTGACCTATGTCAGCAGTGGATTTATTTATTTATTTTTTAGCTTTTCCAGAACTTTAACTCTTTGGGGGATAGTTTGAACCTTGATCGGTTTACCAGGCATGCTCCGGAGGGATGCATGCATGAAATGGCTGGCTCTGTTTCTAGGAATTTTAAGCCAGGTGGACTCCAACTCCCAGAATTCCCTGGTGTGAATGCATTCCTTTCGATGTCTATCACCCAATTGTGCCTGCTTACTCTCTTAATAATCCTCTGAAGTCTCTCTGCTCTAGGGTATAGGAGGCAAAAACAAATAACAACAATAGGCATGGCTAGTTGGGGAATTCTGGGAGCTGAAGTCCACCTCTCTTAAAGCCGCCAAGGAGGAGAAACACTGTTTACTCTAAGGTTCAGCCTTGCAGGCATTATCAAGTCTCGAATCCTTGCAAAAAACACAGTTTACTTTAAGATTCAGCCTTCCAGGCATTTTGCAAAAATCTCATGTTAAGTGGGACATTCTCCTCCTTCCACACATACCTCCAACAACTATCCTGTGAGGGAGGAAACCCCCAATTCCCCTATTGCCCTTTATCCATTGTGTGGGGCCAAGCAAGAAATCTGGGACTGCCAGTCCAGCCCAAACACTTTCCGCCATGGGTACCAGGCATCTATTAATTGGCTCTAATTAATTGAATCTTCGTGCAAAGTTGAATGAAATGAAGCACTAGTAATTCCCCCACTCTCCTTGGAAAACCTACAAGGGAATGCAAGATACTGATTGGAGTTGCCCAGGCTTGTATCGTGTTTCCCCAAAAATAAGACCCTGTCTTATATATATATATATATATATATATATATATATATATATTTGTTTTCGAGATTTTCACGGGTAAGGGTTGGAGTCTAGGTGTATTCGGGTCTTACATGGACAAGACCCTAATACACCTAGACTACATATATATATATATATATATATATATATATATATATATATATATATTTGTTTTCGTAGATTTTCATGGGTAAAGGTATGTAGGTCTTGGTGTATTCGGGTCTTGTCCCGTAAGATTGAGAATACCTTGGCAACGCTTTCGAAATCTCATCCGTCATCTTCAGGCTGGTGTCTTCAGCTTCGCTTCTCCTGGGAGAAGTGTGTGATTGTGGCTGTTTCCCCTTTTAAACTCTAGAGTTGGCTGTGTTGTTACTTCTTGATTGGTTTGTGGAGTTGATGTATGCAGATTGGATGGCTTTTTCCTGAGACCCTGTGTGGCTGAGGTGCTGGCTGTGTGTCTCTCAGCCTTTTGTGCTGTAACGACCTGGGTAATGGGCTGTGTGATGACCTTCTGAGTTCTATTGTTGTGACGTCCTGGGTGTGGTGCTGTAATCTCCTGGGTCGTTGTCACAACACAAAACATCAGGAGGTTGCAGCACAGACAACGACCCAGGAGATTACTCAGAAGGTCATCACACAGCCCATTACCCAGGTCGTACAGCAAAAGGCTGAGGGACACAGCCAGCACCTCAGCCACACAGGGTCTCAGGAAAAAGCCATCCAATCTGCATACATCAACTCCACAAACCAATCAAGAAGTAACAACACAGCCAACTCTAGAGTTTAAAAGGGGAAAACAGCCACAATCACACACTTCTCCCAGGAGAACGAAGCTGAAGACACCGGCCTGAAGATGACGGATGAGATTTCGTCGAAACGCTGCCAAGGTATTCTCAATCTTACACGGACAAGACCAATACACCAAGACCTACATACCTTTACCCGTGAAAATCTACGAAAACAAATACATATACATATGTATACATACATACATACATACATACATACACCCGAATACACCAAGACCTACATATGTATATATATATATATATATATTTGTTTTCGTATGTAGGTCTTGGTGTATTCAGGTCTTGTCCCGTGTAAGATTGAGAATACCTATATATATATTAGCCACCAAAAAAAGGCACCAGGTCTTATTTTCAGGGGATGTCCTCCACGGACTAATCTCACTTGCGCGCATCACCCCCGGCCTCCTTCCGGAAGTCCTTCTTTGGCGGCCCAGCAAGGCTTTTCTGAAAGGCTCTGCAGCTGGTAACTGAGCTCTGGATCGATCCAGAGCTTTGTTATCACTTACAGAGGCCTTTAGAAAAGCCTTGCCAATCTTGCCGGCTGCAGAAGAAATGGCAAGGCAGGTGTCAGTGGGTGCAAGGTCTGACTACAACTGTCCAAAGGTAAGTAGTAAGGCAGCTCCATTCCCCACCCCCATCCCCACCCTAGCTTAATTTTTACCCATCCACTCATGCCCTTGTCACCTCTAGACTTGACTACTGCAACGCTCTCTACTTAGGACTGCCCTTGCATACCATCCGGAGATTGCAGCTGGTGCAGAATGCGGCGCTGGGTGGTGATGGGAGTTTCCGATTCTCCCATATTATCCCCCTCCTGCGCGGCCTGCATTGGTTGCCAGTTGCACTCTGGGTGAGATTCAAGGTTTTGGTTTTAACATACAAAGTCCTACACGACATGGGTCCTCAATATCTAAGGGAGCGACTCCTGCCGATATCGAGTGCCAGCCCTGTGCGAGCACACAGGACTCCTCGGGGTCCCGTCGGCAAGTCAATGTCGGCTGGCGGTCCCCTGATGACGAGCCTATTCTGTCGCGGCCCCTGACCTCTGGAACCAGCTCCCTGGGGTCCCCTGGCCCCTGACCTCCGCACCTTCTGCCATGATCTGAAGACCTGGTTGTTCGACCAATCCGAGCTGTGACCCCTCCCTGGGGGGGATGGGTTTTTTAAATTATCTTAAATTATTGTAAATTTTAGATTTGTAATTTTTTGGGCTTGTGAATTTGGTTTAATTCTTTTTTAATTATTTATTGTCATTGTTTTTAGTTGTGAGCTGCCCCGAGTCTTCGGAGATGGGGCGGCATACAAATCCAAATAATAAATAAATAAATAAATAATGGCCGCCCGATTCACTTAACGATGGCAGTGATTCACTTAATAACCATTGGCCAAAAGGTTGTAAAATGCGGCAAAGCTCACCATAAAAGCGTGCCAAGGAAGTAAAGCACGGTGATCCCTTGAGCAGCGGGTTGGACTATTTCCCAGGCCCCTTCCAGCTCTGTAACAGATAGTCCTCGACTTACATCCACAATGGAGCCCAACATTTCTCATGCTAAGTGAGACAGTTGGAATGGTCACTAAATGAACTTGTTGTAAATCAAGGACTACCTGTAATGAATTATCAGGCCATTCATCCCACATTTAACTGGCTTGTTTATTTAGCTTGTCATGCCTTATTTTTTTCCCACTTTGCTAAAATCAAGCTATATTATGTCGACCGCATTCCCAACTTTTGGAAAAAACTTCAAAAGGATTTATTGGGAATAAACATGTGCGGCACTGCCTGGGTGTAGCCAACTCTGAGACACAGAATTCATTGTCACCCTTGACCCTGGTTTCCCCTTTCACCCTCTGGGTGTATCATAATTCATATTCTCCAATGGGACATGTCCATAGCCAGAGTCATCAATCAGGCTCTCCAGCTAGAGACTTGCACGGCAGAAATTTCAGTCACCTAGTTGCTATCTTTGAAAAACTGTTGATGGAATGCGCTTTTGGTTTCCAAGCTGCTGAACTCTAAAAAGACCATAGAAATATTTTTCTATTTCTATTATATGCCAAACACGGAAATATAGGACTGGAGCAAGTGGTTGGAACAACCGGTTCACCCAAACTGTGATGAACCAGTAGAAGCCCAGCCCTGGTTATTTTTTTTCTCTCACTTTGTTGAAATCAAGGTATATTACATCAACCGCATTCCCAATGTCTATTAAGCAAGTTACCCAGGGACTACCTGTATTCCGTTACTCCGTTATTCTCTTCTTGCAAAAAACCCCCCCCCTCCTTTTCTTGTCCCCAAATCCTGGCTTCTGCCTTCAGAGGAGAAACCCAATCCTTCCTTAAATGCTTCCCCCCCTAAAAACCCCTCACTCCGTGGAAAAATCCAGAATGTATACAGAACCAGGAGGAAAAAACACTCTCTCCGTAAGCCGAGCCCAGAAGGGTTACAAGAAAATATTTAGATTTTGCCGGCACTTCTCCCAGATCCCGTTTCCAAAAACGTAAACACGGAGAAAGGCAGCTCTTTCCGGCGTTGAACGGAGAAGGGGCTGGAAAGAGAAAAAAGGGTGGGGTGGGGTTTAGAAATCCTGAATTTCCGCCCCCTCTGCACGCGCACAGAGGTTTTGGGGTTTCGGCTTCCCCGTTCCAGTTGGCTGAGATTCGAACTCGTGGTGTAGGGGGAGTTGAGCTGAGCTTTGGGTTTTCTGGAATTGCCTTTGCAGCCCAAAATTGGATGGAATGCCTTGGTGGGTTTTCACCGATTTGCCAGGTATTTAGTATAGGTAGTCCTCAACTTACGAGCACAAATCGAGCTCCGGTTGCTAAGCGAGACATCTGTTAAGGAAGTTTTGCCTTATTTTACGACCACAGCTGGTCTTTATTTTTCTTGCCACAGTTAAGCGAATTGGTACAGTCCTTAAGTGAGTAACACTGTTGCTGAATTTTGGCCTGTTTTACGACCTTTCTTGATGCAGTTGTTAAGTGAATCACTGCAGTCCTTAAATGAGTAACACATGCACGTATGTATGTATGTATGTATATGTGTATATGTGTGTGTATGTGTGTGTGTATGTGTGTGTGTGTATATATATATATATATATATATATATATATATATATATATAGGCGAGGAATCACAGATTGCGGTTAGTTACAATATGCTTATTTACTGAAATACTAAGTTTTTCTGGACCGGCACGAGGCAGCAAAATAGGAATTAAGTGGGCTGCGTTTAAATAACACATTAAGAGGCCAAAAAAAAGAAAAAAAGAGGAAGAGAAATACTATGCAAATTTACAGCCAGCCCAACATCATGTGTCGATTTC
>SOZL01000476.1:0-45746 GCA_009733165.1 Naja naja | reverse complement strand
CCTTAAGAAACGGTCTAAAACCGAATCAATGAAGCCCACCAGCCCTCTTATTGCTCCCTCCCAAGACCCGACCCGTCCCGTGCTGTACCATCTCTCAGGGTTCCATAACCCGTCCTCGAGATAGGCCATTGAGAGTCCAGGAGGCCAAACCCAGGAGAGAGGGCACTCCCTCAAGGCCTGCAGCTCTATCAAAGAATAGGTCCGGATCTTGTAATGATGGAGTATCTGGGGGGATAGATCGTGGTTGAAAGAAAAGTCCGGCCATCGTGACATTTTCTCAGAACACTGTCTCTACACTTAGCCGGCACATATAGTTTTTACCCTTTCCAAGCCAATCCATTTCTATAGGCACATACGGTCGCATTAGTCTGAAGCCATTTGTCTGTTTGAGTTGCTTCTTGTAACGTGTCTTGTTGTACATCTTTCAAATGTACGACTTGTCCCATATAGTCATTCATTTTATCTGATATAATAGGTTGGACAATCACATCTCGGCTTACTTTGTACTGGGGTAAACGGGACAATGCATCAGCCATGAAATTTCGTCCCCCTGGTACATAACGTAAGCGGAACTTAAAACGTGTAAAATACATGGCCCATCTCACCTGTTTGGGGGACAAACGTCTAGGCTTCTGCAAAGCCTCCAGGTTTTTGTGATCTGTCCATACTTCAAAAACCTCTTTTGCCCCTTCTAATAAATGTCTCCATGTCTGTAATGCTCACTTAATAGCAAACGCTTCCTTTTCCCAGATTGCCCACTCCCCTCTGTGGAGGTGAATTTGCGGGATGTGTAAGCACAGGGTTGTAACACTCCTTGTTCATTAGTTTGTAACAGGACAGCTCCCACCACATCACTAGCGTCCACTTGAACAACGTATTTTCCTGTAGGCTCAGGATGTCGTAGAACAGGCACCTGTGAAAATAGTGCTTTTAAATTATCGAAAGCTTGTTGACACTCTGTGGACCATTCAATCAGTTGACTGGGTTTAGGCTTTATGTTTTGATTTTTCGTTTTCAAGAGTTCAGTCAAGGGCAATGCTATATGGGCAAATTGAGGTATGAATTGCCTATAGAAATTCACGTATTTGGGGCCTGCCAATCTAATACAGCTTTCACCTTATTAGGATCCATTTCCAATCCTTCATGGGAAATTCAATACCCCAAATAGTCCAATTTGGTGCAGTGGAACTCACACTTTGATAGTTTCACATACAACGTGGCTTCCAACAATTTAGATAAGACGCTCCTTACTAAGCGGATATGTTCCTCCACAGTTTGTGTGTAAATTAAAATGTCGTCTAAGTATACAAGCACCCCGCGGTATAAATGTTCGTGTAAAACTTCATTGATGAGTTGCATAAAAACCGCGGGGGCGCCCTGCAACCCGAAAGGCATTACCCTGAAATAGAAACTACCAAGGGGACAGTTGAATGTAGTCTTCCATTCATCTTCTGGCTTGATGCGTACTCAGTAGTACACTTCACGCAAATCCAATTTTGTAAAAATCTGACCGGTGGACAACGCTGCCAACAGTTCACTTATCAATGGCAAGGGATACACATTTTTCTACGCATGGCGCGTTGAGGCCCCTGAAATCAATGTACAAAGGTAAACCTCCATCTTTTTTCTCTCTGAATAATACCGGGGCAGCGATATGTGACCATCCAGGTTGTATGAACTCCCGAGCTAAGTTCTTAACTAAATAACTCATCTCCTCCATCTCTTTAGGGGTCATCACATACATATGGGGTTTAGGTAATTTAGCTCCTGGAACTATTTCTATAGCGCAATCAGTTTTAAGGTGCAGTGGTAGGATTTCACACTGTTCTTCGCTGAACACTTTTGCAAGATCTTGGTACATGTCCGGGTATGGAAGGTTTTCATGTTCAGTTACTGTAGTCACTGATTCCTGATTTGCTTTCTGTACCAGGGATCTTGAACTGGGATGAAGTGGCTCTGGCCCTATTAACAGTCTCAAGTGATGACACCCACCTTCCCACCATATAATGGGCTCCCACTTATCCAACCACACCAACCCCAATATAATTGCTTCATGCATTTTTGGTACTACAACGAATCTTAAACTTTCCCAATGGGTTCCAATCTCCAATTTAACGGGAACAGTCATTACCGCTGGAGCCCCTCCGAGCAAAGATCCATCCACCTGCTCAAATTTCATTGGTGTTGGCAATGGTTCTACCTTCAATTTTAATTCGTCCACTACTTGTTGACTAATGAGACAATGTGTGCAGCCTGTATCTATCAATGCCCCATATCTTTGTCTAATTCCAGAATCCCTACTTTCTAACAAAACCGGGATTATGAAAGGTCAGACTGGAGTGCTTACCATAGTGTCTTCCTGGCTTTCCTCACCACTGTCATACAGTCCTGAAACAACCCGAGTTTGCTGTTCTTCCGATCGTTTTGTGCAGGGTGATGGTACATTTGCCAACGTCTTCTGTGTTGCACCATGTAAGCGTTCAGTACCACCAACACCCTGTTTACCATAACCCTGTTGTGTAACAGCTCCAAGAGGTGCCCTTGCTGTTTGCCTTATATTCCTGCTAGTAAACATAGGATACTTCAATGTCCTATGTCCCACTATATTACACCTGAAACATCTGAGGGGGTCGACCCCTAACCCCAGGTGTAATCTCAGCTTGTCTGATTTGACCCCCCACAGCTACTGGATCTACTTTAGTTACTTTTCTAACAGCATCGGGCTTGATCCTAAACTCTTTCAGACTGACATCCAATTCCACTACAGTCTTATACCACTCAGTTAAGCGTTGGGGCACTCCTCTATAAAGGCATGCCTGACTTAAACTACGATCCAAACCAGCCCGGAATTCGCAGACCAATAAGCGTTCTGGCCAAGACTGTAGTTTCCCAGCTAATCACCTGAAGTCCCACACATATTCAACTGCTGGTCGCCCACCCTGCTGTAATGCCATAATTGCCTCGTTTTGGTGTATTCGCGATCTGTCTTCAAATTGATTTTGGAGTGAGTCCAGAAACAAGCTCACATCTACTAATTCTCTCGCCCGGGCACTGTGCAGTTCCGCCACCCAGTCTGCTGCATCCCCAGTTAATACACCTGTAATGGCTACCACGATGGACCATTGGGAAGGGTAGCAAGACGCATATAATTCCAGATGATTTACTACTTGACTTAAGAATAGTGCTACGCGGTCAGGGTTGCCATCGAATGAAGTTTGAAGTGGCAGTGGGCCCCACACCATACGTTGTGGCCACTGACCATACATCCCTTGATGTCCTCATGATGTTTCATGTCCTCTACGTTGGGGTGGGGAGTCGCCTCAAGTCAAACTGGAAGTTAAATGCGGTGCACAACCCATCCTAGGTTCTGATAACCCCACTACATCCGCTAACGAGGAGTCAAAACCAGGAGTGAGATCACTTCCTGCATGCCTACTACTACTACTTCTCTCTCTTTCTTCCTTGGAGATGGAACTGAAAAAAGAGGTATCATCTGTGCGGCCTCCTGACCCACCCCATGTACTTTTGGAGCCAGAATCCTGTATACTTAAGTCTCCATATTTCATCCGGAGGATTTCTAAAGTATTAGCCCCCAAACTGGATGTGGATGTACTCCAATCATCCTCTTCAGTTATCTTCCGTTCTTTCCATTTTTCAAATGCACTAGCACTCAAAGGAACAAAAGCAGGGGCTTTCCTCAAACATCACTGCCCCCTGAATCCTCATGGAACTCCAAGTCACTTCTCCTATCCCCTCTTGACTTGGCACGTACAGCTCTGTGATCCTCCCCCTCAGTTCCCCTAACAATATCCCATCGTATCTTAGGTCTGGTAACCTGTGGAGTTTCTTCATCAGTCTTGCTGCATATATTCCCCATACCACCAGCAGGGGTCGCTCCATCCCATACCAGCACAAGACTCACGTCCACCGTTGTCGCTTCTGTCCTCTTCTTCTGCTGCTCCACACACACCCAGGGGGGCAGTGTCCACATCCATTCCTTCTGCCATCAGTTCTCAGCTAGGCTACGATAAACAGTCAAAATGGGGGAGGGGGGGAAGCAACACCAGAGCGAGTCTTTTCAGCAGGGAGGAAGCAAAGAGAAGACAAAATAGTAGAGGGAGAGAGCTGACTTTTCTCTCAGCAGTTCATCCAGCGTTCGGAGTAGGAGAAACAAAGTCACTCATTAAAGGCACGAAAGTAATGTTTATTTTTCTTTGTTCTTCTACATCTCCAAGTTGGGTAACATCGAGTAGTTGATAATCAAAGTCAGCTCTGGCGCTTACTGCAGCCAGAGCTGTATTTATACAATATGTTAAATCATAATTAGCCAATAACCATCCAGCAGTAGCTTTTCCCCAACATCCGGTAACAATATGGTAAAGGCAAACGTAGTGTCAAGCGCCGTTCGCTAAATGCCGAAAGTAAGAGAACTACGATCCTCCGAAGCTTTTCAAAGATTTGTTTATTTCTCTACTACAGGGGGGGTAACGACCATATACATACACTCAAAGTCAGCTCTGGCTGGCTCTGCAGCTCAGAGCTGTATTTATACAATCATTGACGATTTCGGTTAGGTTAATTAAGCTCATTACATAACCGACTTCCGGACATTCTCACTGGCCACCATTCAGATGAGTTATGGCTAACAGACTTTTGCATCCCCTCTATGTTGCTACTGTATTGTACTGTACTGTTTGGGGATTATATATGAGTGGGTTACGTGTTCATCCTTGACCCGGCTTCCAGGTGTCATGGCTCCATGTCTGTCAGCCCTGGAGTCATGACACGTAGCTTATTCGCCCCCCCGTCCGCACCTCGTACACCCATGAAACAACCTGAACCACTTTCACCACTTTCACCTTTTGTGCACACCCATTGCCCCCCTGCCCATCGATAACGTTTCCATTCCACATCAATCCCACGCTGCTCTGTGCTGCGGTCATCTGTCAATAGGCTAGCATGTGATGTTATCATGTTTTTATTGTCCGTCAGCCATCATATACATCATCCGATGTTGGCGCAGTGGGGAAGGACGGTAAGACCTCCTATGTTGGTGTCTCGGCTCTAGGCATGGCATGCAGAGTCGTGACAGATATACTGTAACTGAAACTTTGGTACAATATAACAGAGCTCCTGGAAAGGAAAAGTGGAAGAAAGAAGCAAGAAGAAAGCTTTGGATTACTTGGTGATTTTTGGAATTTTGGGTGTTGGATTTTTAGTGGTTTGAATTAAAATCAATTGGGTGGTTGTTCAAAAGTGTTTAAAATGGCAGTACTCCTTGAGGAATTAAAAATGGAACTTAAAAAAATGAAAGAAGAGCCCAAGAGGGAAGAGGATCCTTTGGCTTTGCACTCAATTTTAGAAATGGAGAATTTGAACTATGAAAAACAAGAAATGCTTGAAGAACAAGAAGGGTTAGACAAAGAAGCAGCCATCTTTAACGACCAAACAATGCAATGTGGGGTAAAATGGAAAAAGGGGGGGAAAGGAGTTAAAAATTTAAGCCTTGGGGAAACAACTAAAAACAAGAATAGTTTGAAAAGTAAATATAACATTAGGAAGAAGCAGAAGAGAGGATTACAGAAGGAAGAATCAGAGAGACGGGGACAAAAAGGGTGAAGAGAAAAAGAGGGGAAAGATAAAAAGGAAAAGAAGTTAAAACGGACAGAAACAGGAAATAAAGAAACAGGGGAAACGTACAAGGATTAAAGGTATTAGCCTACTTAAAAGACATAGAGATAATGGTTAAAATATAAATTAAAAGAGAGGATTCTGCAAGGGTACAAGAGACAGCGTTGTTATATTAGAAATAGTAATGAGCTAGAAAATATGAAACATAGGTGATTAAAGTGAAAGATAAAACTGGTATTGTGATGTAATGGAATGCTTGCTAGGAAATAAGAGGAAGGAATGAAAATAATTTAATTGTTTTTAAGGATTTATAAAATACAATTGAAGAGAAATGTGAAAGATTTATAATGAAATCAATATCAGTTGTCAGGATGAATTTGAATGGATTAATCATTTTATTCATTTTTTTTTCTTTTTTTAGAATTAAGTGTGTATTGTTAAGGGAAAGTACCAAGCAGAATTCGGTTGATAAGAGTTATATGATATGAAATAGATATTAGAAATTGAATGTTATAATTGTATAATGTATAAATTAAATGTTTAATGAGATTTGAAAGGATAATAATTTTAAAATACAAAGGTGACACACTCTACTTGGTAATTACAGGGGGAACCTTGCTTTTTAATGCCTGGAAGGGGTGGGAATTTTCTTCTTTCTCTTCTCTGCCAGGTCCATGGTTAATAAAGCACCCCTCCTCCGTGAGGTGATTGAGGAGGAGGCCACGGACCTCGCTTGTATCACCGAGACCTGGTTGGGGCCAGAGGGTGGAGTCCCTCTAGTTGATTTATGCCCCCCAGGTTTTCGGGTGTTGCACCGGTCTTGACCCCAGGGAAGGGGTGACTGTTGTTATTTGGGAAACCCTGATTCCAAGGGAGGTCCCTGCTCCGGAGATAGGCGGGTGTGAGGCCCTTCTCTTAAGGCTCGGGCCTGGGGGTTGGATGGGCCTGCTGCTCACATACCTTTCCCCCAGCTATGTGTCAGCTGCCCTGCCTGGACTTCTCGACGCCGTCTTGGGGATGGCGATGGAGTTCCCAGAGCTTATGGTTCTGGGTGACTTCAACCTGCCCTCCCTGTGGGCGGTGTTGGGTTTGGCCCAGGAATTCATGGCCTCCATGGCGGCCATGAGTCTGACCCAGATAATTGAAGGCCCGATCCACAAGGGGGGCAACACGCTCGACCTGGTTTTTGTCTCAGAGCAGTGGCGTAGTGTTCTGGGGGATGGTGACACCAGCGTCCATCCCGTTCCATGGTCAGATCACTATCTCCTACGGCTAGTTTTCCGACAAGCTGCCCCACACTGCTGGGATGAGGAGCCACATAGACAGTTCCGCCCCAGGCGCCTGATGGACCCTGAAAGGTTCCAGGCAGAACTGGGGTCCTTTCCTACATCCCTTATCCACAGCTCTGCTGAGGTCCTAGCGGCTGCCTGGCAACAAGCTGCCACAGGGGCCCTCGACAGGGTTGTACCCATGCATCCTCTTACTTGGCGCAGATCCCAGTTAGCTCCCTGGTATATTGAGGAGCTCCGGGAAATGAAGCGCTGTAGAAGGGGCTTAGAGAGCAGATGGAGGTTGACCCGCTCTGGTTCCGACCGAGCCCAGTTAAGAGCCCACATTAGGACTTACTGGTAGCTATGAGAGCGAAGTTTATTTCTCGCCTCATAGCATCCGCAGATAACCGCCCAGCTGCCCTGTTCAGGGTCACCCACTCCCTCTTACAGCCGGGTGTAGCGGTGGATCCTTTGTGGGGTAGAGCTGAGGAATTTGGTCAGTATCTGCTGGACAAGATCGCTCGGATCCGGGAGGAGTTGTGCTCTAACTTACAGTGGTCTGAGGATTAGGATGCAAGTGGTCTGGCCAATGTGATCTGGACTGAGTTCGATCCTGTTTCTGAGGATGAAGTGGACAGGATTATGCGATGGCTGAGTTCCACCACATGTTTATTGGACCCGTGACCTTCCTGGTTGGTTGATGCCTCCAGGGAGGTCACATGTGGCTGGCTCCGGGCAGTGGTCAATGCTTCGTTAAGGGAGGGGCTGTTCCCTGCCACCTTGAAAGAGGCGGTGGTGAGGCCCCTCCTGAAGAAGCCTGCCCTGGACCCAGCCGTGTTGAACAACTTCTGTCCGGTCTCCAACCTTCGCTTCTTAGCGAAGGTTGTTGAGAGTGTGGTGGCACAGCAGTTTCCGCTTTTCCTGGAGGAAGCGGACTACCTGGATCCGTACCAATCGGGTTTCCAGCCCGGGTATAGCACGGAGATGGCATTGGTCACACTGATTGATGATCTCTCTAGGGCACTGTTAGATCTCTCAGCGGCTTTCGATACCATCGACCATTGTATCCTGTTGCGACGTCTTGGGGGGTTGGGAGTGGGAGGCATTGCTTTACGGTGGTTCTCCTCCTACCTCTCGGGATGCTCACAATCAGTGTTGGCAGGGGGGCAGAGGTCGACTCCGTGTTCTCTCACTTGTGGGGTACCCCAGGGGTCGGTCCTCTTGCCCCTCTTGTTCAACATCTACATGAAGCCACTGGTTGAGATCATCCATGGCTTTGGGGTGAAGTATCATCATTATGCTGATGATACGCAGTTATACATCTCCACCCCAGGCCACATCAGTGATGCCCTCTCCGTGATGTCCCGTTGTCTGGATGCGGTACAGATCTGGATGGACAGGAACATGTTTCAGCTCAATCCGGCCAAGACAGAGTGCTTGTGCATACCGACATCTCGGACCAGTCAAGAGGTTCCATCTTTGGTCATGGGGGGAGAGGTGTTGCCCCCCGTGGACAGGGCACGGAACCTGGGGGTCCTACTGGACTCACGGCTCAGGTTGGAGGAGCAAGGTGGGAGCCGTGGGCCAGGGGCCTTTGCCCAGGTCCGCTGGTTCGCCAGTTGCTCATATCTGGACCGAGATGCCCTGCACAGGATCACTCAGGCACTTGTCATCTCTCAACTCGACTACTGTAATGCTCTCTATTTAGGACTGCCCTTGCATACCATCCAGAGGCTTCAGCTGGTGCAGAATGCGGCCGCGTGGGTTGTGATGGGAGCTTCCTGGTACTTCCATGTTACACCCCTCATGTGCGACCTGCATTGACTACCAGTTCCCCTCTGAGTGAGATTCAAGGTCCTGGTATTAACATTCAAAGTCCTACAAGGCATGGGTCCAGGGTATTTATGAGAACGACTCCTGCCGGCATTGAAGGCCAACCGCCCTGTACGAGTGCACAGACAGGGGCTCCTTGGGGTACCGTCTCAGACCCAGTGTCGCTTGGCGGTGTCCCAGCGGAAGGCCTATTCTGTGGTAGCTCCCACTTTGTGGAACCAGCTTCCCCTGGGGCTCTGTTTGGCCCCTGATCTTCGCACCTTCCGCCATGACTTAAAGACCTGGCTGTTTGGACAGTCCGGCTGTGCTGACCTCCTGGGAGTGGGGTGATTTTGTTTTAAATTGTGGGGGTTTTATATGAATTTGACTTGGTTTGTTTAATATGGTTTTATTTAATTAATGTATTGTGTGGTTTTAGCT
Organism: Naja naja; assembly: GCA_009733165.1. Classification (NCBI taxonomy): domain Eukaryota; kingdom Metazoa; phylum Chordata; class Lepidosauria; order Squamata; family Elapidae; genus Naja; species Naja naja. The sequence continues at coordinate 36,591 of SOZL01000476.1, read as the reverse complement.
GTGAGCCCAGTCCTTTTGAGAGGGGTCATACAAGTCAAATAAATAAATAAATAAATAAATAAATAAATAAATAAATAAATAAATAAATAAATAAGGCTGAGGAAAGTAAGGGAAGAGAAGAATTATTGAAACATTGATAAAATAGTGATAAGATATGAAATTGAATACAAAAATGAATATGTAACTGAGATTATGTCTGTATGGAGATGTGATAACCTGGAATCATGCTGCTCTCAAAAAAAGATGTTTTATTTCTATTATGTTTTGTGAAAACCCAATAAAACTTTTACTAAAAAAAAAAAGAAGGCTGAGCGCCAAAGAATTGAGGCCTTTAAACTAAGGTGCTGGAGAAGACTGCTGAGAGTCCGTTGGACTGCAAGGTGACCAAACTGGTCAGTCCTGTTGGAGATAACTCAAAGCCAACAAAAAAAAATTGGATCATTGAAAACAAAGAGGATTTGTTAGGAATTGAAAGTCACCTAACAGTTGGGTTAGCAATATATAAACCAGGATAGTAAAGTAATATTGTATCTTTAAGAGAATGCTGATTGTGATTGGATGAAGTTTCTGCCAACGGCCATAAGATGGAACCAGAAACCTGGTTCATTCTCCACTCCACTCCATTCTCCATTCTTTGTATTTTGTATTTGTACGAGTCTCTTTGCTGTTGAATTACTCGTCATTCTTCTGATATTGTTGTGAGTTTTTGCTACTGTTTGCAAACTCCGTGTGCTGAACTCTGTGTATGATACTGGTAAGGAAAAGGACTTTGTTTTTGGATTATCAACTGACTTATTGCTTTGACTACTGACTGCATTCACCGTGTTTGCCTTGGACTGCTTTTTGGATTCTGCTTAACCATTTACTGGAAGTAAAACCTACATTTCAGTATTCAGTATATCTTCGTGTTACGTGTGTGTTATTCATAATCGCTCTCACTACATTTCCCTGAGCTCACTCATTCTCCTAATGGGGATATTTCTTAACCTTGGTTATGGGCCCAGAGCTCAGATAACTGAGAGTTGATGTGAATACTCAACACTGTATACTGTATACGAACAGCTGTCTACTGTTTAATTGTGGTTTACTGTCCTGGTTAAAGATGGCACATGATCCATCGACAAGTCTATCACTGATAACCAGGTTGGATGGAACAAACTATGTTTCCTGGTCTATGAACTGCAGTCTACATCTGCGTAGAGAAGGGTTATGGTATGCAGTCAATGATCCACCTGCTTTCAATCCAGATAATGAGGATGATGCCAAGAAGATAGCTGACTTTAAACGAGATAACGAACGAGCTCTTTGTATCATTGGACTAACACTGAGTGACCAGCAGCTAGTCCATATTCATGGAGAAGAGTCTGCTGCTAAGTGTTGGGAGAATTTGAAGAAGATTTATGTTCATGACAGTGTAGGTGCACACATACATCTTACACGTAAACTGTTGAAAGCACGTCTTCTGAAAGGTGAAGATATGTTAACTCATTTAAACTTTATGAAAAGAACTTTTCAAGAATTACATGAAAAAGAATTGATTTTTTCAGAGCTACATCAAGTTTACATCATTCTTTCCTCATTGGATGAAAGTTATGATGATTACATATCTTCACTGGAAGTCTTGACCAGAAATGAACTGACATTGACTGACATAACTGGATGATTGTTAGAAGAAGCAAAGAGAAGAAAGGATAGAGACCAACTTAGAGAGAAACAACCGAAGGAAGAAAAATTGTCTTCAACTGCCTATACTGTTAGGAAATGTTTTTCTTATGGGGCTAAAGGACATATAGCTAGATTCTGTAAGAAGGGTAAGAATACTGGTAATTACCAGAAGACTAAACAGAATATTAATTTAGCTATGTCTAACAAGTCCACTGTAAACCATGATTTGTGGGTTGTTGATAGTGGAGCATCGCAATGCATGACAAACAATAGAGAAAAATTTGTAAAGATGTTCACAAGTAAGCAGCATGTATCATTGGCAAACGGTTGGAAGATGAAAGCAGCTGGTGAAGGTACTGCATATTGTTCATGTGTAAATGAGCATTTATCTATGTTATATATACCTAAACTGAAGTTTAACTTATTATCAATAAGAGCTTTAGTTAATATTGGTTATGTAGTAAACTTTAGGGGAGATAAATGTATAATTGAAAAAGAGGGTAAAAGTGTTACTGCAACTTTAGAGAATGATTTATATGTGATACATGATGACCAGTTGCAGATGGCTAACTCGGTTTATAATAATGTTAAGCCACATGATGAATGCATACATTTACTGCATAGACGTCTGGGGCACATTAATTTCAAAATGTTGCAACAAACTGTCAAATTGGCAGAGGGAGTAAAATTGAAACCCTGTAACAAGTATTTAAACTGTAATGCCTGTAATCAGGAGAAAAGCAAGATAACTCCCACAAACAGACTTAATGGATTTAAAACCAAAGAACCTTTAGAGGTTGTATTTGCTGACTTAATTGGTCCTATGAAACCCAGTTTGGGTGGTGCCTGCTATATTTTGAGTATAATGGATCATTACTCATGGTACGGTTTCTGCTATCTAATGAAAAACAAAACAGAAACGTTCCAACATTTCTTTAATTGGCTAAGATTTGCCGAGAAGAAAATTAAACATAGGGTAATGACGTTAGTTACTGATAATGGGACTGAGTTTGTTAATAATGAATTCCAAACTATGTTAAAAAGATTGGTGTAGAACATAAACGTTCTGCCCCTTACAGGCCACAACATAATGTGTTCATAGAATGAAGAGGGCAAACATTACACGCCATAGCTCACACTATGTTGTCTGATTCGAATTTGCCTGAAACACTGTGGGGAGAAGCCATAATGTGTGCCAATCATTTGTTAAACAATGTGGTGAACACAACTGGTGAATTGCCATTCACTCTTTGGCATGGCAGAAAACTGAATTTATTTATTTATTTATTTATTTATTTAGATTTTGTATGCCGCCTACTCCCAAGGACTCAGGGCTGCTAACATACAAAAAGATATACAATAAAACAAATAAAAACAAGTCCAAATTACAAAACAATAAAACAATAAAATTACAAATAGGCAAACATTGTTAAAACTACCCACCCCATGGTCAGTCCAGGCCGCCTGCTGAAACAGCCAAGTCTTCAGGTCTCGTTAAAGGAGCGGAGATCAGGGGCCAAACGCAGATCCGCAGGAAGCTGGTTCCACAGGGCGGCGCTCCCACAGAAAGGTTCTAGCTCTGGGAACCGCCAGCCGACAATGCCTGACCGACGGTATTCCCAGAAGGCCCCTCCTATGGGAGCGCGACGGGCGATTGGACTGTGATGCAGGCAGGAGGCGCTCCCGCAAGTACCCTGCACCCAAGCCATTAAGGGCTTTATAAGTTGTTACTAACACCTTGAAGGAAACCCGAGGCAACCGCAACCAATGCAGGTCGCAAGAGGAGGGTGTAACATGGGAGTATCGGGATACCCCATCACAGCCCCGCGTCATTCTGCACCAGCTGCAACCTCCGAGTAATCCGCAAGGGAAGCCCCATGTAGAGAGCATTGCAGTAGTCGATTCTGGACGTGACGAAGATGAGTGACCGCTCAAGGGCATCTCGTCCAGGTAAGGGCTGCTGGCAACCAGCCGAACCTGGGCAAAGCCCCCTGGCCACAGCCCCCACCTGCTCCTCCAAACTGAGCTGTGCATCCAGGAGGACGCCCAGATTCCTCGCCTCTATCCACGGGGTAACACCTCCCCCCATGACCAAAGATGGCACATCCACTGAACACCGAGATGCCGGTAAGAACAGCCACTCAGTCTTGGCTGGGTTGAGTCTGAGCCTATTACTCCCCATCCAGGCCTGCACCGCCTCCAGGCACCGGGACATCACCAGAGAGCATCACTGATCTGGTCTGGGGTGGAGATATACAACTGGGTATCATCTGCATATTGATGATACTCACCCCAAAACCACGGATGATCTCACCCAGCGGTTTCATGTAGATATTAAACAGGAGAGGTGAGAGAACCACCCCTGAGGCACCCCACAACTAAGGGGCCTCGGGAGGATCTCTGCTCTCCCGCCAACACCGACTGCTAACGGTCCGAAGGTAAGAGGAGAACCACCGCAACACGGTGCCCCCACTCCCAACCCCGGAGCCGCCAGAAGGATACCATGGTCGATGGTATCGAAGCTGCTGAGAGATCTAAAGGACCAGGACAGAGGAAAACCCCTGTCCCGAGCCCTCAAGAGATCATCCACCAATGCACCAATGCTGTCTCGGTGCTGTGTCCGGGCCTGAAACCCGATTGGTACAGGTCAAGGTAATCAGTTTCCTCCAGGAACAGCGAAGCTGCTGAACCACCACGCTTCAACAACCTTCGCTAAAAGCCAAGGTTGGAAACTGGACGATAGTTATTCAAAATGGTTGGGTCCAGAGCAGGCTTTAAGGAGGGGTCTCACCACCGCCTTTGGGCGGCAGGGAAAACCCCTTCACTCAAGGAAGCTTGATAACTGCCTGGAGCCAACCACGGTAACCTCCTGGAGGCATAAACCAGCCAGGAAGGACACGGGTCCAATAAACACGTGGTGGAGGACAGCCTCGATGATCCTGTCCACTTCATCCAGGGAGACAGAGTCAAACTCAACCCAAACAGGATCCACAAGACTCATCGCCACGCCATCATCAACATCCTGCCAGTCAGAGTCCAAGCCAGCCCGAATCTGAGCGACCTTATCCGCCAGATGTAAACTAAAATCTCTGCTCTGCTCAAGAGGGGTCCCTCCTCCCTCAATTGCAAGAGGGAGCGAGTGACCCTAAACAGGGCCGCAGGGCTTATCATCTGCAGACGCGATCAGAGCGAGAAGTAAACACATCTCGCTGCTCTAATCGCTTCCAGGTAAGTCCTAATATAGGTTCTTAACTGGAGACGGTCAGACTCAGAGCCACTAGTCCTCCACCTGCTCTCTAGGCTCTCTGCCGCCATTCCCCAAGCTCCTCTGAGAACCAAGGAGCTAAACGAGGTCTCCGACAAGGGAGAGGCCGCAAGGGGACAACCCGGTCGAAGCTGCCGAGGCCGCTTGCCAGGCGGCCACCAAAGTCTCGGCCGGGCTGTGGGCAAGGGAGGTGGGTAAAACCCCAGGGCCGCCTGAAACCTCTCCGGTCCATCAGGCCTGGGGCGGAACCATCGTGGCTCCTCATCCCAGCAGCGAGGAGCAGCAGACTGGAAGACCAGCCTCAGGAGATAATGATCTGTCCATGATAGGGGTAGAATAACAGGAGATCCACCCCCAGATCACTACACCACTGCCCGAGATAAAAACCAGGGTCGAGTGCTCCCCCTCATGGGTGGGCCCCTGAATCACCTGGGTCAGGTCCATGGCTGTCATGGATGCCAAGAACTCCCGAGCCAGTCCAGACGCCACACCCCAGGGAGGGTAAGCTGAAGTCCCCCAGAACAATAAGTCTGGGGAACTCCACCACCACTTCCGAGAGGGCATCCAGCAGCTCGGGAAGGGCCTGCAACGCAGCTGGGGACAGGTACGCCAACAACAGGCCCAACTGACCACCCGGCCCAACCTCAGAAGGAGGGACTCGCAACCGCCAATCTGCGGGACAGAGGCCTCCCTTGGAAACAGAGTCTCCCTGATAACAATCGCTACTCCTCCACCCCTTCCTGGGCTCGTGTCGGTGCAACACCCAAAACCTGGGGACAAAGATCACATAGAGGGACACCTCCCTCAGGTCCCAACCAGGTCTCCGTGATACACGCCAGATCCCAGCCTCCTCCTCAATGAGTTCACGGAGGAAGCCTTATTAGCTACGGACCTGGCGCTACATACACCAGCCTAAACCCAGGGCCCACACCCCAAAGACCCAGGGGAGCGGGCAGAGACCTGAGGGTCGGAGCGCACCACCGCCGAGATAGCGGGGCGCTCCGATACATAATATGGCCCTCTGTCTCTGCCCACCCCTGCCATAACCACCACTGCCCTAGGGATTGTCAATCCCACCCTGCTTAATGCGACCCCACGCCCCTCACCCCGCCCCTCTGTCTTGAGACCACCCACCGCCCGACAAACCAGACTCTACCAAAAAGGCAGAGTCCCTCCCTCCTCCCTAACCCATTAAAACAATGAATTAAAAATTTTAAAAGTCGTCCCTTTCCCAATTTAAAATTTAGCCCCTTGGCTATATACACACATTCGGAACTCCTGCATGGGTACACATTCCATCACAAATAAGACTAAAAGGGCAACATAGAGTTAGGAAGTTGTTTTTTGTTGGGTATGAGGCCAACCATAGGTCGTTTAGATTCTGGGAACCAGGCACAACTAACATTTATTGTAGTGCTAGTGTGAAATTTCTTGAGCACGTTGGTTGGGATAGACTGGAACAGGAATCCACAAGTGATATTATTATCGAAACCCAAGTAGTCCCTAAAGATAATATAGTTAAGCCAGAAATAGATATTAAAGAAGATGAACAGGCACAAGATGATGTAGGACAACAGGAGCAGGTAAAACAGGAGAGTCCACCATTAAGCCCTGAATTACTGAGACGATCAATCCGTATATCACGACCACCTGATAGATATCAGGCTAGTATAGCATGCCAAATAAATACAGTTCCTTCAAATTATAATGAACTGAAACTGTATCCTGCTAAGGATCAGGCTGCTTGGCAGGAAAGAATGGATAAGGAACTGAAATCCTTACAAAGGCTGGAGGTATATGAGAATGTCAGGTTACCACCAGGTGAGCATGCCATAGGGTGTAAGTGGATTTATAAAGTTAAGACGGGTATAGATGGGACTGTTACCCATAAAGCCAGGTTAGTAGCACAAGGATTTGATCAGTCAGCCAATGACTACGATGAAGTATTTGCACCTAGTCTGAAGGCGACTACATTACGAGCGGCATTAGTGTGGGCAGCAAAAAAGAAATATATTATTAACCATTTAGATGTTGAGACGGCATATCTGCATGCACCATTGCAACATACTATATATTTAAAAAAGCCTTTGGGAATAAAAACAGATAATAAAACTGATTGCTGGAGATTAAAAAAGAGTTTGTATGGATTGAAGCAGTCAGGCTATGAATGGAACCAGGAATTAACAAAGATAGGTTTTGTAGCTGGCATGGCTGATCCATATTTATTCAAAAAGGAAAGTGATGGTGTAGTTTCATTGTTGCTATTGTTTACCGATGACATAGCATTAATCACTAAAACTGAACAAGAAGCTACTGCTATTATTTCACTATTAGAGAAGAAATTTAAAATTAAAAATTTAGGTGAAATTAATATCTTGGTTTGAAAATAGATAAAACTAGGGGAGGCTACAAAATCTCACAAACCGATAAAATTAACCAACTACTGAAAAACTTCAAAATGGAACTTTGTAAACCAGCTAAAACACCTATGAGCCAGGAGTTTAGCCACACTGATATTCAAAGTCCTGTGTTTGATAAAAACATTTATCAATCTTTAATTGGTAGCTTATCCTATCTTAGCAATTGGTCTAGACCAGACATAGCGTATAGTGTTAAACAATTAGCCAGATTTAACACTGAGCCTACTGAAAGGCAATGGCAGGCTGCTAAGCGTGTGTTAAGGTATCTTAAACAAACAATGCATTATGCATTATATTTAGAGCCTAGAAATGAACTACAGTTAACTGCATATGCTGATGCAAGTTTTGCTACAGATGTAACTACATGTAAATCAACATCAGGTACTGTAGTATTATTAGGAAAAGTATTGATTGGATGGAGGTCTATTTGACAAAAACATATAAGCTTATCAACAATGGAGGCTGAATTCTCATGTTTGTCTCTATTATGTACAGATTTAGTATTTTATAAGCAATTAATGATTGACATAGGGATTACTGTAAAGGAACCTATTATTGTATATGAAGACAACCAATCAGCAATTCAAATGGCGTCAAATCAAAACACAATCAAGATCAAAACACACTGATTTACGATATCTAAATGTGAGACAATGTGTCCAAAGTAAAATGATTGAATTGGAATACTGCATGTCTGAGAATAACTTTGCAGATCATTTTACGAAAGCACAAGGCGCTGTAAAACATAAAGCTTGTTGTGAGGAATATGGACTTAAACTGTAAGGTTATATATATTGTTAAACCCAAAGGGGAGAATGTTAGGAATTGAAAGTCACCTAACAGTTGGGTTAGCAATATATAAACCAGGATAGTAAAGTAATATTGTATCTTTAAGAGAATGTTGATTGTGATTGGATGAAGTTTCTGCCAACGGCCATAAGATGGAACCAGAAACCTGGTTCGTTCTCCACTCCACTCCACTCCACTACATTCTCCGTTTGTATTGTTGCATTTCGTACGAGTCTCTTTGCTGTTGAATTACTCGTCATTCTGCTGATATTGTTGTGAGTTTTTTGCTACTGTTTGCAAACTCCGTGTACTGAACTCTGTGTATGATATTGGTAAGGAAAAGGACTTTGTTTTTTGGATTATCAACTGACTGATTGCTTTGACTACTGACTGCATTCACTGTGTTTGACTTGGACTGCTTTTTGGATTCTGCTTAACCATTTACTGGAAGTAAAACCTACATTTCAGTATTCAGTATATCTTCGTGTCATGTGTGTGTTATTCATAATCGCTCTCACTACATTTCCCTGAGTTCACTGATTCCCCTAATGGGGATATTTCTTAACACGATTTATTAAAAAGAAATAACAGATGGTTTGCAAAGCACTGGTGGTCTTTAGAACCTCAAGAAACAGGTTCAAATCAAAAGCCACACCTTTGAATTCTAAAACATACTTTACATACAGTTTCATCTCGTCACCCAAGTTCCCTCCTTGAGACTCATTCCCTCTCAATGTCAGACTCATTGGATATGCCTTCAGGTGTTGCAGATAATCCTAGGATGTCTCCAGGGAGAATTATCTCCTTCCATTATGTTCTCATCCGTACCTGTCCATACCTCTTAGTTTGGCTGCCTACGTGGCATCTTTCCTTAGCATTAAGGAATGTAACATCCCCTCATCAGGGCCACTTTCTAACTTCTGAAGATACAATTTTTAAAAGCTCATCATATACTACCATTTTTCCAAAGAGATTATAACAACCCCCCAAAACATCATAATAATATAAAAGGCATACTATACATAAGATAAAAATATAAAAAGGCTTAACAATGGAGCATGTCAAAAGTATAAAAGCAAAGCATGTATATACAGGGAGATAAATTTCATTTGATAACAGATTAACAGAATTGGAAGGTCATCTAGTCCAAACCCCATTTGTAAAACCTTTAACCATCTTATATACCGTTTTATTTTTGAATTTACTTATTTCTTACAGTCCTAGAGGAGATCATCCTTGACTGCTCTTTAGAAAGCCAGATCCTGAAAATGAAACTCAAAGATTTTGGCCACCTAATGAGAAGGACAGACTTGGACTTCCGGTGATGTCTTCCTCGCTGACAGACCAGAGACCACGATCATCCATGGCTTCGATCCATGCTCTCCCATTGGAGGGACCAGATCACCTCTTTTTGGGGCCAGAACCACCCTGTAGGGGTGGTGAAGAAGGGGGAGACTGCTAGCTGGGTCAAGGGGAGCCACATCTCCCCTCCCTGGCTAGGCATTTTATTCCCCTCCGAAGATGGCTGTAGCGGTGGTCAAATATGGCCACCCTGAAGAGGAAGAACTAACCAGGACAAGATTGTGCAGGAGCGGTGAAGAAGAGGACAGCATGAAAACCTGGCTAATGAGGCGCAACATTTAAACACAAGGTACCCCGGAATTAAATTTTTAAGAAAATTTTAAGAAAGATAATTAAAGCGGTAACAAGAGAAAGTGAAGAATTTTTTTTTCACAGCTGAAAGTGGCTTTGAACTTTGAGAGGAGGAAGCTAGAAGAAGATATCTGTTTAAATTGGATAAATATATGATCTTGGCACTAAACAGGCATAACTAAAGCTGAATTTGAATGTGTCAAAGAAAAAAACAAACAAAGTAATTGATATTTGGACTTATTGGAACTTTGAATTTTAAAAGCCCTAAATAGAGAGAAAAAGCTTGGGGGGGAGGGCAGAATTTGGATATAACAGAGAGTGCCACCTAGTGGTAAAAGAAATTATTTGTGACTCTTTATAACCTGGCTCTTTTAAAAGTTGGATTTGATACAAAGTAAGTGAAACTTTGTTACAATAAAATAGAGACCCTGAAAAATGAAAGTGGAATATTGAACATTAAAACAAAGAAAGAAGCAGGAAAAAACTATCTTGGGATTGTTTTGTGATCTTGGCATAAACTTAAATTTATGGACATTGGACTATTTGATGAATCTGGGAAAACCTAAAGAGGAATTAATAAAAGCCGATCATTGGAAATAAACTCTATAGACATTGGTTGAATCAAATTACTGGATAATTGTGGACATAAAGAATAAAGATAGATAGATAGATAGATAGATAGATAGATAGATAGATAGATAGATCGATCAGAAGTATTTAAAAATGGCAGAACTTTTTTTGGAATTAAAAATGGAACTAAGAAATATGAAAGAAATGCTACAAGAAAGAGGCAAGTCATTTGGTTTTACAATTCTTAGAAATAGCGATTCTAGAGCATGAAGAACAAGGAGTGCCAGAAGAGGAGCAGCTGATTAAAGAAGAGGCCATCTTTAATTAACAATTGGAGCAACGAATATTAAAGCAAGGGGAAAGAATGGAAATTAAAACTGGAGATTTGAGAGGCAATCAAAGGGGAATATTTTGAAACCAAACAAAGTAAAAGGAAACAGCAGAAAAGGACTTCATAGAAGGAAGTTTTAAGAGGAGGGTGATAAAACTGAGTAAGAAAAGGAAGGAAAGAATGAAGGAAAGAATAAAAAGAAAGGAACCAGGAAATAAAGAAAATACAGGAATCGAACAAAATGAAAGAAATTGTTTATTTAAAAGATATAGAGACTATGGTTCATTAAGAATTAAGAAGGCTTCCTGTTTGAGCCTCTTCGTGAATGGACCAAAATCTGCACTGTGCACAGTTGTGATCCGTGCTCACCGCTGGAGACACCGAGCTGGCTTTGGGGTTGAAACCACCCGAGGTGGTGAAGGTTGGGAGCTGCCAGCAGGGTTGAGGAGAGCCGCATCTCTCCCCAGCTGGTTTTTCCCTTTCTGAAGGCAGAAGCGGCTGGTCAGAAATGGCCACCTCAAAGAAGAACTCGAACGGAAAAGAATGTGCAGGAGGAAGCTTGAAGGAGAAAGTGTGACATACCGGGCTTGCAATTGAAAAGAACTATTAAAGGTACCTGGAATTTAAACAGCCAAAAACAATGTTATCTCTAAAAGACTTTTACAGCAGCTGAATGAAAGGGTTAAGAGGGGAAAATTGGTCTCGCTTTTTCCCTCAAATACTGATCGTTTCAACTGGCTTGGAATATTAAGAAAGGATTTACAAGAATTGGACATCGATTCACTTTGATATTAATAGGCTGCTTTCAGCTGAAAATAAAGTATCATGTGATAAAGACTTTGAATAACTTTAAAGAATTTTAAAAGCGTCAAAGATAGAAAACAGAGGGGAAAAAGAGCTTAAATAGGGTGGAGTCTGGAAACAAAGGATACCACCTGGAGTTAAATTGCATTGAGAGTGGATTCACAACAAGACGTGAAAAGAATACATAGTAATCGAAGTCGCGGCAAGCCAAGCCCGAAAACTGAAAGTGAAAAGAAAATAAGAAATGGCTGTGGACTATCGGAGAACTCCTGGGTAGAGGATCTTAGCGGGATTAAAGTCATCTGGGGTTGCTTTAAAGGGAAAATATCTTTCAGAATGTCATCACTTTTTGAAGAATTAAAATACTATTTAAAGACATTAAAGAAGAGGTAAAACGATAGAAATGGAGATCCTGAAATATAGAAAATTACAGGAAGCATCAGATGAACAAGAAGGGCAGGACAAAGAAGAAGAAGCCATCTTCAATGATCAAATGACTCCAAATGGGTTAAGAAAAGGGGAGGAAAAGGGGAAAGAGGAAAGAGAGTTAAAATCTAAGATTGAGGCAACAATAAAAAAAAGTATAAAATGGGAAATAGTTATAATACTGCAAGGAGCCATAAGATAGGATTTCAGAAGGGGAAATTGACATAAAAGGAAAAAATGGAAGGGAGAAGAAGAGGGGAGTTGACAAGAAGAGAAAGTGGTAAAAAATTGAATCAAGATGAGCAACAAGAAAATACATAAAAATTAAAAATCTTATACATTTAATCCAACAGTTAGACAATGGTTAATTTAAGTTACTGAGAGGATTCTGCAAGGGTACGTGAGATATTTATTTATTTATTTATTTATTTATTTATTTATTTATTTGATTTGTATGCCTCTCGAACGGACTGGCTCACAGTTAAAACCAATACAATAAATAATTACCTAAAATAGAATTAAACCCACAAGCCAAATTACTAAAACAAATTATAAAACAACCACCCCCCAAGAGGAGTCAGCACAGCGCAGCCTGCTCAAATAGCCAAGTTTTCAAGTCGTGGTGGAAGGAGGTCAGCCAGGCGGAGCCCCAGAGGTAGTTGGTTCCATAGGGCGGAGCCACAGAATAGGCCCTCCCCGCCACTGCAGCGACATTGAGTCGCAGACGCACGCCGAGGAGCCCTGCCTGTGCGCCAGACAGGGCGGTTGGTATTCGATGCCGGCAGTAGACGCCTCCAGATAGCCCGACCCATGTCTCAGAGGACTTTGAATGTCAATACCAAACCTTGAATCTCATTCGAGGGCAACGCAACCAATGCAGGCCACGCAGGAGGGGCGAACATGGGAGAACGGAAACTCCCATCACAACCCGCTGGCAGCATTTTGCACCAGTTGAAGCCCGGATGGTATGCAAGGGCAGTCCTAGATAGAGAGCTTGCAGTAGTCGAGCGAGGTGACAAGTGCCTGAGTGACCGTGCGCAGGGCATCTCGGTCCAGATATGGGCAACTGGCGAACCAGCCGGACCTGGGCAAAGGCCCCTGGCCGGCTCCCACCTGCTCCTCCAACCTGAGCCGTGAGTCCAGGAGGACCCCAGATTCCATGCCCTGTCCATGGGGTAACACCTCTCCCCATGACCAAAGATGGAATCTTGACTGGGCCGAGATGTCTGTATGCACAGCCACTCTGTCTTAGCAGGATTGAGCCGAAGCATGTTACTGTCCATCCAGATCCGCACGCATCCAAACAGCGGACATCACAGAGAGGGCATCACTGTGGCCTGGGGTGAGATGATGTATAATCATGCATCATCAGCAGCATTGATGATACTTCACCCCAAAGCCGATGATCTCACCCAGCGGTTTCATATAGATGTTGAACAGGAGGGGTGAGAGGACTGACCCCTGAGGGACCCCACAAGTGAGAGCCCTTGAGTCGACCTCTGCCCTGCCAACACCGATAGAGCGCCCCAGAGGAAGGAGGCAACCACTGCAATACAGTGCCTCCCACTCCCAACCCCCAGACGAATAAGATACCATGGTCGATGGTATCAAAGCCACTGAGAGATCTAACAGGACCAGGACAGAGGAAAACCCCTGTCCGAGCCCTCAGGAGATCATCCATCAGTGCGACCAATGCCGCTCCTATACCCGGGTCGAAAGCCCGATTGGTACGGATCCAGGTAGTCCGCTTCTCCAGGAAAAGCGAAATTGCTGAGCCACCACACTCTGACAACCTTGCTAGAGCCAAGGTTGGAGACGGATGAAAGTTGTTCACCGGCTGGGTCCAGGGCAGGCTTCTTCAGGAGAGGCCTCACCACCGCCTCCTTCAAGGCAGAGGGAAAGGTACCTTCCCCAGAGAAGCGTTGACCACTGCCCGAGCCAGCCGCATGTCACCTCCCTGGAGGCATAGACCAACCAGGAAGGGCATGGGTCCAACAAACATGTGGTGGAACTCAGTCATCGCATAATCCTGTCCACTTCATCCTCAGAAACAGGATCAACTCAGTCCAGATTACATTAGCTAGACCACTTGCACCTCGCATCAGACCACGGCAAATTGGCATTCAACCCCCCCAATCCGAGCGATCTTATCCTGCAGGAACTGACCAAATTCTCAGCTCGGCCCCTAAGGGACGCCATGCCCCCGGATGAAGGAGGGAGCTGGTGACCCCAAACAGGGCGGCTGGGCGGTTTCTGCGGATGCTATGAGATGAGAAATAGACCTTCGCCGCTCTCACAGCTACCAGATAGGTCCATAGGCTCTCCACTGGGCTCGGTCAGACTCGAGCGTGGTCCAGCCACCTGCTCTCTAGACCCCTTCCCGTCGCTTCATCTCCCGGAGCTCCTCGGTATACCAGGGAGCCACACGATCCGGCGATGGCAGGGGATGCATGGGACAACTCTGTCGAGAGCCCTCAGCGCCCGCTGCCAAGCGGCCACAGGGTCTCGGCAGAGCTGTGGACCAGGGATGTAGGAAAAGACCCAGTTCTGCCTGGAACCCTCCAGGTCCATCAGGGCCTGGGGCGGAACCACCTAAGAGGCTCCTCATCCCAGCAGTGTGGGGCAGCTTGTCAAAGCCAGCCATAGGAGATAATGATCTGACCATGGAACGGGTGGATAATAAGATCACCACTCCCCAGATCATTACGCCACTGCTCGAGACAAAACCAGGTCGAGCATGTTGCCCCCCTCGTGAGTCGGGCCATCAATCACCTGAGTCAGATCCATGGCCGCCATGGAGGCCATGAATTCCTGGGCCAAAGCCGACGCCACCCCGAGAGAGGGCAAGTTGAAGTCACCCAGAACGATAAGTCCTGGGAACTCCACCGCCAAACCCAAGATGGTGTCAAGCAGCCCAGGCAGGGCAGCTGCCACACAGCTGGGGGAAATGTATGTGAGCAGCAAGCCCATCTGACTCTCAGACCCTCATCTCAAAAGGAGGGCTTCACACCCGCCTATCTCCGGAACAGGGACCTCCCTTGGAATCAGGGCTTCTCGAATAACAACAGCCACCCCCACCCCTTCCCTGGGCTCGGGCGGTGCAACACCCAAAACCTGGGGGCATAGATCGACTAGAGGACTCTGGGCCCACCCAGGTTTCAGTGATACAGGCCAGATCCGCTGCCTCCTCCCTCGACACTCTCACAGAGGAGGGTAGCCTTATTAGCCACAGATCTGGCATTAAAGTACACCAGCTGGAGTCCAGGGGCCCTAGATCCCGGTCCCTCAGGCATTGGGAAGAGATAAATATGGTTGTTAGAAAGAAGTTAGTATAGTTTTTTCTTTCTGTCAATAAGTAAAGGAGGTAAAGAAGAAAGAGAATAAAGCCCTAACAATTTAAAGAGAAAGTATGGAAATTATAAGAAGTATGGAACGTTTTAATACTGTTTTTCTTTTGATGATGAAATATAGTGATATGGATGTTAAATGGTAATAAATGGAAATATCTTAAATAGAAATGAATGAAGGAGATAAATATTAACAATGGCTGAATTGAACTTGAAAAGAAATAATTACTTTAATTATTATTGTTATATGTATGCATAATCTTCTTTTCTTTTCTCTTGTAAAGAATTTAATGGATATCTGTAGGAATGTACCAAGCAGAATCTGATTAATAATGGTTAGATGATATAAAATAGAGGGTAACAGAGGTAATAATGGTAAAGGTGAAATATAAAAGTTAAACAATAATTGGTTAGAAGAGATAGAGGTGTTATCCTTTAGGGTAGTAATTACAGGGTAAAATATGTTTTATAAGATAATATAAAATTCTAAACAAGATAGACAAAGTGTAATAATATTGATTGGCAAGATATTGAAAATTGGAAAAGAAATGTAATTAATGAAATGATGGAATGATGAAATAACTGAAGCAAGACTATAGAAGCTAGAGAAAGGGGGAAATTATGGAAAATAGTGGAATTTTCTATGATAAATGGAATAGAATATACAAAATGAATGTATAATTGAAATTATAGTCGCATGGAGAAGGGAGGGTCTGGTAACACACTGTTCTCAAAAAAGAATTTTTGTTTTTGTTTTTATATTTCTCTGTATGCATTTGTTTTCTGGGAATGGTTCTGGGATGATAATATGAAGTGTTATAAGATAAATTAATCTAAAAATATGGAATATTTTGTATGTGAGAATATATAAAAATAATTAATAGATGAGAATGGAAAAGATGTACAAGGAGCTTTAACCTCCCGGCATATCATATGTTTTTTCTGTGTATGTCTGTCTAAAATAATAAAACTTTAAAAAAAAAGAATTAAGAAGGGATTCTGCAAGGTGATGAGATGTAGAAAAAATTCATTAGAAGTAACAAATTATTTAGAAAGTAGCAAACTATAGATTATTAAAATGAAAGATCGGAACTGGTATTTTTTTTATTATTGGAATACTTGTTTTTTGTTAAACTATATACAGAGATAAATGGAATAAATGTGAAAAAGAGACATTATGATAAGTGTATTAACTATGTTTAATGAATTTATAGAATATAGTTGAAATGAATTATGAGGATTGCTGTAATGAGATTAGTATCAGTTTTTTATGGTGAATTGAATAGATTAATTTTTCTTTTTGAAATTATGTTTTTGATGTAATTGAAGGGGAAAGTACCATGTGGAATCTGATTTAAAAGGTAGATATGTAGTTGCTAGATTGTTATTAATTTTTAAGGTGATAAGTAAAAAGTTAAATGATTATTGGGACTTAAAGGGGAATTAATTAAATGATATATAAGGTATAAGCGAAAGTAGAGCCACTCTCTCCCGAAATCAGAGTGAGAAAGAAAAGGTGCCGTTTGGAGGTGGTTTCCTCTGCCTCCCTGACAGTCGTAGCTGGTTGGTTTCCACAGTTTTGTTTTTAATCTTCCAGCGAGGCATTCCCAGCCCTCTTGACAGTCGGAAGTGATATTTGCAAAAGTTGGAGGTGTAAGAGGGTGAATGTACTTGAATAAGGCACCGAGTTGGGTTTAGTACCTGGATCCCACAGGCTTTATTGTGATCATGTGATATTCTTTTACTCAATGGTAAATTGAGTAAATTAAACATTGCTCTTAATCTTATGGGTCAAAAACACCGCTCATTTGTTTTGATGGTTTGAGGTTTGGGCTTTTTTTCCCCTTCAAATTGAATTTCTCGGATGATTGAGATTCGTCAGCTGTTTACCAAACTGTGAGGTTTCTTGAGGGTAGGCCGGCCGCCTCTCGCAAGAGAAAGAGGACTCGCATTTACCGTTTGACTGAAGGGCTCTGCGGGAGCTTGGACTGAATACGTGCAGCCTCCAATAGGTACTAGTTTGAACTGCAACCCTGGAAAACCAGTTCGGATTTTCTTAAAAGGGAGGCAGGAAAAAGAGAGCAAAAATCACAGTTTGGAAGTGGGGTTAGAGGGGTGGCACGGTATTCTGAGCACAGTATTCTGCCTCTTCATTGGCACAAAGGGGTTTTAACTCTCCTCCCGAATGAGAAGACCGCAATTTTCTAAAAGTCTGTCTACTGACACTTGTTAAGTAACCTGATTACTTCCCAAACTCTGTTGGTCGGGTTCAAAGATTGGGTGGCCATGAGTAGGAAAGGAGACTCTGTTGAGGTAATGGCTGAGCTCTTTTCCTTTCTTTGGTGTTTTCTGGCGGTTGGGGATAAATCTAGATCAATTTGGTGTGGGAAATATTTATTTATTTATTTATTTATTTATTTATTTATTTATTTATTTATTTATTTATTTTTACTTGTATGCCGCCACTCTCCAAAAAGGACTCGGGGCGGCTCACAGATAAAAACACAGAACAATAAATTATTTAAGAAGAAATTAAACTAAACAAGCCAAAATACAACTATAAAACCAAATTAAAATCGAATTTAAAACCCACCCTCTCCCCCAGGAGATCAGTCCAGCCCAGCCTGTAAAAACAACCAGGTTTTTAGATCGCGCCGAAAGAGGAGAGATCAGGAGCCAGCGGAGCTCAACGGGTAGCTGGTTCCATAAGGCGGGGCCGATGCAGAATAGGCCCTTCCCCGGGTCACCGCAAGCCGACATTGTCGTGCGGACGGCAACCCGAGGAGTCCCAACCTGTGTGCTCGCACAGGGCGACCGGTATTTGATATCGGCAGGAGACGCTCCCGCAAGTACCCCGGACCCATGCCATGAAGGACTTTGAATGTTAATGTCAAAACCTTGAATCGCACCCGGAGGGCAACCGGCAACCAATGCAGCTCGCGCAGGAGGGCGTAACATGGGAGTATCAGGAAACTCCCATCACAACCCGCGGCGCGATTCTGCACCAGCTGGAGCCTCCGGATGGTATGCAAGGGCAGTCCTACATAGGGCAGTCCTGCAGTAGTCGAGTCAGGATGTAACAAGTGCATGAGTGACCGTGCGAAGGGCATCTCGATCCAGGTAAGGGCGGAGCTGGCGAACCAGCCGAACCTGGGCAAAGGCCCCTGGCCATGGCTCCCACCTGCTCCTCCAAACTGAGCCGTGAGTCCAGGAGAACCCCCAGGTTCCGCGCCCTATCCACAGGGGTAACACCTCTCCCCCTATGGCCAAAGGTGGAATATACTCACTGGAGCGAGATGCCTGTACGCACAGCCACTCAGTCTTGGCCGGATTGAGCTGTAGTCTGTTCCTGCCCATCCAGATCCATACCGCATCCAAACAACGGGACATCACAGAGAGGGCATCACTGATTTGGTTTGGGGTGGAGATGTATAACTGGGTATCATCAGCATACTGATGATACCTCACCCCAAAACCTCGGATGATCTCGCCCAGCAGCTTCATATAGATGTTGAACAGGAGGGGCGAGAGGACCGATCCCTGTGGGACCCCACACGTGAGAGCCCTTGGGGCCGACCTCTGCCCCCTGCCAACACCATTAACGCCCTGAGAGGTAAGAGGAGAACCACTGCAGAACAGTGCCTCCCACTCCCAACCCCTCAAAGCGCCGCAATAAGATACCATGGTCGATGGTATCGAAGGCCGCCGAGAGATCTAATAGGACCAGGACAGAGAAAAACCTCTGTCCCACGCCTCCAGAGATCATCCACCAGTGCCACCAATGCCGCCTCTGTACTGAACCCGGCCAGAAGCCCAATTGATAGGGATCTAGATAATCAGCTTCATCCAGGAAAAGCGGAAACTGTTGAGCCACCACACTCTCAACAACCTTTGCTAAAAACGAAGGTTGGAGACCGGACGAAAGTTGTTTAATACGGCAGGGTCCAGGGCAGGCTTCTTCAGGAGGGTCTCACCACCGCCTCTTTCAAGGTGGCGGGAAAGAGCCCTCCTTTAACAAGCATTGACAACTGCCCGGAGCCAGCCACCGTGACCTCCTGGCGGCATACACCATCCAGGAAGGGCACGGGTCCAATAAACATGTGGTGGAACTCAAACGTCGCATAATCCTGTCCACTTCATCCTCGAAACAGGATCAAACTCAGCCCAGATGATATGGCCGGACTTCTTGTCCCTCCCTCCTCAGACCACTGCAAGTTAGAGTCTAACCCCTCCTGAATCCGAGCGATCTTATCCAGCAGATACTGACCAAATTCCTCAGCTCTACCCTGCATAGGATCCAACCCTGTCTCCTGATGTAAGAGGGAGCGGGTGACCCTAAACAGGGCAGCTGGGGGTCGCTCATGGATGCTATGAGAGCGGAGAGGTATGACCTCTTCACCGCCCCCAAAGCTACCAGGTAAGTCCTAATATAGGCTCTTAGCTGGGCTCGGTCAGATTCGGAGTGGGTCAATCTCCACCTGCTCTCTAACCCCCTCCTACGTCGCTTCATCTCCCTAAGCTCCTCCGTGAACCAAGGAGCCACCTGGGATCTGCGGCGAGTGAAGGGACATAAGGGGACAACTCGGTCGAGGGCCTCAATGGCAGCCTGTTGCAAAGTGGCCGCCAGTACCTCAGCAGAGCTGTGGATAAGGGAGGCAGGCAAAAACCCCAGTTCCGTCTGGAACCTTTCAGGGTCCATCAGACGTCTGGGGCGGAACCATCTCAGTGGCTCCTCATCCCAACGGTGTGGGGCCACTTGTTGGAAGACCAGCCACAGGAGATAGTGATCTGACCATGCTATGGGTTGGACATTCACGGTGCCCACCCCCAGATCACTACGCCAACGTTCGAGACAAAAACAAGGTCGGCGTGTTGCCCCCTCATGTGTGGGGGCCTGTATTATTTGGGTCAGGTCCATAGCTGCCATGGAAGCCATGAACTCCTGGGCCAATCCTGACGCCCCCCCAGGGAGGGCAGGTTGAAGTCACCCAAAACCAAAAGGCTTGGGAACTCCACCGCCACTCCCGAGAGGGCATCGAGCAGCCCAGGCAGGCCGTTGCCACATAGTTGGGGATAGGTATATAAGCAACAGGCCCAACCAACCACCAGGCCCCAACCTCAAGAGGAGGGCTTCACACCCGCCTATCTGCGGAACGGTGACCTCCCTTGGAATCAGGGTCTCCCGAATAACAACAGCGACCCCCACCCCTCCCCTGAGCTCACTGCCGGTGCAAAATCTGAAAACCTGGGGGGCACAGATCAACCAGAGGCACTCCACCCTCTGGCCCCAACCAGGTCTCAGTGATACAGGCCAGGTCCGGCCTCCTCCCTGATCAATTCACCAAGGAGGGGAGCCTTATTAACCACGGACCTGGCATTAAAATACACCAACCTGAGCCCAGGGCCTCCGAGTCCCGTATCCCCGGGGGAGTGGGCAGAGGCATGGGAGTCGGAGCACGCCACAGCTGTTAGATAGCGGCGGCGCGCTCCCTTCACGTGATATGACTCCTCGCCTCTCCATCCCCTGCCAAGTCCAATTGCCCTGGGGATCGGCATCCCCGCCTCAGCCACCAGAGTCCAACGGGCCCCCCCCCCCTCCACAGCACGATCCCCAGTTGGGCTGGACTCAGTTCCTTCCTGTCTGGGCGAAAATTGATTATCCACATGCCCAGACGGACAACCCTCCCCCCACCAACCCTTTAAGATAGCGAAGCAAAAAATTTAAAAGTTTCTCTTTGCCCAATTTAAAATTACCCCCCTTAGTCACGCAATGCCACCTCTCGAGATCTAACAATCTGTCATAAAGGTAAGCTCTTGACACCCCCACGGGCCATACTAGAGACAAGGGAACAGTCCTGTAGGCCCGCAACTCCATAGGTGAATAAGCCAAAATCATGATAAAAATTAAAACACAGAAGATAGGGAAGATAAAAACGGCCACAAATAATTGATGTTAAAACATATTAGAATTAAAAAGTCGTTATCATCGTCTCCAGTCCTTGCAACCAGCACCTACAGTTATCATATCGTGACCCCGAAGGCTCTCTCACCATCCCTCGGGGGGGCCAGATGAAAATATGGTCCAACCACCACTCTCCCACCATGGTGGTTCTCACCGGGCTGGAACAATGGAGCAGCCTGCTGTTCTCTCACAACAGCAGGCCTAAACAATAGTCAAGGACAATGGTGGTGGTGACAACAGAGAAGGGAATTTGGATTAGAGCAGCAATAAATATCAAAGGTCTTTAAAGTGCAGAAGATAAAGTGCAAAGTCAGAGTTCAGAGATGTACAAATAGCAGAATCAGGAGATGTCCATGGAATAGGTGGAATTATTGGTTGAGGAGAACAGGCAAAGTAGACGCCGAGAGGACCACCAGCGAGAACCAAACTAGGTCCTGCTGCCCACACAACCTCCAATGAAGGGGCTGAGAAACTCCCAGGGAGGACCAAAATCCACCCCCCAGGGCTCTCCGCCAGTCCAGGCAGCGACTCCCAGGCAGCAGTAAATGAAGGCCTAAGGCCCAGGGCTCCGACCTCCACAGGGGCTCCTCCTCTGATGACTAGAAACTCCTTCAGCCCCTGCCTGGTCATCACCGGTCGCCAGGCCAAACCGCTGCCTTCCAGAGCCGCTGCCCTGATCTTTGTTCTCTCCATTGTTAGTCCTGCCTTCAAAGATGTTAAATGCCTTCTCAGCCACCTTATCCTTGCCCCGGCCCCCACAGCCGTCCTTCTTCATGAGGCTCTCACCCTCACAAGCAGCGACGAAGCTCTCACCTCCGTTGCCACTGCCACTAGCTCCAAGCTGTCTTCCGCTGCCATCTCCGACTGCCACGGCAGCTGCCGCCCCCATCTTCCGTCGCTACGCCGCAGATAACAAGCCAATCAGGTGCCGGGATAAGAACCCGGCAGCTCTACACCCCCGATTGGCACGCGACCATCTCCGACCCCCCAGACAGCCATGTTCCTAAGGAACAAGTCCAAGGGGTCGAAGGAAGACTGCACCAGCCCCCTTCCCCAACAGGCCAACAAAAAGCTCCCATTCTTCCGGAGCCTATTCACCCCCGGACCACCATCTTCGGGCATGCGCAAACCAAAATGACAGCCTTTTACATGGCTTCATGATAATGAAGCCAATAGCCAATAGCCAATATAATGTCTCAGATCTTGCAGAAATTATTCATGTTTGAGATGAAAGGTTGCTGAAATTTCCCCAACATTTTAATCTATATATATATATAAAAGTGAAAACACTCTCACGCGTCATCACAAAATCTCCAGAACCGTAAAGCCTACAAACTTGAACTTTGGCATGTATGTTCCTCTTGGCTTCTAGGTGCTCGCTAACAAAGGATTTTTCAAAATGACCATCAGAGCATTAGTATTTCCTATATTATTATTAACATGCTCTGATGCTAAGGAGTTCTGCTCCCCCTGAAAAGAAATCTCTTCCAACTGCAGTTCAGCTAAGCCACACCCAGGCTCCTTGGTGTCTCCTTCTTGCTCACGCAGCAAATACTGTTGCAGTTTCCAAACAGCCCTGAACTCTCTCACACACTGACAGGATGCTAGCCAGATGACTACTGATGGATGCTGGTAGACAGAGGCACAATTTTTTCCCCTTATTTTCCTCCCCCAAAATTTGCCCGATCACATAGGTTCGTAGCGAAGCACAGGTACCCTGCTATTTCGTTATAAAGGGAGATCTATGAAAACAAGTCCTTCCCCCAATTTTGTGTTTAGAACTGTAACTAAATGATGTCAATATGATAGCCTTATGCTTGCCCAGCTGCTATAATTGCATGGAGCTTAGTCTTCCTGCATGGGAAAACCACTGTATATACCAGGGGTCGGCAACCTTAAGCACTCAAAGAGTCACAAAGGTCGTAACCGGAAGCCCCCACATTCAATTCTGGAGCTGACCAGAAGTCCAGGTCCCCTACCATGGAGTCTCCACCTAGCGCAGTATCCTTTTTCCTCTACCTGTCCTAACCAAAAGCCCTATCAATTGTGGAGCCAACTGGCGATGGAGCCACAGCAGAGAGATGAAAGAGCCACATGCGGCTCCAGAGCTACAGGTTGCTGACCCCGGTATATACAGTGTGTATATCCTCCTGAAATATGTCATCATCAAGCATTCATTTCTTTTTAGATTACCCAGATTTGGACCATATTGATCCAGCAATATTAAAATACTGCCACACAGCAGCCACCACTTATATAATAGAAGCGGGAAAGCAAAAAGCTGACAAATTTATTATAAGGTATTCTAAAACTCTTCAACTTTTTAAAAAATTTTGTTTGACTTGTATTAGGTTTGTTGGTAACACATCTTGCTTTTCCTTTTAGCACCCATCTAGAAGACTGTAAATTCAACAGAGAAAGAATTGAACATTTTTGCACTGAATATCAGGTTTCTAAACACATATTTTTTTCATTCCTTCCATTAATTTTTGTGTAATCTGTAGAAGCTTACACACTTTTATCCTTTCCCTTTTTGTTAGATACATAAGGATTCCTTGGAAATCATGTTGGGAAGGTATGTCCAGGGAAATTATATTACTCTTCCAACTTTCAAATGCATCTTGAAAATAATAAACATCTTCACAAGTTGTCTAATTGAAGTAATGTGCTCCACAAAAGCACAATTAATACATTGCTACTTTTCTTTTTTACCTATATGATCTTGCAACAATTATGCTGTTCAGCATATTTTAGCCTAATAGATATTTATGATGTTCGCAGTATAGGCAGATGTCCACTACATGTAATAGATGTTTGTTGGCGACTGGAATATCAGATCAAGGTAATTTAAATCAAATGGGTATTATTTCTTTTTCACTTTGATTTGCAAAACTTATTTTTTCCTTCTGTCTTCTCTTTAGATTAATCAACTTCATAAAAATTATTGCCCTGCCTATTTGATGACCTTAAGAGTAGAGGTATAGCATCCATCCAGAAAATTCAAATATTAGTAGATTATTATTGCTTTAGTTTTGTTACTTATTAACAACTAATATTTGGGATTTTGTTATTTTAGAACATTGATTCAAGATCTCATGAGGACATTAATTTTAGTTGTTCTATGGAACAATTGCAGGTATTTTATCTTACCCTTTTGTGTACTGATAGAGTAGCACCACAATGTACAAAAAGTCCATAAAATTATAAAATGTTTCACTTAAAATATAAGATGTTTCACATCTTTTAAAATACAAAATGCTACAGAATTATTAGCTTTTCTATTTTTCCAATATGAGTTTTCAAGTTGATTCACATAAATGATTGCACTATGCAAAAATATTTTTGGCAGAATGGGTGGAAGCTGTTTCAAATACGTTACATTAGATGAAACCCATTTTCTGTATTGCATACTGGAATGTATAATATGTACTGAGCATGGAATTTGACTTATTTGGCTTTACATAAACTACTATGTATTGATAGCTTCATTAAACCTAATAAACTCACTAATGGGGGAAAAAGGATTAAACTTACCAAAACTTGAAAAACTAAGAAATAAGCAACTTTCTACAATTTCATATTGTTTCAAAATTCTATATGTACAAATCACATTTTTGTAAAAATCCCATCTTTCAATGGTATGCATTAGATCAGCGGTCGCCAACCAGTGGGCCATAGGCCGCAAGAAAATTTTGGTGGTCCGCAGAGAAATTTCACCCCCAGAGCACCCCACCAAGCAATTAATCCAGGCTGCGCAGAAACACAAGGCTGCAGCGCCCACATGGCCCGCAGGAACCCTCCCCGCCTACTCCTTACCCGGCAAACTTACCTGCTAAATTGCTATTTTTCCAACCATCAGCTGTTCTGCTGTGCTGGGAGATTTAGATTAGCTAGGAAGCAGGAAATGGTTGGATTTCTTGCTTTCTAGCTAGTCTTTAGATCTTCGGCTCTGCTTTTAAGCACAGCCAAACCTCCCTTAGGACTGAAGGTTCTATTATTCAGTGCAGACTCACGGCAAGCAAATTTCATGTGACAGACTGAGCTAGCCGATGGCAGATAGATAGATCACTGAATGATTCTGTGAGCAACTCAATCTGCCTGCCTGCTTTGCCTGATTTTGGGTAAAAGTTGCTCTTTTTTATAAAAAAATCAATATTTACATACATGGTGTGTTGTGAGTTAATTTTGTGAGTTTGCTTGCTAGCAAATTTTATGAGTTTGCTTGCAAGCAAATTTTATGTGACAGACTGAGCTAGCCAATGGCAGATAGATAGATCTCTGAATGAATCTGTGATTCTGTGAGCAACTCAATCTGCCTGCCTGCTTTGCCTGATTTTGGGTAAAAGTTGCTTTTTATAAAAATTCAATATTTCTATAAATATTTATAATATTTACATACAAGCCATGCCCAGCCAGTCACATGACCACCAAGCCACACCTGAAAATTAGGCCACGCCCACAGAACCAGTTAGTGGTCCCTGGGATTTAAAATTATGAGTTTGGTGGTCCCTGAGGTCCAAAAGTTTGGCGACCCCTGCATTAGATAACTTTAGGATTTCCAGCTCAGAAAATTGTTGGGTTAGTTTACTTCTTTATATTCAATTAAACTGTAAGAAATTATATTCTGTGTATTATTTGACAAATAAGAAAAAAATAAATGTTATTTTATCAACCTATCTGTCCCAGTCCAAACTCATTAATTTTATATGTGACGTTATGACAACAATGTTCTCTTTAGGTACATTCATGATGTATGCTAATTAAAATAATGAAGTAGTTTCTATGTTTCCTGAAAATATCAAATGGCAGAAAAATACATTCTTAAGTCACTGGGATTTTTGGTACAAAGGGAATTTCTAATATGCATAAAATTAGTTATTTATAGCAAAATATTTTTTCTGAAGCTCTCATTTCATATTTTAGGATTTAGTTGGAAAGTTAAAAGATGCAGCTAAAACTCTAGAAAGAAAAACTCAACTATAATTTACATACTTGGCAATCAAGTAAATTGAAGAAAAGGAAATGCTTCTTGGACTATAATTTTTTTCTTGGTTCTTATTTAATGGAACTTTGATATATGTTTGGTCAAACAGAAATGGAACTTTTACTTTCTAGATCAGTGGTTCTTAACCTTTTTGAAAGAATCACCCCCTTGAGCCATTGAAGAAGTTGTCATTGCCCCCCTCCCCAACATAACGCCCCCCTGCCACCTCTTAGCATCCCAAGGGGCCAGCAGTGGGGAGCTGCTAGAGGCAGCAGGGGCGTTGAAGCCGGCCCTGCAGTTTCAGCCATTTTGGTGCTGGCTCCGGAGCGGTGCTACAGTCAATGGGTAGCCTGCAGGGCCAGCACCTTGAACGCCCCCTGCAGCCTCTTAGCATCCCAAGGGGGGGCCAGCAGAGGGCGCCAAAGGACGCGGGGAAGCGGCATCCGAATGCCACTGCTTCGCATTGGGCTGGCTCAGAGCAGTGCTAGTCAATGGGTGAACCTGCAGGGCCAGCCAGCACTTTGAGCATGCCTTGTTTGTACTTGGCCCTCTGCGGCCCCTTGGGGGCGTAAGAGGCGAGGGGGTGTTCAGCCTGATCCTGCAGGCTCACCCCATTGACTGTTGTACCGCACCTGAACTGGTGCCCTCAGAATCTGCAGCATGTTGGGAAAAGCCGCCACCGCTTTCCCAAAGTGCTGCCGCTCTCGATTCTTTCTCTGTTGTCCATCTGTCGTCCATCCATCCATCCAAAAGGTCTGTTTGCCTGCCTGCCTTCCTGCCTATCTACCTACCTGTCTTTTTGTCTACCTACCTACCTACCTATCTTGCCAATATAGATCTCTCTCTCTCTCTCTCTCCCAATATATCTTGCTCCATCGCCCCCATATCAACCCCCTTGTTTAAGCCCAGTCCCAGCCTTAGCCTCTTTTCATTCCATAGCCCCTTAAAAAACAAATGCCCTTTGGGCGATATCACCCAGGTTAAGAACCTCTGTTCTAGATAACATTGCAAGATTTGTGTGCAAAACAGCAAAAACTGTTGAGCTTGTTAAACAACTGTGATATCTGTTTAGATAACTATACATTTTTGAAATATCTGCTTGTCTTTCAGTTTTGCCCTTTTTAAAAATAAATCTTTGATTTCCTGATTTATTACCATCTAATAAACAAGTAAACATGAATCTAGTTTATGTGTTTTATCTGACTATAATAATAATACAACCCACTATAATAATGGGTTGGGAGAGACTTCCGGTTTGGGACTCTTTGGAGACAGACCGAAATCTGCAACTCTGCGTGGTTTCGATCTGTGCTCACCGACGGAGCGCCTCGAGCCGGCTGGCTTCGGGGCTAAGCCACCCCGTAGAGGTGGTGAAGTGGGGGGAGACCCCTAGCAGGGTCGAGGAGAGCCGCATCTCTCCTCCCCAGCTGGCTTTTACTCCCTTTCCGAAGGAGGCTGCAGCGTGGTCAGAAATGGCCACCTCAAAGAAGAACCCACTGGACAAGATCGCAGGAGGAAGTTGGAAAGAGAAAGTTTGACTGACCGGGCTGAACAGAGAAATCACCCATTTAAGGTACCTGGAATTTGAGCAACAAAGAATAATACTATCCCTAAAAAGGAAAGGAAAGTGAAGGAAAAAGAATTGTTTTTCTTCTCTTTAAAACTGACAGTTCTAATAGACCTTAAATGTTAAGAAGAAGAGATTTGAATAAGAATTGATATTAATCCTCTTTGACATCAATAGGCTATTCTTAGCTGAAAATAAAGTGTCAAAGGATAAAGATTTTGAATAATCAAAAGCCTTTTAAAAAGAGAGAAAGAAAGAGGAGGAAAACAAAAAGAGGGTGGAATCTGGAAAAATGGAGGATACCACCTGGAGCTAAAAAGTATTGAGAGTGAAAGACTTGAGAAGGATACATCTTAGCTGCAATCCTGTTACAAGATAACAAAGCCCCTGAAAGAGAAAGTGAGAAAAGAAGCAAGAAACAACTATAGACTATTGTATGATTCCTGGAATTTTGGCAGTGGATCCTAGTGAAATGGACTAAAATTAATTGGGGTTGTTTAAAAACAAAAACTTTTCAAAATGCCATCACTCCTTGAAGAACTAAAATGATACTTAAAGAATATAAAGAAGAAGCACAAATGAAAGGAGAGACTTTTGCCCTGATTTCAATTTATGGAAATGGAGATTTTGAAATATCAAAACCAACAAGAAACATGTGCTGAACAAGAAGGATGGGATGAAGAAGAAGCCATCTTTAATGACCAAGCAGTTTTAAGTGTGGTAAAAGAGGAAGGGGGAAAGGAGTTAAAAGTTAAGATCTGAAGCAACAACCCCACAAAAGTGCAATTTGAAAAGTAATTATAATGCCAGAAAGAAGCAGAAGGGGGATCTCAGAAGGAGATTTGGACAGAAAAGGAACAAAAAGAGAGGGAAAGAAGACGGGGGATGGAAAAGAAAAGAAGCTATAAAGGATTGGAACAAGATAGAAAGAGACAGGAAAAGTGTACATGGATTAAAGGGATTTATTTAAGAGACACAGAGACAATGGTTAGAAGTTTAATTTAAAAAGAATTCTGCAAGGGTACATGAGATAATATTGCTATATTATTAGAAAATGTGTTAGATGTAATGGAATATTTCTTCTTAGTAATTAAATGATGTAAAGAGGATAAGAGAATAAGGTTTTTAATGATTTAAAAATTTAAAAATTTAAAAAAACATGAAAGGATTTAATGTTTTTTAAATATAGTAAGTTAATATGAAATACAGATGATCAAAATGAATGATAATTGATGTTATTTGTTAATAAGATGGATATTAATATTAAAGGTAGAACTGAATTTGAAATAGAAATATGTATTTTATATATATGTATATCTTCTTTTTTTGGTTTCTTGTTAAAGAATTTAATGTGTATTTGTAAGGGAATGTACCAAGCAGAATTTGGTTGATGGCTATCTTAGAAAATGATTTGTGAAGGTGTACTTTAAGTGTTGAGTAATAATTGAATAGATAATAGTTAAAATAGTCACTTAGTCACTTAGTTCCAGCTGCCTGCAATTAGTGTAGGCTCGAATCCCACCAGGCTGAGGTTGACTCAGCCTATATCCTCTGGTAGGTAAATTGAGGACCCAAGATTGTTGGGGGCAATAAGCTGACTTTGTAAAATGTAAGATTTAGTAATAAGCAGGCATATACAATGGAATGAAGGCTATTGCTGAGCGCATTGGGTTGTATCCCAAAATTGTAAGCCGCCTGAGTCTTGGGAGAAGGGCAGCATATAAATGTAATTAAAAAAAAAAAGATATAAAGGTGTTATAACTCCAGCTTTAGCAACTACAGGCCAAAATATGTATAAGGAAAAAGAGTATGAAATTGTAAACAGGACAGATGAAACTGTTAAAATATTAAATGGAAAGATATGGAAAACTAGAAAAAGAAATGTAATTGAAATTAGAAAAGAATGGAATAATTAAAAATAAGATTGTAGAAAGAGAAATGGAAAAGCTATGGAAAAAAATCATGAAAATGGATATAAGATATGGATTAGAATACATAAAATGAATATGTAACTGAATTTATGTCTGTATGGAGAAGTGACAACCCGGGAGCACACTGTTCTCAAAAAAGATGTTTATGTTCTTTATTATTTGTTTGTCTATGTCTGTTTTCAAAAAATAAAAAAAAATATTAAAAAAAATAATGGGTTGGGAGAGACTGGATTTTCAGCAGCTCCAACATTCCAAGATAATCCACCCAACAAAATCATGTTAAATGCGGTAGCTGTAGAGCTTTGTATCTAAACACCATTCTATTGTAATGAGGTCATCACCTTGCTTGCATGTGCTAAAAAGCACCTTTGGGATTTGCTTGCACCTCATTTTTGGTGAAGGCATGTTTCTGATGTTTTTAATGTTGAAGTGATTTGCAGGAAAAGTTGAGAAAATTCCATTCATTCATCTCCTTCAACCTGGGTTTACTTATTAAATATTCGACCGACCATTTCTGTAAATAGGAAATAGTTGGAGTGTCCTGAATTGTGGCAGTTGAGTGACTATAAAGTATGATCAGCTTTCTATCCTTGGCTCAAAAACAACAACAACAACAAAAACCCTAGATCCCTTTGGGAGTGCTAAGCCATTCCCTCTCAATACATTTTTCCTCAAACCTAAACACAAGATGCAGCAGTTCTATAAATGTGGTGGGACCTACTTCCCTAACTGCAGCATTTGAGACTTACAGATCAAACTCGAAAAATTAGAATATTGTGCACAAGTTCATTTATTTCAGTAATGCAACTTAAAAGGTGAAACTAATATATGAAATAGACTCATTACATGCAAAGCAAGATAGTTCCAGCTGTGATTTGCCATAATTGTGATGATTATGGCTTACAGCTCATGAAAACCCCAAATCCACAATCTCAGAAAATTAGAATATGACATGCAATCAATAAAACGAGGATTGTACATAGAACAATATCGGACCTCTGAAAAGTATAAGCATGCATATGTACTCAGTACTTGGTTTGGGCCCTTTGCAGCAATTACTGCCTCAATGCGGCGTGGCATGGAAGCTATCAGCCTGTGGCACTGCTGAGGTGTTATGGAAGACCAGGATGCTTCAATAGCGGCCTTCAGCTCTTCTGCATTGTTGGGTCTCATGTCTCTCATCTTTCTCTTGGCAATGCCCCATAGATTCTCTATGGGGTTCAGGTCAGGTGAGTTTGCTGGCCAATCAAGCACAGTAATTCCACGGTCATTGAACCAGGTTTTGGTGCTTTTGGCAGTGTGGGCAGGTGCCAACTCCTGCTGGAAAATGAAGTCAGCATCCCCATAAATCTCATCTGCAGAAGGAAGCATTAAGTGCTCCAAAATCTCCTGGTAGATGGCTGCATTGACCCTGGACTTAATGAAGCACAGTGGACCAACACCAGCAGATGACATGGCTCCCCAAATCAACACAGACTGTGGAAACTTCACAATGGACTTCAAGCACCTTGCAGTGTGTGCCCCTCCATTCTTCCTCCAGACTCTGGGTCCTTGGTTTCCAAATGAGATGCAAAGTGCTGCTCTCATCAGAAAAGAGGACTTTGGACCACTGAGCAACAGACCAGGTCTGTTTTTCTTTAGCCCAAGTAAGACACTTCTGATGACATTTGAAGCCCATGTCCAGGATCCGTCTGTGTGTGGTGGCTCTTGATGCACTGACTCCAGCCTCAGTCCACTCCTTGTGAAAGTCCCCAACACTTTTGAATGGCCTTTTCCTGACAATCCTCTCCAGGCTGCGGTCATCCCTGCTGCTTGTGCGCCTTTTTCTTCCACATTTTTCCCTTCCACATAACGTTCTATTAAAGTGCTTTGATACAGCACTTTGGGAACATCCAGCTTCTTTTGCAATTACCTTTTGAGGCTTTCCCTCCTTATGGAGTATGGATATATCCTTGGTTCATGTTCTCCTAGGCCTCATCTTATGTTCAGGTTTTCCTAGGCCTCACAGCCAAATGGTGTTATATGGTACCTCATGTTTTTCCAGGCCTCACAGCTAAAGAATGTGACATACCCTTGTTAAGAGCTACAAGATAACAAGTGCCTGGCACAACTGACTCCCATTGCATTCCTTCCAGAGGTGCAAGATACCTAGTGTCTAACAGACTTGAGTTATAGTACCCAATTGCCTTCCTCCTCTAATTAAGTTTTGTTATTCCTGAGCTTAGGTTTCTATCCTGTTGGAATTTACGATTTCCTGTAACCCAGGTGTTATTTTGTTGATACGCATGCTCAGATTCACGCTGTTTGGTAACTTTCCACACACTGCTCCCCCCTTGCTGTAGTTACCCCTCCCTGCTAAATCTGCTTAATAAAAGAGACTGTTATGATCTGTTCGGGGACACAACATCACCCCAGGCACTTCGTGCTTTCTCATCTTTAGAAACTTCTTGTGTGGTGTCTCTTATTTGGCTTCTTTCGCCCTTGAGGACCCCTAAATTGTCTCGGCGAGGGCTGAGACTTGTTCCTCGGGAACCCAGGACAACATCAGCAGGGAACCTAGGACGAGTAGTGTTACAGACCTTGCTGTGACATCTGGGGGCTCGTCCGGATCCTGTTGAGTTGTCCAGAGCGCCACCACTGGCTAGAGGTGCGCCACCTTCACCCTCATTGCTTACCCGCCTGGATGCGACAAAGTGCACATGTAAGTAATGGGCTCTTCAAACTCAAGGGACTCACAAAGCATAGGGATGAGCTCTATTCTCTGGTGAAGAAGGCTAATTGTTTGCAAAAGGTTAATGGCACCACTATCTATCCTCTTTCTAAGAAATCTCTTACCTCTTTTTCTATCCTATGTTCATGAGAAGTGCCCTGTCTATCCGAAGGAAGGTTCCCTTAAGAAGGCTACCTGGCTGTGCTTGGGAAAATTCCTCCATGAACACCCTCGAGCTCCGCCTGATATCCTAGTGACTTGGCGGGCTGTTATGGCTGCTCTTGCATCCTCTATCCTAACTCTCTTCTACTGATTCTGCTGCTCGCTCTCTTCTGATACGGAGGAATCCTTGCCAAAGGTCTCTCCACCTCTGTATGAGTCTCCTACTGTCCCTGAAGTTGCCTCTGCTCCCCAGCAGACACAGTTTTTCTGCTCCTGCAGCTCTTTCCTCCTTCGGAGGATACAGACGCGCTGCAGGAACTTTTTCTGCCTTGGTTGCTTCTTCCTCTCTTCTCTAAAACTGAACCTCCGCTTTCAGCTTACCCTATGACCATCTCCGGGGTGCTGGACTCCATGAGAACATCAATGTGCGGATGCTTAAAATTTAAAAGAAGCTGTTGCTTCCTACGAATTCACTCTCCGTATGTAATGGGATTGCTTGATTCTCTGATGGATACTAATACTGTGATGTTACTGTATGATTGGAAGTCTTTATTTTCCATGTTATTAACACCTGCCCAATTTGTCATCTGGACTTCTGAATATAATAAATTGGCAGATGCTGAGATCTTACGAGGCTTGCCTGGTGCAGTCTTGGCTGATCATATAAAAGGGACTGGGCAATTTAAAACCTTAGCCCAGCAGCAAAATTGCCACGCCGTGCCTTTGCAATCATCCGCCTTTGTGCCATGGGAGCGTTAAAGCAGGTGGATGATGCAGACGCCAAGCCTATCAAACATTTTTGAAGGTTATTCAAGAACCTTCTGAGCCTTATACTACCTTTATAAACCGCTCCAAACAGCTGGAAAGGCAAATTCAAAATCAAGCTGCTCGCCAGGAGCTTTTGATAAAATTGGCTTTTGAACATGCTAATGAGGATTGTAAGAAAGTACTTCAGCCCTTGTCTGGGAAACCAGGTGTTACTCTTGCTGAGTTTTTGCAGGCTTGTCGTGGTGGTGGGAACTACTTCTCATAATATGTCTGCTCTTGCAGCCGCTTATAACTTCTTCCATGCCTGCCTCTAATACTCAAGTTTTTCCTGTTGTTAAGCATGGTAATTGTTTTAATTGTGGGAAGCCTGGTCATTTCAAGGGTCAATGTCGCTGCCGGGCGGGGGAGCTCAGCGCGCGCCTCGGGTCCTCCCCAACCTACTAATGCAAAACCAAGATCTGTTTGCCCTGTGCCGAAGGCTTTCACTGGGCTAGCAACTGCCTCAGGGTCCTTCTCAAACTGAGCAGGGAAACTAACTGGGGCGCTCAGCTAGCCCCACTTCAAAGGCTGATTTACAAGCTGTCTCCACTAATCCATCTCTTGCTTTTCCTGTTTACCTTTCTGAAGATTTTGTTTATGATGACCCTGGCTCTGTTTTCACCATGCCCTTAAAAGTTTTCTTCTTGCTCCACTCCCTTCAGACGTTCCTGTTCTTTTGATTCCCAACTCTACTTACCCATAAAGGTGTTATAGCTGCACCTTTTCTGCATGATTCAGTCTCTTTAAAAACATTTCTCTGGCTGCTCGTGATCGATGCTTTTCTCTAAAAGCGGAAACTGTTGTTGCTACTCTCATTCTCTTGCCTCCACCTGATCATCCTTCTCTCTTTGCTCTCCAACAGCCTGTGCAAAACGCCAAGCCAATAATTTCCATTCTTCTCAACGGCCGCACCTTCTCAGGTCTTATTGACACAGGCGCTGATGTTTCGTGATTCGCACAGCTGAATGGCCCCCTCCTGGCTCTCTCTGACGCTTCTACTGTTCGAGGTGTGGAGGTGCTCAGGCTGCTAAGGTTAGCACATCTTGGTTGTCTGCTTCTACCCCCCACTCCTCTATCACTGCTCTCCTTCGCCCTTTCATCCTGCCCTTGCATACTAATTTGTGGGGAACGGGATCTCTTGTCTCAACTTCATGCTACTCTAACTATCCCTTGATTTCATACTATGTCTTCTTCCCTTATCTCTTGTTTTGAAATCTCCTATCCCTGTGTGGGTGGATCAATGGCCCATGTCACAGGAAAAGGTTATAGTCCTGCAGGATTTAGTGGCTCAACAACTGCAAGAGGGACATCTTGAATTTTCAACTAGCCCTTATAATACTCCTGTCTTTGTAATCAAAAGAAAAATGGGAAATACCGCCTTCTGCAGGATTTGAGAAAAATTAATGCCATAATTCAGCCTATGGGACCTTTACAATGTGGTCTCCCCAATCCAAACTTAATTCCTCACAATTATGATTTGGTAGTAATAGATTTGAAGGATTGTTTCTTTTCTATTCCTTTGGCTCCTGCTGACAGAATTCTTTTTGCATTCACTATTCCTCAATTTAACAATTCAAGGCCTTCTACTAGATATCAATGGAAGGCCCTTCCTCAAGGCATGATAAATTCTCCCACAATGTGCCAATATTATGTTGATAAGGCCCTACAGCCTTATCGTGATGCATATCCTACATTCTTGGTTTACCATTACATGGATGATATTTTAATTGCAGCAGATGGTCCAAACGGCACTGTTTCTCAAACTCTTACTTTTCTGTATACTATTTTGGCTCGCTCTGGTCTTCATGTTGCTCCTGAAAAAGTCCAAACCCAGTATCCTATGCAGTATTTGGGTCATAAGCTCATGGCATCTGCTGCCACGCCTGTTCTCCCTACATTACATCTCCCAGACAAAACCACACTTGTTCAACTCCAACAGTATCTGGGAACCCTTAATTGGGCCAGACCTTATCTGTCAGTTTCGACTTATGTTCTATCTCCTCTTTTTTCTGCTCTAGTAGGTCTTAAACATCCTTCAGACACTGTTGTCTTAACACAAGATCAAAAGACTGCTTTGTCTCTAGTTAATACTGCTCTCACCCAGAGATGGGTCGACAGAGCTTTGCCTAATGAGCCTCTTTTGTTTGCTATTCTACCTACTCCTTCTCTTTTGACTGCTGTCATTTTTCAATTAACTGATGGAAAGAAAATGCACATTTTAGAATGGATACATTTGGCACACACTCCTAAGGCTTCAATCACCACTAAAGCCTTACAAATAGCTCTTCTCTTGGAAAAAGGGAGGAGACGTACAAAGGCTCTTATGGGTATAGAATTCAGTACTCTGTATGTGCCTTTTAAATTAAGTCAATGGGAATCCTTGTTTCAAACATCAGATGCATTGCAAAATGCTTTGGAGGATTGGAATGGTATTCTCTCATGCCATCTTCCTCCTGATCCTCGATTACAAATTTTAAAAACTGTTCCCATTCTTTTTTCAACTCCTGTAAGTTCCTCTCCCATCAAAGATGCCCTCACTGTGTTCACAGATGGCTCAAAATCTATAGGTGCCTGTGTCTGGCAGGTTAAAGGACAGGACACTTGGCAGACTCACTACCTCAGTTCAGTCTTCTGCCCAACAAGCAGAATTGTCTGCCTTCAATCTTGCTCTTTCAATGTTTCCCAATCAGCCCCTTAACATTATCACAGATAGTCTGTATGTTTCACGTCTGGTCTCTTGTATATATGATGCTTACATTTCTCCCTCAACCCCTGTCCCTTTAATGAGACTTTTTACAGCTCCAGGATTTTTACATCTCTCTGCTCATCCACTGTTTGTAGCACACATTAGAAGTCATCAACATCTTCCTGGATTTTTATCAGAAGGAAATCATATGGCAGATGAGGCTTGTAAAACCAACCCGTCCTCCTGTCTGTATACCTTAACAGCAGAAAATGACTATTTTCATCAGAACAAAAGGCTCTTGTCAAGCAATTTGGTATTACCCATCAAGAAGCCTCTGCCATAATTCAGCAATGTCCAACATGCAGCTACAGGCATCTGCATCCCACAAGGTCAACCCCAGGGGTACTAGTGTTAGGTGAGACATGGCAAATGGATGTAACTCAATATCCATCCCTTTGCCTTTTGGAAACCATTCATGTTTCCATTGATACGATTCAGGTTTCATCATGGCA